>VZRR01013889.1:0-27913 GCA_013398015.1 Oreocharis arfaki
TCTTTCAAACCAAGACACAAGGTTGTGGCAGGAAAAAAGGGACTAACAGGAGGGTCTCTCCTGTTACTCACAAGACTATTTAGACTTTGTTCTACTTACACTGCTTTATTTATTACCAACAGTTCACAGCTGTAATTCCAGTTTTATTCTGAATGATCTTCCTCAGATGCTGTTATGATACTTAATACTGCTAATACAAGATACTGCTAATAGTAAGATCTAATACACCCTATTTGAAAATCTACATTACCCAAAATTGTTCAACAAGTAATGCTTTGATAAGGTATGCAAGTCAGCACTTTTCCTGTATGTGTCTTAAGAGACAAGGTAGGAGACCTCAAACACTCAGGCTCATTGCCTTAGTGATGTTTTAAGACTTGGGTCATGAGATCTTGTTAGTGTGGGACTTGTCAGATGCTGTCCAGAAGGTCTGAAATAGATGTGTTGGACTAGCTGAATGTGTCCTGGATGAGTTCTGCATGCATAATACAGGCTTGCTCTGGCTGTTACTGAGCACTTGTGCCTTGATTTTTTCTATCATTTGCAGTCTCTCCTTTTGTGAAACGGCAGACTACAGTTAGCAACGAAAGTCCAGATCTAGACATGTAGCCTGGAAACCCTAGTTCCATTTTTTCCCCCATTGCAGTTGCCAGAAGTTGTTGCTTGGAAGTTGAATTATGTTCTTAATAATTTGGAAATTATTCCTTATTCACAAGTCACACCTGGAAACAAAATTGAGCAGACTTCTCCACCATCAGTGCTCTCCAGTCATGTCCTGGATCAATTGTGTAGATATGAGAAAACAGTGTATTTTCTGTTTCTGATTGTTTTTTGCACTCCTCACTCCTCTCTCTTACTCTAAAAACAAACAAACAAACAAAGCAAAAAACAAAACCCAAAGAAAAAGAAAAAACCGAAACCCAAGAACTACCTTGGTTATGGTCAGTAGCATTATGCAAAATATCTCTGGGCTATATTTTCAAACTACATCTTTAATGTAAGGAGATCTTTAATACTGAGACTTGCTCCATTCTTCACTGGTTTTGCAGAGATGACTGTGAAATGCAGATAAACAGCTAGACAGGTTGCTGTCTGCAGAGTCTCACTGTTACCTGTGCTTCACTGCACATGCTTAACACACCAATGGTGGTCCCTGAGCTATAGCGGATGTCTAGAATAGATTTTGGAAGCCTTAGTGCCTTTGCTGGGCTTTGACTTAAAAGGCAGTTTGTATGTGAATGCCTGTCAAAATGTTTTCAGGTTGACAGTGAGGTGTTACAGAAGTATTAGGAAATCACTGTGGTAAAGGCTTTTTCTAAATGCAATACATTTAAGCACTTCATACAAATACTTACAGCATCTACAGTGTCTAAAACTTTTGACTCCAAAGTGCTTGATGTTAACAACATTCCTTGTGGGCTACCAGTGGAAAACCAGACAATAAAATGATTTATTGACTCAGATAAAAATTATTAAAACCATGTGAATAATTTATAAATCTAAGGCAAAAGTGACTTAAACATTGTAAAATAAGGCTTTGACTAAGGAATTAGGAAAAACCCCACAAACTTCAGGGCTTTCTCCAATGTTTTTAGAAATGATAAATAAATAACAAGATGTACATCTTTTGAGGTTATCTTCCTTGTTCACCTCATGATTCAGTGATTGACAAAGACTTTCAGTTTGCTGGAAAATAGTGACATTCTTCTGTATCTGAGTCTCTGCTACTTAGGTAAACTGAACTGAAAATACATATCCTGGGGGTATGTGTTTACCTCCACATATATCATCATATTCCCGTTGATGAACCTTGATTTTCTTGAGTTTTCCTTGTTTGTCTTCTTCAAACATTGCTCTTTTGCTGACGTTCAGTTTATTTAGATGAAGGTCCAGGATAAACGCTGGTTTGGCTTTTATGTATCAACCAGAGAAGTTTGCTTTAAAACAGCTGACAGGCTGCAGGGGAAAGGTAATGACATGCAACACTGACAGTCAACAGAGGATAGATAACTTACCTTAGAAGACAAAAGCCTGAGAAAATGATAACTTACCTGATTGTACTGCTATCTCTTTTCAGCACTGGCTGACAGAGCTGGAGATCTTCGCTATGATTTTCGCAGCTGCCATACATGACTATGAACACACTGGAACCACCAACAATTTTCACATCCAGACACGGTGAGGCGACTCTAAATCATGATGAAGAGTCGGGAAATGGAGGGGGAAACCTTTGGAGAGTAACAGCACAGCCCCCTTAAAAAAGTGCAGGAACTTCTGCTTTCAAGTATTACAGGAGGAAAGTTCACTTTCTCAGGTTATATTTAATTTTCTCTTGCTCAAGTATTCACAATGGAATGCATTTATTCTAGCTTCCTGAGCATTGTTTCATATTAATAACTAGAAAAAAGAAAGGTCCAAAAATATTCCCATGTAAAGTTTTCAAAGACAAATGGCTGTATAGAGTGATGTATTTTGATGAAGATAAAGTTTTGAAGGAGATACTGTAATTTTACAGTTTTTTGTCCATGTTGAATTTGAAGAATCAAACATTAACGGCATAAATCAGGCATTCAACCATGTTTGTTGCATTCATCAGTGAACACGAACGCTACACATACTATTTTTACCTGAGTGGAAAACCACACCTGCAGCAAGGGGATATGCTTGTCATTATCTAATCAGGGAAATATTTTTTTAAAGCATCATAAAATCACTAGAGAGTAATTAACTGATCACAAACTAGACTGGACCGGTGTATTTTATAAAGCTTTGGGGTTGGTGGAAGAGAGGAAAATAAGATTAAGTTGACAGCAAAATTTAGAAGTGTGCAAAAATTACGAAGTCTCTAGTTTCAGTGATAATTGGGCATCTACTGTCTGTGTATTGTTTTGGCAATAGGAGTGTACTGATTGCACTGACAAAATGTCTAAATGTCCTTGGCTGACACTGCACACTTGGGCATTTCTAACATGCATTGTAATTAAATTAGATTACATGTCTGTGATTAAAATAGATGTCTGTAGTGTGTTAGCTGAATCATGCTGTGCATCAACAATGGTTTCTAGGATAAAGCACAGTAAAGACTGGGAATGCAGAAAGAAGCTTCTGTTTCTCTTCTGGGTGAAGCCACACTACTCTTCTTACAACTTCATGCATACAGGAATTAGGGATCTGCTATATTTTCCAAATAGTTATAAAAATATTCAAGGAAGGACAGTCGTAATTTAATTTTTCTAACATTGAACATCAGAGGGTGTAAAGTGTCAGAGGATGAAAATATACACTGCTCTCTGTGAAGCAGCTCTGAGAGAGGACTGTAACAAAACATATTCACCCTCTGTTGCTGTTAACTTCTTGGTCTTCAGACCAGTTTAGCCAGTCATCAATCACAGATCTCTGCTCTGGGGCTTAAAATCAGACATGAAGTACCTTTGGTCTTGCTCTGTTCCACTGGCAATTGCCTTTCCAGACAGCATAGTCTAGCACACAGATGTCAGAAATCAGTTCACTTACATCTTCCTTACAGCCAGTTTGCTGTTCTGGAAACAGTATTGGGTCACATCTTGCAATTGCCTACTTGGGTACAGTCAGACCTTAATATCAGAGAGACGTACATAAGAACTGGGAAAAAGCCTAATGGTTCTACTCCAAATTTATGTATCTCTCACAGCTTTCAGCACTTGTTTTCAAGTATGTAACAAGGACGTTGCGTGAGTCTCATCTAGTGAAATAGATTTTGCAGTGCTTTGATCTTTAGATTTCTTTTACTGAGTAACAGCAATTAATGAAGTATTACAAGTACTCTTAAAATGCTCATATCTGTTCTATAGACTTAATCGCTGTAGCTGATCAAAGGAAAACTTCTGAGTCTCTTTAGACGGGGAAGAAACAACCTTTCCTATGTTTTCTTTTAAATGCTAGGTCAGACTCAGCCATTCTATATAATGACCGGTCTGTGCTTGAAAATCACCATGTTAGTGCGGTGTATCGTCTTTTGCAAGATGATGAAGAAATGAATATTTTATCTAATCTCTCAAAGGATGATTGGAGGTAAAAATTAGCATGGTGGCTGCCTAGGAATATTACAGCATCACCATAGACTGGTATTATCTTGTTTTAATAGCAGTATTTCTATGCTACAAGATAAAGAATGTTAAAAGGTGTTTCTCTTGTTTATTCCTGCTTTCAGTTTTCACTTCTGATAGTGAGACTAGACTTTGTGACAATGGGTTATAGTATACAAATTGACTCCCATATAGTTATTAAGTATCACAGAGACACTCTTTGTATACCTGTAATTGAGTGTAGAGCTAACCTTCTGTTTCTTTATTCTAAAGCATAAATAGAACCTTTATCTACTTTAACACTTCCTGTCTGGAAATTATAAATAGGACTTAATGCAAAACATAATTCAGTCCAGGGGGCATAGCTCTGTCTACTATATATGCCAAAGAGATTTAAGAAGCTGTAATTTAAAATAAGCCTTGTGAAATATATGGTTTATGTGCCAAAATGACCCTATGATTAACTTTCTAATAGCAGACAGTTCAAAGTGATGACAGTTTTCTGTTTTTACCGGATGCATGAATTTCAAGGAGTGATAATTTAAAAATAGCCTAGCATGCTAGACAGGAAGGCTCCAGCCACATGGTCTTTTCAATGGGAGAGGAAGCAATTTGTGAAATCCTGTGTGACCACACAGTGCCTTCTACATATTCTTAAATGTGACATAGTGCTGAGCAGTTGTTTAATCTAATTTTAATATAAATGCGGGGAAATGAGCCTGTCTCTGGGGCTGACTTTTACCAAGATGGCCAGTGAAGGCTCTGCTTGCTTATCTGTTTAGCCTGAATTTCCTGTTTATTTCAACATGTTGACAGTGGTGTGATCCTGTAGCCAAACACCAGGAACTTACAGTGCTGATTTCAGTCAATGTGAGTGTTGTGGAGGAGTATCCTGAAAATTCTGTCCCCCAATATATAGAATAGTGTCATGGTGGGCAGCAAAAAGGAACAGAAAGAAAATATCTGCACTGAGATGTCAAAAATATATTTTAGGTACAGATGGAAATGCCTTGTCAAATATTGGCAGCAAATTACTGCTTCCTTGGTGAGGAAACATAAGGAACTAAGTGACTAGAAACATCAGCCTTAGAGCCACTGTCTACAAGGAACAGCCACTGTTTTTAGTGGAGCAGCTAATTGAGTATGCTTCATTGCATAGAAATGGTCTGCTTTTGAGCTTCAAACTGCCTAAACTTTTTGATTTAATCAAAGCCAGTTTCAGATATTTTTCATTGCTTCTGTAGTGCGTTCCGTTATGTTCTGCAGTATGTGTGTTCTGTTGATGCAATGTGCTTAGAATCAAAGTTTCAAAGATTAACCCATCCCTTTAAAAAATACTCTAACTGCCTGAGGAAAAACATTCAGTGGTTTGGATTGCTTATTTGTTCTCTCTCAAGTATGATTTTATAGCTGCTGATCAAACAGCAGTGCTGCAGAATAAAGGGCGTTGTCTGGAAGTGCTCTAATTCCAAAACACTGTGATTTCTATGTGCTTTTGCTTTTGACTGCTAGTATGAAATCCCATAGGCAAACATTTGGGAAGCACTGTAAACATCAGCTGACTTCAGCAAAATCTGAGGTGTTGAAA
Source organism: Oreocharis arfaki (assembly GCA_013398015.1). NCBI lineage: Eukaryota > Metazoa > Chordata > Aves > Passeriformes > Paramythiidae > Oreocharis > Oreocharis arfaki. Next base: position 5,653 of record VZRR01013889.1, read on the forward strand.
AATAAAATCCAAGAAGCCAGAGTTTCCCCATTCTAGGACTCAAAAGTAGGACCCTCAGTACTGAAGGATGCCTTGGACAACTAATAAAATGTATCCAAATAAAACTTCACTTTTGCAGACTGATAAATCTCCGTCTGCAAAAGGCCTGAGTGATGTTTTTTGGACTATAAATTCTTGAGTGCCTTTCTGAGCTGAGCTTTGACTCCTTTTTTCACATTACCAGTAAAAGAAAATCTGATAATCTGCAATCCTATGTGGATTTTATAACTTTTGTGGTGTTCCGTCTTCTAGTTAGGGAATGTATTTTCAGGAAAGATACATAGAAGATTGGAGACACATTTCACAGTTGGAAAATGGCTACAGGTTTTGCAACAAAAGCAGATGAGAATGGAAGAGAACTTTTGGGTTACAGTAAAGAAGAAAAGAGTTGAATGCTTAAACTAATGCTTAAACTACTTTTTTATTCCCCCTCAGAGAAATATACCTATTTCTCTGGTGCTTATTAAGTATTTGAAAATTAATTGAGTTGCTGCATTTCATTAATCCCATTTGTACAAGTTATCAAACGAAGAAACGATAACAAAACCAGATCACAGTGACTAAGAAAATAAACTTCAAAGTGAACGTATGTTTTCAATATAAAGTTATAGATGTCTTTTTTGACACTGTATTTAATTGTTAGTAAGTTCCATGCAGTTTATTGAAACCTTTACTGCCAAGTATAAAATAAAAATAATCAATAAAATAAAGATGTTGAATAAAAGGCTGAATAAAAAGATATCTGGAAAATGTTAGTTGCTTAGCTTTGTATAGGAGTACAACTTTGTGAAGTAACTTTGAGTTCAATACTGACTTTCTCAGTAAAGCTGCTTGGTGTTTTGTCCCTCAAATAACTCTGAACCCTCCTTGTCAATCACTGTTATTTGTTTCAAGATTGCAGTGAGAAACCATGATTTTTTTTTACATGCTTTGATCATACTCTTTTTTTTCATAAATAATAGTATGTGTGTAGTTGCAGAATCATGTAAATTTTTCTTGTAAAATTTGTTTCCTATGCGCTCAGGATGGGCATGTGCATATTCTGAATTTTATATCTTTAGCGAGAATCAGCCAATGATGATATTTCTTTTAATGTGGTGTTTTCCTATTAATTTCTGTAATAATAAAGTGCTGAGACTTCGACTGAACAAAATTAGCCACATAGACCAGTTCAGGAGATGTAACTATTGTAACTGTGCACTAGGTTTTCCTGTTTAAGACTTCTATAAATTCCTGTCACTGTTTATCAGACTTCATTGTCTGTGGGTTTCTGTGTAAGCCAGCTAAGCTGGTTTGCTGTGAGGGTTGATGGAGATCAGCATCTTTAGATCGTGGCTTTTGTTTTCTTAGAGAAGTGGAATTATCCTTTGAATTACCTCAGCCTGGTGAGAAATCAGAAAAAATATGCTGCCCCAGCAGTGTGTACTGTGTGATGGAGCAGAGAAGAAAGAAGTGCAAGCTAACAAGGTGTAGTGCAGCTCTTTGCTATGTCTTTTAGGCCAGTTTCAACAACTGTAGAGTTGCTCACAGTTGGGAACAATATTTTGCAGCTATGATCTACATTTCTGCAGTTCCTTGATTGCCACACAGGCGTTTCTTTCGACTCTGAAGCCAGAACTGGATGCTTTTCCAGGGAAAAGCATCCTCTTTCCCAGTCTTGGTTACAGACAATTTATGGGGTGGAGCTTGGGAAACGAACTACCTTCCTTTTCAGTTTTAACCACTCCCCTTTCACCAACAAGGACAGATGAATGCAAGAAGATATAAATGAAAAAATGAGTTTGCTAACAAAAACCCCAGCCACAACCAAGATAAGAGTAATAACCACTAGATACCAAGGTCCTGAATCCTGTGGATGCTGTAAGAACAAAGAAAACAAGATGGCAGAGAAGCCCCTCCCCCAATACAGAGACTTCTGTAGAAGCCTGCATCAGCCAGAGGACAAAGATGGTGGAGAAGATCTGTTCTCCCAGCCAGAGAACAAAGGAAAGAAAAAAACCAACAGAACAACCGAACCTCCGTGATTACAAAACTCCCGCTTCCCCCAAACAACAACCAAGGGGGAACAAGGATAAAACAAAGGAAACCTGGAGAACTATTCCTGTTCAAAACCAGTCAAATGTTGCTGAACCATTTGCTCCATGCCACCTGACAGAGTCTCTCCTGGCAGTGGCAGCTCTGTCAACAGTGGCAGCTGGAACTTGGGCAGCGGCTGTAACTGATGGAGGAAGGGGGGAGGACCAATTTTCACAGCATGACTCTCCTGAGTGGTGGCAGTGAAAACAGAGGTCCCCAAAAAAGGTCGTCTACCAGCTCCAGGAACATGGATTGCCCCGGCAACCTTGGCCAAAAAAGGTGTTAGGGCATTTCCTCTGAAACAGTCTGGGATTGACAAATGCAGTTTCTCTGACACCTGCACCAGGCAATTTCCCACAGAGTTCAGAGAGAAACCCAGGGCAAAACACTGGTTCCGGTTCCACTTCCAATCCGTGGGTCTTAAAGGGACAGTGAAACAAACTGCATGGACTGACACAGAGGACTAATGGAATACAATTCACATTTTTTGGATCACCCAAGACTATCCATACCTTATTCCGTATCATCTGTATCATGCCCCAGTTAGTACCTTTTAACTATATACATACACACATACAAATAACTATACCCAAATACAGGTATTATTTCAGTAGTCACTGACTGTTCCCCCAAGATGTGGATTGAGTTAATTTGGTCCATGACTGATATAATTGCCATTCAGCAACAAGTATTACATATGCAATTCAGCATTACAGTCTCTTCTCACCCAAAGTCAAATCCCCTTGAGGTACATGACATGTTTCCCTGTCCCTCTGCATTACCCACGAAGTGTAACCAGGTCCTCAAGCAAAAACAATCCCACAGCTGGGTTTGCATTTGTTTGAGGTGGGATTAATCCAAACTGTCTTTCCTAACATAGCTCTCATATGCATCATGGCAACTATCCCCATCTGCCTTACACAGGGGTAACAATTGGGCTGGTTCAGTTAATCAAACCTCTGGTGTTAACTAACCAGGTAACCTTTGCTAAATCCAGATGCCACAGCCTGGAGGTCCCATCAACCATTGCCTTCAGTGTGGTTTTAACAGTCCGTTGCTCTGCTCAACTTTCCCAGCAGCTAGTACATCATGAAATATGATACACCCACTCAATGGTCTCAACACCATTGATCCTCTAGCACCAGGTATTTATAAGACTATTTTTGAAATGAGTGCCACTGTTTGTTTAATTCTCTCAGACGTGCCATGTTGCCATAGGGCTTGTTTTTCAAGGCCCAGCATAATGTTCTGGGCAGTGACATGAAGCATGGGGTAGGTCTCCAGCCATCCAGTGGTAGTTTCTACCATTGTGTGCACGTAGTATTTGCCTTAGTGGGTTTGTGGCAGTGTGATATAATCAATCTGCCAGGTGTCCTCGTACTTAAATTCAGACCAATGCCCCCCATACCACAGGGGCTTTACCTGCTTGGCTGGCTTGATTCCAGCCCATGTCTCATGGATTACCTGGGATATAGTGTCCGTGGTCAAATCCACCCCTTGGTCACGAGCCGATTGGTGTTGCATCTTTTCTTCCCTGATAACTTGAGGTGTCATGGGCCCACCAAGCTAGAAAAAATTCACTCTTGTGTTGCCAGTCTATATCTACCTGAGACACTTTAATTTTGGCAGCCCGATCTACCTGTCAATTGCTGTGATTCTCATCATCAGCTCAACTCTTAGGCACATGTGCATGCACGTGACAAACTTCCATGATAATTTTCTCTACCTGGTCAGCAATGTCTTGCCATACTTGAGCAGCCAAGATGAGTTTTCCTGTGTGCTGCCATTTGGCTTTTATCCACCTTTCCAGCCACTCCCACAGAGCGTTTACTACCATCCATGAGTCAGTCAGAGGTAGAGTGTTGGCCACTTCTCTCAGTGATATCCATAGCCAGTTAGACAGCTTTCAGCTCTGCAACCTGAATTGATTCACCTTGTCCATTTGTAGCTTCCACAACACACTTTATAGGGCTCCATACAGCTGCTTTCCTTTCCCTACGGACCCTGTGATACAGCAAGAACCATCAGTGGAGAGAGCGTATCACCTCTCACTCTCTGATAGCTGGTTATATTGTAGGGCCTCCTCAGCATGTGTCACATACTCATCTTCCTCTTTAGAGGAAGTCAAAAATTCTCACCTTCAGGCCAGTTCAGGATGATTTCCAAGAACTCACGGTGATTAGGATTTCCTATCCAAGCTTGCTGTGTGATGACAGAGATCCACTTACTCCATGTAGCGTCAGTGGCATGATATGTGGAAGAGACTTTCCCTTTAAACATCCAGCCCTGCACTGCTAGTCAGGGTGTGAGAATGACCTCTGCTTTGGTGGTAATCACTTCTAAGGTGGCTCAAACCCCTTCATAAGCTGCCTAAGATACCTTTTCCTGTTGGGGTGTAGTTGGCCTCAGACCCTTTGTATCTCTGAAACCAAAGGTCATCCTCAAGTTTCTCCAAGTACCTTCTGCCAGAGGCTCCAGGAAGGACCATTCTCCCTGGCTGCAGCGTAGAGCACATTCTTCTCATCCTGTCCCATCCTGACTGACCCAAGGGCATGGGCAATCTCTTGTTTGATCTGTTTAAAGTCTTGTTCAGGGCCCTGCATGAAATAATTTTTCTTCTGTGTCACAAGGTAGAGAGGGCTTACAATCTGGCTGTACTCTGGGATGTGCATCCCCCACAAACCCATGGTGCCTAAGAAAGCCTGTGTTTCCTTCTTGCTGGTCAGTGGGGATGTAGCAGCTCTGTTATTATCACCTCTTCTGGAATTTGTTAATGTCCATCTTGCCATTTCACTCCTAGCAACTGAATTTCCTGTGCAGGTCCCTTGACCTTACTTTGATGGCAAAATCCACTTTGAGGAGAACCTTGATTATTTTCTCTACTTTCTCAAAAACTTCCTGTACCGTTTTACCCTACAGGATCATGTCATCAATGTACTGTAAGGTGGAAAAGCCTCACTTTTCCCATGGCAAATGGTGGGGCTGTGCTTTCACCCCTGGGGCCATTGGTTCCAGGTGTAGGGGATGGCCCTCTAGGTGAAAGCTAGCTGTGGCCTGCACTCTGCTCCTAAAGGAATGGAGAAAAATGCATTAGCAATATCAGTGGTGGCACCACTTTTTTGCATTGGACTCCAGTTCATACTGCAGTTCCAGCATGTCTGTCAGCAGCACTCAGTGGTGGTGTGACTTCATTCAGGCCGTGATTAGTCTACTGTCAGTCTCCACTCTCCTTTAGACTTATGCACAGGATAGATGGGGCTATTGAATGGTGAGCAAGTCTTGCTGACTGCTCCCTGGATCTCCAGTTCGTGGATCATCTTACAGATGAGAATCATAAAGTCTCGGTTGATGCAGTATTGTCGATGGTGCATTGTTGTGGCAGCAATTAGTACCTGCTGTTCTTCAACCCTCAGGTGTCCTACTGCAGAAGGCTCCTCTGAAAGACCAGGGAAGGTATTCAATTGTATAACATCTTCTATCTCCACAGCAGCTATCCCAAAAGCCCAACAATGTCCTTTCAGGTCTTTGAAATAACTACTCCTGAGGTAATCTATACCCAGAATATACTGAGCCTCTGGACCAGTCAAAATAGAATGTTTTTCCATTCCTTCTCAGTCAGACTCACCTCAGCTTCCAACAGAGTCAACTGCTGAGACCCCCTGTCACCCCAGCAATGGAAACAGGTTCTGTCCCCACCATGTCACGATGGTGTCAGAGTACATTGTGTGCCAGTGTCAGCCAAAGCTTTGTATTTTTGTGGTTCTGATGTACCAGGACACTGGACCCACACAATCCAATAGACACAATTTTCGCATGTCCCTATCAGGCTAGAGGCAGAGCCCCTCTAGTTCTGGCTATCATTCACTTCCTGGGCATACATTCTGGAGGTCTCTTCAAGGGGATCAGACATGTTATCTTCACTTCTCACAGGAAACTGAAGCTAAATTCATTATTGCCAAGTTTCCTTTTTTTAGTACTTTCTTCTTTTATTTTATGTACCCATGCTGTTAAGATGGAAGTGGGTTTTCCATCCCATCGTCTCATGTCTTCCCCATGCTCACAGAGGAAGAACCATAGGTTGCCTCATGGAGAGTAGCATGGGGGGTGCTTCCCTCTCCATAGCTGGGGGGTGCTTAGTTCAGATAGTAGGGATTCTGGTCTGTACTGGTGAAACATGGAGAACGCCCTCCCTAAGCTCCTTTCTGAGTTTCTGATGGCTTTCTGATGGCTCTCTGATAGCTCTCCAATCCTCTCTTCCAATTCCCACATATACTTGGTCAAGTCTGTTTCCAAGGCTGAGACTTGGGCTCAGGTTGTGATGTGGACAGTGTCTTCATATGTCTGTAGCCTTCTTGCCATAGTACTCACTGTCTTGTTTTCCTCATTCCGTTGCAGCATCACTAGGAAGTGGGAGTACACTTATGTCCCAAGCTGTGCAACTTTCAACCACATTAATGTTGTACAGGGTCTGAAATTCTTGTGTGTTGGTCATTAGTTGAGAAAATTATATCTATCACATCCAGTTCTCTCAAGCTTTGGATTCCTTGCTTGGTGGTTTTCCAAGGACCTTGATGCAGCTGGAAGTGTTCTTGGCAAAGGTATCTCTCCTTCACAATTGCTAAGAGTCGCAGCCAGAGGCTGAGAGTTTGGGCCTCCTTGTCACCCCCTGGTTGATACCCATATCAAGTGACAGAAATCCCACGTGCCATCCAAAATTGTAGCATCACCTGCAGTGTGCCAGACTTGGATCAGCCAGCTCAATATAGACTCTCCTGTTCATCAGGTGAGATTTTTCTGCAGATTGCATAGACTTTCTAAGGATAGGGATTTGATGACTATATCCAGCTCTGATTCCTCTGCTGGCTGTGAGGGTTCTGCCTCCTCGTCATCATCCACCAGGCAAATGTGTTTGGTCTTATATTTCCTCCTCTGGACAGGGGTGACTACTACTGGCTTAGGTTGCCCTTCTGGTTTAAGTGTAGCTTGAGTGACCGGGGTGTCTGCTGATTTGTTCCCCTTCCCCTCCAGCTGTAGGTGCTGCTGTGCAACCATGAACATCATGGAATAAACATTATCCATGGCCCAGCACAGTACAGTAAGTTGCCCCTCTCTGGAACTGCCACTGTAATTTTCCTTTAAATACTCTGCTACCTTTTCTGGGTTCTGTATTTGTTCAGGGGAAAAATTCCAAACCATTGGACTAGGGCATTTCTTCAAAATCTGGCCTATTTCCTCCCACATTCCATGCCACTCAGGATTTTCCACCCCTGGGACAGATCTCTGGGCAACCTCCCTGGAAATCTCAGCCCTTATTCTAAACATGTTGTAGACTGTACACAGGAGACATAGCAGAATTAGCAAAAAGAATATGATGTCTTAACATCCAGAGGGAGTTCAACAATCTCAAAAAGTGATGTGCTAGACCTGAAGAGGTAGAAGGAGTTGAAAGGCTGGGAAATATCATACCATCCTGTTCTCCCAGCAGGGTGGGTGAGATTATTAATAAGCCTTCAGAAACAGCAGCCCAGACCAGGACAGGCAAACAACAATGAATACACATCTGAAATGATCTTTGCTACTTGTGATGTTATCTTTCCATAAACTGATACCACAGAGTGTATAAACAAAGCAATCTTGGTTTGTATTCCGGATCTGAAAAAGAGCGCGTGTATGGGTGACTAATACTTCATTTTAGCACATGATGCACCAGGGCTGAATGGGGATTTTTCTTCTGTCTCAGGGCCCAATAAAGCAAGGGAAGTTTTAAAAAAGACACAGCTGGAAGGACATGAAAATACATGAGTAAGCGTTGGAGTGATATGGTCTTCTTTAAGAGGAGAGAGAATATAGCAGGCTAAAATGTAAAAAAAACCCCAAACCAAATCCAAAGCAAAGTATATGAGAAAGTCCCAAGGTTTTTATTTATGTTCAGAGCAAACTTGATAATGAATTCCTTGAGGTGCACCAAGCCTGTCAGTTTAGTGTGTTCCATGGTTTGCTGCAAGATGTTCTGGATACCTACTAGTCAACTCCATAGCTCCATGAGGCAACAAACCAAATAAAGCTGTTGATTAGAAACCAAGGTGTAAAAAGAAGTTGACAGCATGGCCTGCTACCTACTGGCTGTGAGGTTAAAGAACTTAAAGCCAGAGGAGCTATGGAGTTCATAGAAGTATTTTTTTTTCCATAGATACAGTGTTCACAGCAAAGCTCTGCTTCTATGTTTGATTTCCACCTTTTAGATGAAGCATTTTTCCTCCCGTGTCTCATTAACTAGAGACACAGTGCCACTACTCTGCACATTGGCAAAGAATACTTGCATCCGAATGTGCTTACACTTTGATCCCTAAGACTCAGGAAGAAGGAAGGAGAGATTGTACCCATACCTTGTGTCCTACCACAAAGAGTGGGGATGCAAGCAGGGGAAATTAAGTTTTCTATACTTTTTTTTTTTTTTACAAGGCCTTTGCTCTTCTAGGTAGCAAAATTAACAATAATGACGTACATGTGGGAGATAAACATGAGGTTTTCCTATGTGGTATTGGGTCAGGGAAATGATTTAAATGTACTGGAAGCTCACCAGTCAGGTGAGCCAATAGTAAGCCTTCTCTTCTCTGAAATGCACAGTGCAGCAGCAGGTCTGCCCTCATGTGCCATGTACCCCAGCTACTCACCATCTCAAAGGTGCTGGAATGGGCCCTCACCAAGTATAGCAGTGCCTTTCCTGTTCTGGGGAGTCCAGGATGAGACACAGGAGTCCACATGCAGTCTCAAAAGTACCAAATAAGGAAGGACAGTGCTTTTTTGGTTTCTTAAATAGGAGGTTTTTAGTTAGCTTTTTATTAGATTTTTAAAAAAATTGTGGGTTTTTTGCTATTGTTTTTTAATTGCTTATTGGCTAGTCTTGCCAAAACACCCAAAAGTAGCAAAGAGGGGCAGAGGGAAGGAGAGGGCCTGGCATCCTCTGAGCTCCTACACAGGGATGATGAGAGTAGTCTATTGGGTTGGAGGTCCTTGGGGCCTGGACGTGAGGTTTTTAGTCTGAAAACAGGAAGGCCTCTGGGGCATTGCTGTCCCTGGCTTGTTCTTGCCTCAGCTACTGAACGGGTGGTTGAAGATGAAGGCAGGGCCACTCTGGCATTGCACAAAGAATTGTTGCAGATCAGTTGTGACTGTAGTCAAGGCAGGACTGATTTGATATTGGCTACGGGCTCTTGAGGGGAGTGATTAGGGTGACAGTTTTGTAGGTACTTCTCCCCCATCAGCTGATTCCCATGTAACTGGAGCTGTGTAAAAAAAGTTTTTGAGAGCTGTGAAGGAGGAGAGGAGGTGTTTGTCTTTCCTCTAAAGTAAGTAAATGACAAACAGTCCACAAACAGAAATCATGCTGTTGTTGGAAGAAGGAAAATGGAGCTGGTCATGGAGGTGTTTCTGGTGATGATTTGCCGTGTCTGTGCTGCTGTGGTGACAGCAGATCCCAGCGTGCCCCTATTTAGCCTGTATCACTCCATTCCCTTGTTTTCAGGGCATATCAAGAGACAGAAGGCAATACAGGCTTTGGAAGTGTCCACTGGTGACATGGAGAAGGTGTCACCTCCCTGCTGTTTCCTAGTTTCCTTTCTCCCTTTGGCTCATGATTTTTTTTGTAAAAGCCGCTATGCAGACTGAATCTTTAGAGGATTGTCTTTTCTTTGACTTAGATTTTTACTAGCTTTTATGAGAGAGAGAGAGCGAGCATGAAGAGGCAGTTGGGGAGGAGGTACTGAAGAGTGCAAACCCATTGAGGATTATGGAGATCTCAGGACATCTCTTCTCTATTCCTACCATTGTTGCCATGATGCCACATGACCAGGGGTAAAATAGGAGATTAATTTAACTCTTAATGTGCAGATGGAAGCTTGTCTAGGCATTTCCCAGGCCTGAGTTGATAGGTAAGCTGTCTGTACTGGAAATTGTTCGGATATGACCACATTTGTGAATACTTAACCTGGAGCATCTGTGACTTTCTCAGAGATTAACTCAAGGATGTGTCTAAACTTATCAGTTTGATATAGTGGGTAGATTATAGGGTTATAATCATCTTTCCTTTTCTATCAGCCTGCACTATTTCTTCTTTCCTTGGATAGTTTTAAGTTACCTATGTTTCAAAGACTTGGACAATTTTCCGAAGTCAAAGTTATGTAAGAAATTACTCAGAACAATTACTATTTGAGTGAATTAACTTTTACTCTTCATGAACTTCTTCCTGAATACAAAACTGTGTTTGAATACTATAGAATAAAGGAGAACAAGATATTGCACAAATACCTGGAGTGTATGACTTAATAGTCTCACCGGTAACATGAAGAGAGAGAGCTGAATTTGCCTGCCTGTTCACCATATGTCAATAATAATATTTATAAAGCCCAAGTATTCAGTGCTATGGTTTGGACAGTTTTGTAGCAATGTGTTGGTATTTAAAAGTAGTGCAGCCTCTTCCCTTACCTCATTGTTTCTTTGAGATTGTCAAATATATTTTCTAAAAAGAAAAGAATTGGAAACTGTTTCAGTTGACTTGCTGTGCTGCTTTGAAAGCGAAACAGTGAGAGACTCCAATGTCAGAAAATAAAATTTAATAAGAAAAATAAAATAAAATAAATGCAATAGTACAAGGAAACACTGACAGAATACAACCTGACACTCTGTTGGTCAGGGTGTTAGCAGCAGTCCAAATGGTGGCTGCAGTCCTCCTGGAGTGATAGTTCTGTTGGAGTAGTGATCCTGTAGAGAAGAGCCTGGTCTTCCTCGGAAGGTCCAGCGTTGACTGTGTAGCTCCTGTCCTCTGGGAATCCAGTGGGAGAGGCTACCTTTGCTGCCCAAAACCTCTGTTTATATACAGATGGGAACACTCAGTCCCTCCTCCTGGGCGGAGCATCTCACAATGGGGTGGTGAGTCATTCAGCAAGGCAGTGATGGGCCCATTAATAGGAGATAGTCCAGAGCCGGTAATCTATGAGTCATGTGCAGGGTCCTTGACTGTCCATCAAAGAGAGATAGCTCCCGGAGGTAGTTATCAGGGATGAGTCAAGGTGAATACTCCCCCACCCGCTTTATCAGTTTGTGAAGATGATAATAGAATACATGCTTGTGGTCACATTGTAACCTAGAACACGTTCTTTTCCTCTGCTTTTATATACTGTGCTTTTCTACTAGAAAGATGTTATCCCAGATGAAAACCAGATCATTCTGAAAGTATCTAATGTAAAATATTAACAGGGTTTTGTGCATTATTAGAATAATTAAATAGTCAAGAGACGCTTCAGTGGAAAGAGATCTTGTAAAACAGTTCCGGAGTCTTTTTAGCCAGAGCTGCTAGGCAGCATTCAGAGTGCAGCACCATAATGTGTAGTGTAGACTTTGAAGACGATTGCAGAAACAAAGTGCTTAAGATGGTCAGAGCAAAAATAACAGCTGTGTGTATCCCAGGCTCTAATCTGACTCAGATGCAAAACCAAGAAATGGATAAACATCTGTCTTAGATTCTCTCTGTAATGAATTTCAGCATTATATCAACCTCGCAACAAATGCACAAACTTATAATCCTCTACTGTTACATCTTTTGAGATTTCTCATGCATTAGCTGTAACTTTTAACTATTAATTTTCAAGGTCACATGCTGTTGTGATGCCTGTTGTTTGAAGTGACAAATAAGAATTTTTCAGTAGTGAAATGCTTTATTTTTTACCATGTCTGAAGTATTTTTCATCTCTGTTTCAGAGAAAATGATGATCTGAAATATGTGCAGAGGTCAGAGGGTGTACATATTCCAGATTTACATCTATAAATGGGAAAGCAGTATCTGTGTGCTTGTAAGCATATGTACATTCTTGCACTGCAATCACTGACTCATTTACCTGAACTGACCCCTTTGGTTTTATATTCCTACTGCAATAAGCTACACACAAAGTAGCCCGTCCAGAGCAGTATGATGGAGTTTTAGTCCAGAGGATGTAGTGAAAAGTTGCTGTTCCCACAGCATTATCACACTCGTTACTTATAAAAGTTTATTTCTATGCATTCAGGTTCTTGTCTCTTGGTTGTACTGACAGACACCAAAACTGCCCCCCCCCCAAAAAAAAAAAAAAAAGTGAAATAAGTTAAAATGAGTTACTTTTCATCTATCATACAATGATTTGGAATGCTGTTGACTATGCAACTGATTGTACTTATGGGTTGGGAGGAGGAGGTGGTTATAGGGGGTGAAGACTAAGGCCAACTGATACCATCAGTGTTGCAGAACTCTGGTGGTGGAGAGGCACCATTATGTGACACCCATGAGACCAAGTAAGCACAGCAGTCTTGGGTGTCACAGTGATGGCCTGGGACTGGAATTTGAGCACAGCTACAAGAGACAAGAGAGGAATGATCAAAATAGACTTCATGAGACATTCATAAAAAGGAGAATAGTAACTTTTTTCTTAAATGAATGCTGACCCATTTCTGAATCTTCCAAATCCTGAGCTGGTATGCTAACCTTGAGCTGTTCTTCCTCTGTTAATCTGTAGAGATCTGAACTGAGAGAAAGAGAAAGGAAATTTGTATTGTGTGCTAGATAAGAACATTCTGGTATTTTAAACTGTTTAGGACATCCGTATCATCTCCAGAGAAATTTCAACTGGAGTCTAAACAAGTGTTGTAATACTACTATTAATGATGATGATGATGATAATTATAATAAGAGTAATGAAAACATGAGAGAGAGAGAAATAACACCCAAGAGAAACAAGTGATGAACAATACCATTGTTCACCACCTGCTGACTGATGCCTAGTCTGTCACCAAGTAGTGATTGCTGTCTCCACCTTATATATTGGGCATGACATTCTATGGTATAGAGTATGCCTTTGGCCAGTTTGGGTCGACTGTTCTGGCTATGCTCCTTCCCAGCTTCTTGTGTACCTGCTCACTGTCAGAGTATGGGAAACTCAAAAGTCTGTGATTTGGAGTAAGTACCACTCATCAACAATGAAATCATCAGTGTGTTATCCACATTATTCTCATATTAAACCCCAAACATAGCACTGTACCAGCTAAGAAGAAAATTAACTCTATTTCAAAGAACAGGACAGCAAGTTTGCTCAACAAAAACTCATACAGGAATAGTTTGAATTAATAATAGCAGGGAAGTAGTGCAGGTTTTCAAAGGTCTTTATTTCATATATGCATCATATATACTAGGTGATTTTTTTCAAGGTGGTGATTTTCCACCATATGACTGAACTTTAAACATGCACATTGACCAGTTGAATCAAGTTACCTGATTCTGAGGCTTTAAACAGTCTTTTCCCTTCCTTCTTAGAATTCCCTATAAAAGAAAACAATTTAAGAAGTTTGTGCTCAATTGAAAAAGGAGTACTAATACCAATGTGCTCTTCAGAAAACATCTAATATTTCTCTTACCAAACATTAGCCACCTGTCTTCTTTCACATCCCTCCCATTCCTGTGTTTGTGCAGAAAATCCTTCACCCTCTTCCCCATTCCTGAAAGCGGAATAATGTAAGGAGTTACATACAAAGGCATTGTTGTCAGTAATTTGCAAATAGGCAACAAAAGAAACTGGAGTGTGTCTGATGCTGGTTTTTGTGCTTCTCTTTCCTTGCTGCTGTCATTGCGATGCTATCCAAAAGGGAATTTAGAGCTCTAGTGATTGAGATGGTGTTGGCTACCGATATGTCCTGTCACTTCCAGCAAATCAAAGCTATGAAGAATGCTTTGCAGCAACCAGAAGGGTGAGTCACTTCATAACATAGTGCAGTGAGTGGGCTGCATTTCAGCTGGTGCTTTGCCAATGTGTTTAACTTCAAAAGCACCTCTCCAGATGCTCTTTCTTTGATATCCACAACAATTTTCTTTCTGCTGTTGAATTTTGAATGAATTCGCTTAGGAAGGGATGGGCACATGCCTATATGCACATCTATATTCTGTGCTGGTGGCCCAAAGCTTTCAAATGTCACCATTGTTGGGACTAGCCTCACTGGGCATTTCCCTGGTGGGTAACATCAAGGACATGATTCATTTAAGTGACCTCTACAACTGAGTATGACTTATGGTTATAAGACCTGCAGAACTTAACTTACACTTTGCCCTTATGCAGATGGTATCAGCTGTCAGCCCTGGAAGGGGCCTGCTTCATACCCAGAGAACAGATGAAAATTTGAGATCCACTGAGGGAAGGACTGGAAAATAATAGATGGAGCAGTATGGGGGAATACTTTTCTTCTTCCCAATATGCCACTGGGAGATGTAATATTTTGTCCACAGCTCTTCCCCCAAAAAATCCTTCTATATTGCTCTGAGCAATGGTCAGTTTTTCACCCTGGACACAGTTATGTCCAGAGCCTCCCAGAATTATACCTGTATCAGAATTATGCCTATATCAGAATTACACCTGTATCAGAGTGGGGTGTGGCTAGCCACCTGATCCGCTCAGAAGCTACAACTGTTTCAACCGTTTCAACCATTTTGGATAGCCAAAAAGTGGAATTAAAAATTGAGACGACCTGTTCCAAGAAACCATTACTGGGTTCTTGGGCTAGGCTCCTAGGTTATGGTCGTAAGAAATCACCAGCCTTTTTTTCTATGAAATCAGGATTACCGTCTGTTCTCATGCTGGTTTTCTATCAGTGAAACACTTATCAGTTATTGTGTAGACTTGTCACAGCCCAAGAGATCCCCACTATTCATTACAGTGGGATGATAGGGACCATCTTCTCTTCTAAGCTGCATAAAATGCAGCACAGATGAAATGGGGAACAGAGCACCTCTTCAAGAATGCTAGTGAAGACAAGCAAGCCTGGAAAGTTGTTGAGCAAGGCTGAGCAACATTTCTTTTTGCATTTCTTAGTATCTCTTTTAAAACAGGAATTGTGGATGTTGAAGAAATAAGACAGTCTTTCAGAGTTGTCTGATTTTGTAATCAGAGAAACCACTTCACTAATACCCTGGCGAAAGATTCTAATTACCTTATTTTCCTGTAGATAAGATTTTTGTCATTCTTCCCTGCAAGAGCAGACAATTAATTTTTTTGATCCTTTGGGTTTTCAGAATTGACAAGCCGAAAGCCTTATCACTGTTATTACATACAGCAGATATCAGTCATCCAGCCAAAGCCTGGGATCTCCATCATCGCTGGACCATGTCTCTGCTAGAGGAGTTCTTCAGACAGGTAAAGCTAGGGAAATTCTTTTCTTTCCTGCAGCTGAGAGGGAGTGTGTAGGAAAGGAAGGAAGTCGGAAAATATGACCACAGGTATTTTCCTTTTTCTCTGATGTTTGTAAGAACCTCCTAAACGGTATGAAGCTTTCTCCTCTAGCACCATTAGCACTAGCTATTATGCCTCTTAGGAAGCTAGTGTCTGATACACTCCCTATAGATATAAACATTACCTACATAGTAGAAATTCTATTTTGGGAAGCTAATATGTCTTTCAGATTAGGAAAACATGGAATATATGTCACTCTACTTAGCTCTAGAACCATAAAACCAGACATGTGTAGCTGTACTCTATAGAATTCTACTTACATTTTTGTGATGGATGTGAAAAAGTCTTACTTTGCCCTTACTTTAAAAGGAGTGAACTGATCAAAATTATCATTCATAGTGGACCACCTGTTGACAGACCCACAAATCTAGACAAATCACTGAGCTCTGTGTGATGGTTACAGGGTCCCCAAGTGATTAATAAAAAGCATTTAAAGAATTAAAAAACCAACCAACCAACAACAACAAAAAAGTAAAAAGGTCACTTAAGGAGTGTATAGGATACTTTTCTCCAGTAAGAATTACTAACCTAAGCAGTGCTAGCACTTAAGTGCTTATTTTCCCTCCAGTAACTTCTTGTTCGCTAGTAAAGCTAAATGCAAAAGGGAAAATATGACAATTCTTTAAAAGTTCTGAGAATTTTAAAAAATGGTATCTGTTTTTAATGGCACTGCAGTAATCTCCTTTTTTTTTACAAGGATATTACAAAAATTTGCTTTGAAATTAATTCTTTGGTTTGTTTTTCAAACCAAGAATCGGTTTACTGGCTGGAAGCAGATAGATCATACCTGCAACTGATTCTGTCTTGCCACACAGGAGGCTCATGCAAGTAGGATGATTTTAACATGAATTTTGGGGAAAAATCTGTGCATATTTATGCTTTTCTAGCTCAAAATTATACTAAATGTTTTAAAATACATGACTGCCAAAGACTTGTGAGGGAATTAAGATTACCTCACACTAAGATGTGAGACCACAAAACCTCCAAGTTTTGATTTATTTTACACATGTAATGAAGACAAAACTATTATTTTTTATATTTTAATTTCAGCCAACAAATTCTACTTCAGTTTTGTATGATGAATGACAACACTTTTAGATGAAGCTCTATATAAAACTCATATTCTAATTCCAAATTCAGATGCAGTGTTTATTTCCTCCTCAAGAAAACCATTAAGCTTACCATGAAGCATAGATTTGTGTTCATTGAAGTTATTTAGTAATAGATCAATGAGTACATCCCTACTACACATTAGAAGAAAAACACACACAGTTCTCACTAACTGATGTCCTAGTTCTGGCTAGGATGGGGTTAATTTTTGCAGTAGCCAGGACATGGCACAGTTAGGATCTGGGGGTTATTCTATTCATTTCCCAGGGATGGAGAAAGGGCTGTCTTCTGGGTTGGAGTATCGTTATGTGAATCACTTCTCTCTTGAACACTTCTGTGATGCACATTGTTGCTGTTACTGTCCTTTTCTTATCTCATTGCTGTTTCCAGTAGATTATTGTTATCTCAACTGCCGGTCTTTATCTTTTGTGCCTCCAGTTGTCCTCTCCAGCCCAGTGCAGGGGGAGAGGGAGGGAAAGGGGAAGAGAGGAGTGAGCAGAACACGGTTTGGAGTTTTTTGGTGGGAGCACTAAGTGGAAGAACACCATTCCTAAACCAAAACAGCCTAGTTTGGCACCCAATGTGGGACTCAAAGAGTTGAGATAACAACAGATGTAGCCACAGGATGTTGGAAACAAATTTGATCTAAGCATTAGTTTTACTAGGTATGGAGCCACTGGTCATAGTGTTGCTTGGTCTTCTCACGAGGTTGTGGTACCTAACCTTGTATATACTTCATATATGCACTAAGTATCCACCATGATGTTCTCTTCCAGAGAAGGGAGAGGGATCAGAATTGCTTTGTTGCTGTACTATGTGATATCAGCTTTGCATAGTGAAGGCTCTCACAACGGGAGGATGAGGCAGGGCCAGAGATAGCTGCCCTATCCCTATCCCCAGGTGAGCTGCAAGATATGTGAAAATTCTTCAGCTGCCAGTTGGGTGAGCCTCTGGTGACCTGCCTGGTCTGGTGCTGGGGTATTGTGGCCCATATTATGAAACCAGACAGATGGTAGTGAAGCCATGCAACTGGGATCCCTGTCCTGGGATGTGGACATTGACAAAGGGGTTGGGAAGAGGACAGAAACTCTTAGCCTCTGGAGCAACTCCCATCAAGTGTGAGAGAAAGGTATTCATCCTTGCAAGTGTGTTCTAGTTTTGTGCTCAAGCAGGGAGAAAACTGGAGAAATGTAGCCAGTACCTGAGAGAATTAGCTGTGCTGGAGGTAACTTATAAGGAGTCAAAAACAGATTCAGATCAGGTCCGGCTTACACAACCCATGTGGCAGAAGTTTGTATGGGAGTGAACTGTTGTACACCAACTCATTAGCATTGATCTCAATGAAAGAAAGAGAACAAAGAAGGCTTCAAGTGACTACACAACTATGGCAATATGAAATAACTTTTTTCCTCCTTACCAAACTGTGCCTTGCCTGTGGAAGGACTGTCCAAGACTGCAGACAGACTCAAAAGATTCAAGCATGTTAGAGAGGAAATGTCTTATGCCCCTCTAGTATGGACCACAGTCTCTGCTATGGGAAGCATGCACTCGCTGGCTCGAAAGAAAGGGCACACACCATGAGATAACATACAGTTTTACTTGACCACAGAGAAGACATGAGAAAGTGGGATGGAAAACCCACCTCTGCCCCTAGCAACACAGGTGTGTGAGTATAGAGGAAGGACCACCACCATAGGAAATTCTTCAAGAATAAATGCTGCTCCAGTTTCCAGTGGGCAAGTCCTCAGGTACAATGGAAGGGCTGATGTCATTTCTAATACTCTTGAAAGGATATCCAGTTCATATTTACAAGACATGAACAATGACTACTATGACTAGAATTAGAGGGGCCGTGCCTCCAGCAGGAGGAAAGGAACAACTGGATCTATTGGACTGTGTGGATCTGATGGCTTGGTGCATCAGACCTGCAAGAGTATAAGGCTTTAGTTGACGCTGGCACACAATGTACCCTGATGCCATCAAGATCTGCAGGGGCAGAATCTATCTCTATTTCTGGGGTGACAGGGGTGACAGGGGGATCCCAACAGCTTACAGTACTGGAAGTTATAGTGAGCCTGACTGGGAACAAAAGGCAGAAACAACCCATTCTGATTGGCCCAGAGGCCCTGTGTGTCCTTGGCATAGGTTAACTCAGGAGAGGGTATTTTGAGGACCCAAGAGGGCATTGTTGGGCTTTTGGGATAGCTGCTGTCCCAAAAGATGGAGGAAATTAGACAGCTCAACACCTTGCCTGGTCTCTCAGAGGACCCTTCTGCTGTGGGACTGCTGAGAGTTGACGATTAACAGGTACCAATCACTACCACAACAGCGTATCATCAACAATATCGCACCAACCGGGAGTCTGTGACTCCCATCCAGGAGATGATTCATGAACGGGAGAATGAGGGAGTGGTCAGCAAGTTTCATTCACCCTTTAATAGTCCTATACGGCCAGTGTGTAAGTCCACTGGAGACTGACAGTGGACTGTTGTATCCTGAACAAAGTCACACCACATTTTTCTCCATTTCTTTGTCAAGACAGTGCAGGACACAGTTTGCTTTTACCTGGAGGGGTGTCCCATACACCTGGAACTGATGGCCCCAGGAGTGGTAGCACACCCCCACTATTTGCCATGGACTGATCCAGACTGAACTTGAAGAGGGTGAGGCTCCCGAACACTTGCAACATGTTGATGACATTTTTGTGTGGCACAACACAACAGAGAGAGTTTTTGGAAAAAAATAAGACAATCCACACCCTCCTGAAGGTCAATTTTGCCATAAAGCAAAGTAAAGTCAAGGGACCTGCCCAGGAATATCCGTTTTTATGAGTAAAATATCAAGATGGATATCATCAGATTCCAATGGACATGGTCAACAAAATAGCAGTTATGTCCCTGTTGTTTGCCGCAGAGCGCATCTGGCAGCGGCGTGGCAGGCCGCATCATCCCCCGGGAGCACCGAATGCGCACGGTGCATTCGTGTCCCAGTTAGATGTCAGCTCCTCGATGCGGCAGTGGTAAAGGAGGTGAGGAGGGTCTCCGCATGGGGTTCCACAGAAAATCTTTATTTACAGGGCATTGGGAATCCCAGGGGTGAATCCCTGACACATCAGGGTCGTGGGGTTTTATATAGGGAAGAGGAGGGCGGAGAGAGCATGAGGGCCAATGGTCTCAGGGCGCAGGGGTGGTACATGGGGAGGTTGAGGTATAGGGTCCAGTAGGGAAAACCCGAAGGAGTGGCTAGGGGCAGGAGCCAATGGGAGAGTGGGGAGGGGAGAGCAATCTGGAAGGGGAGACATGCAGGGGAGAAAAGGGAAGGGGGAATACAAAATCAATAGCAGTAACGAAAAGGAGGAATACATAATAATGAAAGAACAAAGGACCTTGAGAGGAGCTGATCCACTCATCCTAACTGTCTCTAAGCCACTATTCTTTTTAGAAACTACCATATGTCCCCACCAGCCAGCAAGAAGGAAACACAAACTTTCTTCAGTACTGTGGGTTTTTGAAGGATGCATATTCCAGAGTACAGTCCGATTGTAAACCCTCTCTATCAAATGACACAGAAGAAGAAACATTTTAAGTGGGGTCCTGAACATCAACAAGCTTTGTAACAAATTAAACAGGATATTCCTTGGGAGCCATAGGCCCAGTTAGGACAGGACAAGATGTGAAAATTGTGCTGTACACTGCAGCCAGGGAGAATGGTTCTTCCTGGGGTCTCTGGAAGAAGGTACCTTGGGAGACTTGAAGGTAACCCCTGGGATTCTGGAGTCTGGAATACAAAGAATATGAGGCCTGTTACATCTCCACTGAAAAAGAGGTACTGGCAGTTTATGAAGGAGTTCTAGCTGCTTCAGAAATGCTTGTCACTGAAGCACAGCTCCTCCTGGCACCCTGATAGCAAGTGCTAGGCTGGATGTTTAAAAGGAAAGTCCTTTTCACACATCATGCTTCAGATGCAACATGGATCACTCAGAAAGCTCAAACAGAAACCCCTAATTGGCCAGGGTATTGGCCTGAAGGCAAAATCACCAATCACAACTTGGCCTCAAGGCAAAAATTTGGACTATCATCATCATTGAAGGAGGAAAAGATGACATGTGCTAAGGAGGTCCCACCATATATAATCAGCTACCAGAAAATGAAAAGTGGTACGCACTCTTTACGGATGGTTCTGCTGTATTGTAGGAATATACAAAAAAATCAAAAGCTACTGTATGGAGTTCTAAATAACGAGTTGCAGAAATTAAACAAGGTGAATCTAGGATGCAGAGCTGTAAGATATCCAGCCAGCTTTAGATATTGCTGAATGAGAGAAATGGCCAGTGCTCAACCTCTACACTGATGTGTGGATGGCAATAAATGCTCTGTGCGGGTGGCCGTCAGACCAATGGAAAAAGACCAGTTGGCTGTGTGGAGTAAACCCATCCGGACTGCTGATACGTGGCAAGACATTGCTGCATGGGTTGTAAAACTAAGTCATGTAGATGCAAGTGTACCCAACAATTGGGCTACGGAAGAGCAACACAACAACGGATAGGTGGATTGAGCTTCCAAGATTAAAGTGTCTCAGGTGGATCTGATTGGCAGATTAAGGGTGAATTATTTGTGTCTCAGTGGGCCCATGATGCCTCAGGTCATCAAGGAAGAGATGCAACAGGGAGGAGATAGGCTTCTGATTGAGGGTGGACTTGACCATGGGTTTTATCTCTCAGGTTATCCACAACTGTGAAATATGCACTGCAATCAAGCAGGTCAAGTGGGTAAAGCCTCTTTGGTATGGGGGGACAACGCTTGAAATTTAAATATGGGGAGGCCTGGGAGATTGATTACATCACACTCTCTCAAACCCACCAAGAAAGTGCTATGTACTTACAGTGGTGGAAACAACCACTGGAGATGAGCTCTCATGCCACTGCCTGTAATGCCATCTTGGGCCTTGAAAAACAAGTCCTGTGGCAGCATGGCACCCCAGAAAGAATTGAATCAAACAACGGGACATTTAAAAAATCACCTCAGAGACCTGGGCCAGAGAGCATGGTATTGAGTGGGTGTATCATACTCACTGTCATGCACCAGTCTCTGGGAATATTCAATGGTACAATGGGCTATTAAAAACCATATTGAAAGCAATAGGTGGTGGGATGTTCAAACATTGGGATCTACATTTTGTGGAGGCCATCTGGTTAGTCCATGCTAGAGACTCTGCTAACCAAGCTCCCCCTGCCCAATTAAAACCTCCATGTACCGTAGAAGGGGACAAAGTCTCTGTGGTGCCTATGAGAAATATGTTTGGAAAGACAGTTTGGCTTAGTCCTGCCTCAAGCAAATGTGGGATTGTTTTGCTCAAGGACTTGGGTACACTTGTTGTGTAATGCAGAATGATGGGGAAACATTATGTATACCTCAAAGGGATTTGATTTTTGGGTGAGAACAGTCTGTAATGTTGAGTCGTATAATATTGGTTGCTGAATGACACTGCCGCTGTATGCCATAACCACCATGAACAATGGATATTGACTGCTCCAGATACACCAGTTGTGAGGTCCTGATGCAGCTTGCAATCACTCAACAGCACACCAGCCCTTCTGCCCTGAAAGACACTTAAGACAAATAGAATCCACAGTCATGGACTTAACAAACTCAACAGACATCTTGGAGGGATGGCCACTGACTACAGAAATGATAACATTGTTTTTAAATACATACATATACTTTTTTATATATATA
>VZRR01013889.1:27997-71075 GCA_013398015.1 Oreocharis arfaki
TATATATATATATATATAGTTGGAATGTGTAGGATCTGGGCATGATGAAAATGGTATAGAATAAGGGGTGGGTACTGTCCTGGTTGCGAACAGGAGAGGGTTAATTTTTACAGCAGCCAGAGGAGGCATGGTAAGGACCCGAAGGTTATTCTATACCACTTCACATCATTTTCCTGGGACGGGGTAAGGGCTTTCTTTTGGGCTGGAATAGTGTGGCAGCAGTCAGGTTGGGCTCCATAGTGAGCATCTGCATGTGAATCACTTGCCGTTCTCTTGTACAATTTTGCTACTCATACTATTGCAATTACTGTTTGTTCTCTTTTCTCATTGCTGTTTCCAGGAGATTGTTCTTAAGTTACAATCTGTATCTTTTTTGTGCCTTCAATTTTCCTTTCCAACCCACTGCAGAGGGAGGGGAAGGGGAAATGGGGAGTGAGCGAGTAGTGCATGGTTTTGAGGTTTTTAGTGGGAACACCAAATTGGAGAATACCATCCCTAAACCGCGACATTGAGAACTACTACTAGCCAAGGGGACTATGGTTGTAAGGAACTTGCTTGGCCTAGGATTAGACATATATTTCCTTATGGTCTTTATTACAGACCCTTTCCTCTCCTTTCTGTTAAGTATTCTGCAGAGACATAAAGCCTGACTTAACCTGTATCATAAGAGATCCCCAGCCCTGTTGCTTTCCCAGTATTTTGAGATGTGGCATGACACAGGTGTTCATACACCAAGTGACCATGCTGTAGGTGTGAAAGATTCTAAGTATAAGACTGGGTTTTTATGCTCAACATCCACGAGCATCTCTTGAAGCAAACATCTTCCCTTAATTAATTAGTTCTACTAATGTGTTTTAACTAGCCATTAGGGAGCTACTCAAACAGCTTAGAAATCAAGTGTCTCTCTGAGAAGTCACAAAGGCAGGCAGGTGTTCTTTTCCAAGACAATTAGCCACTGGGGTTTTAAGGAGGTCCGAGGAGTAAGAGAAGAATTATGAGCTGGCATTGAGAGATGGTTTTTCTGAGTGACACAGCTGACACAGTAAAGGAATGTTACTTGGAAATGTTTCTGTGTTTAGTTTGTGTTTTACCCTGATATTTGTATATCAGGCTCCTAACATAAAGCAGAATTGTTCTGCAGTAGAAGGATACTATTGCTTGTTGTTCCACACAAAATCCTAACAGAACTTGTGCCCCCATTTTATGTATATTATATTAACAAAAAAAAGAAGAATTCAGCTTATCTTATACCCACAGAAGCTTTTCTCTGGTTAGTTTCCTGAATATTTTAGCTTCTATTTGACATTAGTCAGAACACTGGCAAGAAGTTCAGCACAATTCTAGTGAGCTGCTAATTTAAGGAAATGATTTTACAGTATGTTTAACAAGCTATTTAAATTTGAATGCTCTGTGGGGAATAGTGCAGCTATGTCATCCTATACTTATCTTCTCAGCATAAAGCAATGTTATAGAGTGACTGAATTAAATTAAAGGGCCTTTTGAAACACCTGACTTGAAAAACTGGAAAACTGGGAAATATGGGATTATAACACTTGATCTTCTACCATCTTGTGATGCTCGAAAAGGACTTTCAGTTCTGAGGGCTGGTAGGCATGTTTGGACTTATGTGCTTAAAATGTAAATGTAATCAAAAGGTAATGTGAAATGTCGTATTCATAGCATCATAGAATACCAGGTTGGAAGGAAGCTGAAGGATCATCTGGTCCAACCTTTCTTGGCAAAAGCACAGTCTAGATAAGATGGTCCAGCACCCTATCCAGCTGAATCTTCCCTGGGGAGATGATTTTAATGGCTGAGCTCATTGTGAAAAATTTTCATCCTGTGTCTAATCAGAATCTCTTCAGGAGTAACTTGTATCCATTACCTCTCATCTTTTCATGTGCCTCCTTGTAAAATCCATCTTCTTTGTAGCTGCCTTTTAAATACTGGAACATGGTGATATGGTCTCTCCTAAGATTTCTTTTGTCAAGGTTTAACAAATGCAGTTCACTCAGCCCTTTCTTACATGGCAGGCTTCCCAGATCCTTTATCATCCCCGTAACCCTTCTCTTAACCCTCTCCAGCCTATCCACTTCTTTTTTTTCATGGGAGGACCTAAACTGAACACCATATTCCAGCTATGTCCTGGCAGGCATTGAGTAGAGTGGGATAATGATTTCTTTATCTCTGCTGGTGACGCCCTTGTTGATGCAGCCCACCATTCTGTTGTTTTCTTCACCAGAGCATCACAGTGTTCACTTGTATTAGCTTGTTGTCCAACAGGACCCTCAGGTCTTTTTCCACAGAGCTGCTCCCCGTCTGTGTTGTTCTCAGCCTGTGTTGTGGTCCTGGATTATGTTTTCCCAGGTGCAAGACCTTACATTTGTCCTTGTTGAACTTCATAAGGTTCTTGTGAGCCCTCTCTTCCAGCCTATCCAGGTTTACCTGCAGGATGATTCTCCCTTTAGAAATGTCCTGTTTCCCACTTGGTTTGGTATCATCAGCAAACTTCACCAGGGTGTGCTTGGGATCCCATCATCCAGATCACTTATAAAGATATTCAACAGCACTGGGTCCAGTGTTGACAGCTGGAGTACCCCACTTGTGACAGGTTGCTAGTTTGAAAAGAAGCTCTTTACCACCACTTGCTGACAGGCTGGGGCCTGTCAGCCAGTTCCCCACCTGCTGCATGGACCGCTTGTCTATACTATAACGCATCAGTGTCTTTAGGAGGAGGCTATTGGAAACCATATCAAAAGCCTTAGAGAAGTCCAGGTAGACGATGTCCACAGCTTGTCCCACATCAACCAAGCAGGTTACTTTCTCATAGAAATCTGTTAGTGTTTTCTTTGGAAAAAATTACTAATCTGCATCCAGCCAGACTTATCTGAAACAACTAAAAAAGACATGCAAAGAAGTGCAAGCCCTGAAAAATCAGTCCTGACACTGATGTTTTGTCATGAAAGATTTTCTCTGAGAACTGAGTTCCCTGGAGAACTGCAGTGAGAAGCATTCTTGTGCTCAAGTAGGTTTTTAGTTGGTGCATAGAAATAGCAAGCAAGCAGGGTAAGTTCTGATGAAAAGTCACTGGAATCAAGATGCTTAATTCACCAACTTCTCCTTGAACTACAACTTTTCCAGCCAGACTCAAATTCTCCACAATTTATGTTAAAAACAAACAATCTAAACAAAATCCAAACTTTAATTAAAGAAAGTGAGAGGCTTTTACAGTCATGACATAAGATATTAAAGTGCAATGTGTCTTGTCTTTTAAAAATTTCTTGTCAATTTTTTTCTTCAGGGTGACAAAGAAGCAGAACTAGGGCTGCCCTTCTCTCCTCTGTGTGACCGGAAATCTACTATGGTTGCTCAGTCTCAAATAGGTATGTCCCTTTTGGTGCATGCAAAGTAGCATCTTAAAAGAAAAATTTCGTCTTCTCAATAGTGCTAAGATCCTAGTGATCTCGTCATTTGGAACTATATTAAAGAGAGGAAATAAGGCAGAATGGCATTATTTTCCCCAGATGAACAATTCAAAGAGGAGACATTAAATTTATGGTGATGGTTCCATACAGTAACCAAATTACCTCTGATGTGTCTGCAGAAATAACTACAGTACCTGGTTATGACACTTACTCCATGATTTTGTGAGCTGTGAAGACAAGGCACACATGGGAATATCATGTGAATGAGTGTCACTGGTGTATATGAAAATGTAATGTCAGTTCCTTTGATGACCTGGGCAAAACAATTTATTCCTTCCACCCTTTCCCTCCCAATGCTTTTAACCAACCATTATTTTTCACTGAAGCCAAGCAACTAGCAAACCTTTTTCTATGCCACCCATTCAGAAAAAGAGATCTTTTTACAGATTCACCAACAGCACTTTCTCCACCTCTCTTTCAGTTACTGAGTGCAAAAGTAGGGCAAGGATGGTGCAACAAGCCTGACATTTAGTGAAAGAATAAGAGGGGCTAAGCGAAGTAAAACTGCTCAGGGGACTAGGTGCAATGAAGAGAATATAGAAAAGGTGGATTTGTGGGTGGATTTTTATACCTTGAAAGTAAGTGAAGTAGATAGAAGAACATGTTCCAGCCTCAACTGGAGAATAAGTAGTCAAATGGAATAAAAAAGGAAAGATAACCTGGATGCTAAAACTGAGGGAACTGAGAAAAATTGAAAGACAGAAAACATATTAAAAAATCCAAACAAAATATTTGAAGCAAAAAATTTCTCTCAAAGAATGAAACAAAGATTTCCCTGAATCTAGGAAAGTGCAGATTCATATCTTTGGCTGAGAGCTGCTCCTGTTTAAGATTATTTCATTGTTCCTGGTAGGCAAGCCATTATCTCAGAGACAGCATACCAAATTTGTCTGGTTTTGGAAGTTTAGACAATTCACCTCAGAATGTGAGTTTTAAGAGCCCTACAGCAGCCTGGCTTGGTTTACCAAGCTTGAAGCATTTACTCCTCTGCAACAATAACCCACCATGCAACTGTGTGTTCTGCCAGTAGCACCCTGGAGGAAAGCACCAACAAACTCAAAGTGCTACAGTTCCAGCTGAAACTCGTGTTGGAGACTCCTGGACATATGTTTATTGCTGTGCTGTGGGAGAAGATAAACTCTCCCTCTCTAGTTGCTGTGAGAGAAAGTACAGGTAGATACTTCTCTTAGACATCAATTTTATCAGCTTTCAGATATGTTCCTCACTCCTTACAGGGAAGAGGAGTTGTGCCTCCCCCAGGGTCCCTCTCCTCAGGGTTGTGTATGCTTGGGAACCAGTTGGGAACCAGGACCAAAAGGTCCTCTCCTTTTGTGCTCCTCTGCTCAGAAAGACCAGGAAAGGAAAGAAACTTCTGTTCTGATGCCCTTTGTCTCAAGCCACTGCAAAATTAAAGCTATATTAAACCATCACAAACACAATTTACCGTAGAGGCACTTGTCAGTAGGCAAAGGCAGGCTTATTTAGTCATATACTATTTCATTTGTGCAGTTTAGTAATCCACTGACATTAATAGACTACTCTTTATTTTTTCCTTCTACCATTATAAAATTATTAATTTCTCAGTCTGCTGCACATTTTGACAGTGTCTTTTTCTAATGTCCCTTTTGTAAAATTGAAACCACCAATGTTTTCTGGCTATCTGCTGAGATAAAGACTTTCAAATTTGTAGGCTAGATTCTCAGACAAATAATCTCTTTTCATTCATTTATTTACCTAATTAATAGCCTCAACAAATTGTTTCCTGGACTAGTAAGTATATTTCTTTGCAAAAGTAAGTTCTTACTGAATTCCAAATTGTGCTATTACATGGTTGGACTTGATGATCTTAAAGGTCCTTTCCAACATCAGTGATTCTATGATTTTCATCTGCATCAAGAAGCCATCAATTCTCACAAATAAAAAACCTTTGTTCTTTGTGAAATAAAATTGTACTTTTGGTTCTATCAAGGACACAGCCTAGAAGTCATGTTCTGGTGGCTCAACTTGTTTGTAGTTGCTAGTTTGCTGCTGTAAGGTCACTGTAGATGCAACAACAGTGGGCACACATTTTCATTAATGAAAGCTTTTCGAAAACACAGACTGAAGGTTTTGGTAGTATGGACTTTTTGCATGAAATTAAGCAATCCAACAGAAAAAAACTCCTCAAAGGAAAGAATGTGGTTTTCCTGTTGCGTCAGGTTATGAAAAAATTGTTCAGTTTAAACTGATAAATAAAAACCCCATGAATATCAATAAATGAACTTTATTTTGAAAAGCTATTAATGTTAATTATAATGGCCAATTTATTATGCTTTTTCTTATTCAACAGAATGAGTATGGCAAATATTTCTGTACCATAGTGAAGTACAGAAATTAGGAGAGATTTTTGTTGGGCAGTCAAGCTGCTTGTCAGAGTGGGGGAGAAAAAAAGCCTGCAAAGAAAACCAGACCAAGACTTTCATATTTCCCACAAAGAATATCAGGAACTTAAACTTCTCTGGCTCAAACTCTAGGAAGCTTGTGTTAGTGAAGATCAGCCTTTATTGTCATTGTCCTCTTTTGCAGCTGATAAATGCAACAGCAGGCTTTTATTTTTGTCCTTTTACTGTCAAGAAATAAAAACTCACTTTCAGAAAACATTGGATGAAGGCTGATGAGTGCATGCTGCTGATTTTTTTTTTTTTTAATGGTGGACTTCAGGGAAACTGTCCTCCACCCAATTTTTTCTGTGTTGTTGTTCACAGGTAAAATGAATGAACAGTAGGCATGTGCTTGGAATTCACTCTTAGCATGCAGCATTAACTAGTAAAATCATCTTAGTCCCTAGGGTACAGAAATGTTTATCATGCTCATTCTGTTGAAGGAGGAAAAGGATGATAAACTGGTCATTAGCATTAATAGGTTTTAAAACTCAGGCTCATTATTTGATATTCAGGGTTTTAATTAGCAAACTAAATCACCATATTTAAATCTCAGTGTCTTCAGGTAAAGAGTGAGAGCACACTTGGAGTGAGGGATGTGAGAATATGGCAAAAGTTACATAATTTTTAATAAAATCCTGATTTTTTTCTACAACAGCAGAAATTCCAACTTTATTATAATCCCCATTTTAAGGTAACATTGTTTATTAACTTATTCATGTTATAGGGAATTGAGGAAAACATCCCACTTATCAAAGAGAAGCTTTCCTATGTATTTGAGTTTGTTTGCCTGTGGTACTTCGGCTTGTTTTTGTTGATGAGATGCAAGACGTCTCACAGAGAAAACTTGTTTCTTAAACACAACTGTTTAATGTGTTTACGTGCAACTGTTCAGTATCTCACAAAACAGATCCCACTGTCTTGCTGCTGAAGTTGTGACATATTCATGTGTCTGATATCAGAGATTTACATGTCTCAGGGCTGTTAGTGGCAAGGGAGCAAATGGCAGTGGTACTACTTGCTGAGCAGAATGAAAAGGTACTATGACTTGGGTTTCTTTGGTCATTAAGAGGTAAATAAGTTTTTGAGTGAAGGGGAATAGAAGAGACATATAGACAGACAGACACACAAACATATGTAAATCAAGTTCTCATTATCCTTAGGATTCCTGTGGAACACTTAATACTGCTCTCAGTCAGTAAAATTTCCAGTGCTTAAAAAAATTATATGAAGTTTACTGGGACTATCTGGGTTGTGATCCAGCATACAAATTCCTCTTCAAGCTTTATACTGCATGCATTTCTGATTAACTACCTGGGAATCCTTTTTTTCCTGATTTTTGATAGGTAAAACTGACTCAGTGTTATGGAGGCACATGATTCACATGTTCAGATAAGACTGAATGTGTCTGCAGATTCTCCAGATTTACAGAATGTTACTTGAAAATAACATTTTTAGTTTGATTGGCATGAAAATACACATAATAATCCATCCTTTTAGAAATTTAGCAAAAATATGGGGAGTGGAACTAGAAGGATGCTCAACTGCTTTGCACTCAAGATGTGGATTGAAGCATCTGTGAATTCAAGTGCTTGAACCACATCATCTCTTCTTCTTTTGTTGTTCAGTTATCACCTAGAATCCCCAGTGCTGTAGGATCATGACCTAGAGTCATGGTTTGACACTGGCCCAACGTCAGGCACCCATGAAAGCCACTCGCTCACCCTCCCCTGCCACAGCTGGGCAGAGGAGAGAAAAATTTAAAGAAGGGTTCATGAGTTGAGATAAGGACAGGAGAAAACACTCCAAGGGCTAAACAGGCTCAACTTAAAGTTGCAAAGTGAATGTATTACTAACAGAGTCAGAGGAGGATAACAAGAAGTAAAATAAGCCCTTAAAACACCTTTTTTCCCTGCCCCTCCTGCCTTCCCACTGACAGTGCAGGAAGATAGAGCATAGGGGTTTTGGTCAGTTTGTCACCCGCGGTTTTCTTCTGCTGCTCTGGGAGAGGAGTCCTTCCCCTGTGAGA
Source organism: Oreocharis arfaki (assembly GCA_013398015.1). Taxonomy (NCBI): domain Eukaryota; kingdom Metazoa; phylum Chordata; class Aves; order Passeriformes; family Paramythiidae; genus Oreocharis; species Oreocharis arfaki. The sequence goes on from VZRR01013889.1 coordinate 35,932, forward strand.
CTGTGGGGTCCCTCCCACGGGAGACAGTTCTCTGTGAACTTCTCCAGGGTGGTTCTACTCTCATGAGCAGCAGTCCTGCCAAAACTGCTGCAATGTGAGTCCCTCCCATGAGCAGACAGTCCGCCCAAAACTGCTGTGGCATGGGTGTGGGTGGGGGTGTGCACTTCCAGTGGGTGCAGTCCACCAAGGACAGGCTGCTATAGCCTGGAAGCCGGGGCCCCCCCTCTCTACTGGATCTCCCACTGGATCACAGCCTCCTCCAAGGCACCCACCCGCTCCAGCGTTGAGCACCTCCACAATGGGCTGCGGGTGGATCTCTGCATTCCATGTGGACCCATGGGCTGCAGGGGAATAACCTGCTTCACCATGGTTATCACCATGGCCTGCAGAAGAATCTTGGCTCCAGTGCCTGGAGCACCTCCTCCCCCTCCTTCTTCACTGACCTTGGTGTCTCCATGTTGTTTTCCCTCACATGTTCTCATCTCCTCCTCTTCTCTGGCTAGAAGAAAAACTGTGTGTGCCCACTTTGTTTTGATTTTTTCTTTAATATGTTACCACAGAGGCATTACCAGCCTTTCTAATTGGTCCAGCCTTGTCCTGTGGCATGTCCATCTTCAGAGCCATCAGGGATTGGCTCTGCCAGCCATGGTGGAAGCTTCTAGCAGCTTCTCACAGAAGCTGTGTCTGTGGTGACCCTGCTACCAAAAACCAGGCTGTGCAAAACAAACACACCTGGTCAGAGAAATGACAATATTATTAATGAATAATTAACTGTTTATAATTACAAATATCTAGAAATTGTAATCGTAGGGATTTGTAACAGTAGTAATTGTAACTTGGATCCCAGTGTGCCTTAGGAGGGATTAATGACTTCATTGTTTCCTTGGCTACCTGCAGCACTAAGAAATTTCACAAGTAAAGTGCTAAAAGAATTAAAGAAATGTGTAAGCTACTGTAAGCTACTCACTGCCATATTTTATTCATGCAATTTGGATTTTCCTTCATCTCATGATCTTATGGCCACAGGGCTCTTCAGTCTGCACTTCCTGACGTTCAGAGCAGAGCAATATTCATCTCTGTCAAACTGGATACTGAAGTAGAAATTACTTGGGTCTTTATTTTTTTCCCTTTTTTTCGTATTAAAAAATGTGGGAAAAGCATCTAGATCTGTTTTATTATCAACAAGAAAAATCTGGCCAAGCACTGAGGAGAGAAAATTCACAGCAACATATTGATATGCAGTAAGGGAGGTTTAAGCTTACTGCTATTATTACTGTTACATTAATTTTTTTATTTGAGAGAATTCTTCTTTGAAGGTGAACTTTATTTTTAAGTTTTATCAAAATCTACTAGGAATTTGACTTCGATATCACACTACTCCTCATATAAAATAAGTCTTGATGAGTCTGTTTATGTTCTGATTTGCCAGTTTCTTTCCAGTGTTTAAGTAGGGACCTTTTATTGCATGCTATATTGAGGGTCTTGGGTCAGGGATTAATGTGTAACTCAGTTTTCCCTTTCTAGTATTTGCCTATCACTCTTTCAAGTTATATTTTTTTTACTCTGTCATTTACAGTGTGGTCATCTGTATTCACTGGAGCAGGGACTCTACATAAATCCTTGTCTTGCCTGCTTGACTCTGCTTGTGTTTCTGTTCAGGTTTCATTGATTTTATTGTTGAACCCACCTTTACTGTGCTGACCGACATGACAGAGAAAATTGTGACTCCACTAATTGATGAAGCTTCCCACTCTGGCATGTCTGGATTTAGGCGTTCCAGGTGAATAACCTTGCAACCTCTCCCTTCACTCTGCAGAAGCTGCCATTGCAATCAACTGTCCTGGTTTCCCCCTGCTACAGTGTATGTCTTTCTTGTGGCTTAAAGACCCATATCTGCATTGTCAACACCAGCTCACCTTGTGAGGTGACTTTGTGTAGGGAAAGTCCAGCCTGGAGGAGGTCCAAGAGGGAGGAGGGTGGCATCAGCCTTCTAAAGCAAGGACCACAAATGGTTGTAGCCGTGCAATCAGATACACTCTCAGTGCTCTCTCAATCACTAATGTCAGAGAGAAGGTAATGAGAGTAATTTGGAGGCACTTGTTTCTTCATGTCTAGAAGTATAAATGGGATTGAAACACAAATGATAACTGGAAAGAATAAGCACACTTTTGTGATAGTATTTAGAGTTACGCAAATGTGTGAAGAACCACCAGAATTCACCTGGAGTTTAGGTGTAGGAAGACTTGGCCCATTCAACCTGCACTGCTGTTTTAGAGATTCTGCTCTTTTAGTAGTTTAATTGACAAGGCATATCTTGGGATTCAAATGCCACATGGGTAGTGCTCCCTATAGTAGGGCTACCAAGTCAAGATTCTCTCTCCCAGGTGACTTCTTTGCTCTTGGGCAAACAAAGACGAAACACTAATATCTTCCTATGTCACTAAGCTTGCACCTTTATTAAAATGTTCACAATAAAGCGTCTATCCTCAAAAGTCAACTGTAAGATCTGTAACAGAAATGAGTGCCTGAGCCTCAACTGAGGTCACCAAGCCCTTGACAGAGATTGACCTGTGCTTAATACCTCCCACTGGTGAATTTTAGGAGACTCTTCCTTTGACATATTTAATTTCTAGAATTGTCTGACTCTCCAGTACTATTTGGGGAGTGGAGATACACAAAAAAAGTAGTGACAGCACTTTGAGTGATTCTATTTCTTAGTGACTACGAATGCAAAAAAATAGATGGGGAAAAGCAGCCCTTCATTTCTAATGCTTGTACTCTTTGCTTTAACATTGGTTGGCCTGGGGAGGGAGAGAGAGGAAGGATAAGGGATTCAAGCTTATTTTTCCAGGGTGGCTCTGTTATCTGACTTTCAACCACTATTTTTTCTTAGCTGTATTTGAGTGTATGGGATACTGATTTCTTGTTTTTTGTGGTATTGTGTCCCAGTCTGAATAGCATTAGTCCCTCCGAAGTTAAAAGATCAAGTGTCAAGAGCACTGAGTCTGAAGGAAGTGCCTCACTCAACTGCTCCATACTCACTGTGGACTTCAAGTGCTTTAAAACCACCTGGACTGAGGTGGTGCAGCAGAACAGGGAGAAATGGAAAGCACAAGCCACCAAAGGTAATAGCCAGGCTTCTTAGTGAAAGAGTAAAAATTCTGTTGACCTCTTCTTGAAGCTCATCTTCAATCAAACCATTCTCAAAGTAAGCACTGTTAGTTTGAAAGAATCCGCTTTTTGAGTTCAACAACTCACTTTGAATTCAGAAAGATAGGAACATTGTGACTCATCTGTGCCTTATATTCTTCTGACGTGCACATAACGAAGAGGGTGTGAACAATGGGAGGAAAAAAAATTGAAAGGGAGTTCCCCTAAAGTCGCAGATCAGACTCACAGTGGATGCAAAAATAGTTGGAACGGTATTTGTAGAGATAGGTTTATCAATTGTTCATTGTTCAGTTTGAAAGGGGGTGGTAGTTTTAGAGATGGATGGTAGTTGGGGGATAGTTCAGGGGAGAAGGACAGGCTATTCTGTATTCACAGCTGGTTTCATATTTCTGGTGACAACTTGGAAAATTAATTAGGAACTAAGCTGCAAATGTGTGTGATATCATCAGTCTGGAAAGGGCTGAAAACATTTCAGAAGAATATGAGAGCTGTGTTGGTTGAAGGTTGATGAGGGTTCAATACTGTCATGAAACTGAAAAAAAATCCCAACCAACATCCCACCACCACTGAAAAAAAGTCAACAAAGCAAAGCAAAGCAAAGCAGAGCAGAGCAAAGCAAAGCAAAGCAAAGCAAAGCAAAGCAAAGCAACCCACCACACACACACACTCTAAAAAAAACCCCCAAAAGACACTGCTTCTAAGACCCGTCTGGCATTCTTCTCATCTTTTCAGCAGTAACAAGGCCCTCAGTGCTGTTCTGTGTCCAGTTTTGGCCACTGCAGTTGATAAAACATATGAACCAGTTGTAGACAATGCTGAGTTCAACAATGAAAATTATGATAACTTGTTTATAGATAAGAAACTATATAGCTGAAAGCAGTTTTTTGAAGACTACTGCAGCTGCAAAATAAGGAAACTATTTTTAATTCAAATACCCTGAACCATTAAGAGGAGAAAAAATTGGCAGGTTATTATAGACATTATTATGATATCTAATAAGTTAGACATTAGCAAATCTCTATTATTGGAATTATTTTGGAAATACTGAGAGCCATCTTTTGAGAATCATTTAGGTATAACTGTCCCGTAGCTCAAGGGGATGGATGATTGCCCAAGGTATCCTAGAGCCTTTAGGTGATTTAGACCAGATTTGGAACAACAAAAAAAGGAGGAATGTTTCACTGTTTTTTTTTTCTTCATGAAACTGTGATACAATTTATTCTCTGATCTGAATGGTTGTTGCTCAATCCCTTACTTAATGGAGTTGTTTTATTTCATATAAATGCAAGGAGTTTTATTCTAATGTATTATGTGGATGTGACTTTAGGGATTTGGCATAGTTCTCCAAAGTGTCAGAGCAGATTTTTCCTCTCCAGTTGAAAGACCTGTCTAAAGGTTCAGGAAATTATGTATTATTCAAACCAAGTTTTCCTTTGTGATTAAAACTTGCCATTAAGGAAAAACACTTTCTAGGCATTCCATAAAAGTGAAAACAAAACATAACTCAAAATCCCAGGGGCTTTATTTTTTTGGTGGGTTTTTTTGGTGTGTGTTTTGGGGGTTGTTTTGTTTGTTTTTGTTTCGTTGTGGGTTTCTTTGTTTGGTTTTGTTTGTTTGTTCTAAAATCTGTCAGTTCCTTATGGACCAAATTAAAGCTAACCAAACAAGCAAAGCATTTAACATGTTCAGTGTCTCACAGTATAGGAGTGTTGAGTGAATCAAGTTACAATATAGGTAACTAGTTTTAAGAATTTAATTTCAACATATACCACATATATTTTCTTGACCAAGCATTTACTATATAAAAATTCTATGTGCAAAACAGACCTCTGGGGGACTTTTACGTAATTTCTGTGTTTCTAGGTATATTGAGCAGTACAAGCATGCATATTTTTTTAATCCTGAAAGAGTTATACAAACATTTGGCTCAGCATAGCTTTGTATGGGCTAAGGACTAAGGAACTGGTTTTGGACTCCAGACCACTTGAATCGATATCTTTGCTCAGCTGCTATTTTCTCTTGACTTGCAGCAAGTTTCTGCACCACCCTCCTTGCCCGTCTTGCAGCAAGGCCTGCCACACAGCCTTAAATTGCTGACCCTTGTCAAACTGGTGTCTTGTTCTCACAAAGCATTACCAGTACAATTATTATTAAGAGAATATAGAAACATTTACTGTTTGTTGACAGCAAATAGAAATTGGGGATCAGAAAGGAAGGAATCTATTATTTCTATTTTTGTAGCTAATATTATTATGAAATTATTTGTAAAATACTTATTACCTTTGCTAATGGCATTGTCCCTAGAAGCCTCAGTGAGTTGTTTTTATCTTATGATATTTATAGAAAATTTCTCATACTGTGTGAGAAAAGTGAATTTATTATTGATTTTTTTTTGCCTCAATGATCATCATTAAAGAACTGCAAACAAAAGAACTGACTAGACAAACACTGTAGTGTACAAAGCACCATTTAGATAAAGTATTTTCTGACACTACTTTTGACAAGAGACACTCATCCAATGGTGTTGTAGCAAGCCCGTTTCTCCTGATGCAAAGTTCTGTCCTGTGGTCCAGGTGCAAAATAAAGCTTTTTTTTTTCCAGATCCCCAAATGAGAGGAATCTTTCTGCATGCCATGAGACCCTGAGATTAGCTCAGATGGTTAGAGCATGGGCTTGACCTCTGTATGGCCCATTCACATAAGGCTTGCATTTGATGGGTCCCTTCCAACTCAGAATATTCTGTGAAATCTATAAGACATCCCTACAGCCTTCTGTAGCTAGTATCTCTTTCTGCCTTTTAAGAATTTTGAGGAACCACTTTTTCAAAAGTGAACTTCATATGATAAAAAAAGGACACGCGCATATAATACATTTAGGACAAACAGGGGGATTATTTTCAGAATATTTTGTTAAATGTCTTCCTATGTTCTTTTTCCATTGTCAAATCAGTTCCTACATTTATCTAAGTAAATTTGTTTGCATGTGAGAAGCTGAAGTAGATTTAGACACATGAGTTGTTCTTGTCAAATCGACTGATAGTTGTGATTTCTTTCCTTGTTTGGCTTCTCTCTTTGCTGAGGATGCAGAAGAAAAAGCTAAGAAAGAAGCAGAGGAAAATGCTTATCAGGGAACAGATGAAAAGGAGAGAGATGAACAGGATGGGAAGCCAGGTGAAGATGTAAAAGAAGCAAAGACAGAAAAGAGCAAAGAACCAAATCCTGGGGAAAGCCAAAGTGCAGATTCCAGTAAGAATCCTGTAAAGGGCACTTGGCAAAGTGGGATGAGCGAACATGAAGCCTATCAAGGGAAAAACGCACCCAGGACCGAGAAGAAAATGGATCCTCATCACACTGTGGGAGAAGAGCAACAGCATGTCCAGAACGGTGAGTTCTCTCCTTCTACTGAAACATAAATTCAGCCCTAAAACCAGTATCTCACCTTAGTGATGGGGGAACCCAATGTCCTGAAAATGCATTTCTTGGCCCAGAGTCTCTTCCTGAGCATAGGCATAGTCACATACATATCGTAATCAGAAACTAAATTAAATTCCAAGTACTGTTCTTCTGTAGATGGGGCTTATCATACCTGCTTGGAAAAAAGGAAAAATTATTTTTCTCATGGAACTGAAGTAGCCTCTTATGATACACAGCATGGAAAGCTGAAGCAGATATTCCTGCTTCAATGAGCATCTTCATTGCTTGAGTAAATAACAGAGGAGAAGCCAAAGTTGGCTTATAAACTCATCTTCAAGCCAATTAAAGGCATCTTTGATTTGAGCCTTAGATCGAAATATGTTTTGGAACATATTTCATTTTTCTCCTCTCTTTTTTTAGGATTTATTTAATCTATCCTGCCTTTGCTCAGTGTATTTTTTCATAAGGACAGTCACGAGCCTTTATTTTTTGAGGGTTTTTTTGATAGAAATTTTATTCCAGTGTTCCAGTGTCTCTTGGCCATTTCACTGTCCTTCCCTGCACAGCTCCTGCTCCCTGGAGCCAATATCAAAAAATGGCAGTACAGTCACGTGACTTGCCACAAACTTGGCTAGTACCATGCAGTCCAAAAGTAGCGAGAAAAACACTTAGAAGCCTCCTCTTAGAAAAAGGCTTTGAAAGTCCAGGCACAAGCAGTGAATTTAGATGGCAGGAAATGCAGAAATTCTGTTTAAAAAATTCCTGGTGTAATTCTCAGGGTTGCTGGCCTTTCCCAGTAATTCCTTTGTAATTAGGGGGTTTTTAGATTGGAAGAACTATGGGAATCAAAGCTGTCATTCTTTGTAATGTATGGGATTTTTCTTCAGACAGTCTTACATGTGTGAATGGAATGGGTCCCTGACAAAAAGGTCAGGGACATATGAAATGCCAGTTAGACTGCACCAGGCTTTTCTTTTGCAATCCTTTGTTTTGCATGCTTCTAACAATATGGGGATTAAGTGTGCTCAAGTGATTTTGTGTCTTGGTCTGAAAGACAGGTGTCTGCCAAGGAAGGCAGGAGCCTTTCTTGGAATGGAAAATGTGACCCCCTTCCCTCAAAATTATTATNTCCTGGGTGGTGAGTGAAATGTATCAAACTCCGGAGCTGCAGCAGGAACTCTGGGACGTCTCTGCAGGCAGGGGGTGCGGAGCTACAGTGTAGTGACGGCTCGGAGTAGTGGCAAAGGAATGGCTGATGCCTTGGGTTTTAACTTTTATATTTTTCAAATCCTGTACTGTCTAGTGTGTAAGTCTTAAGTTTCTTGTGGCCTGTTAGCTGCTGTTCTCTTATGCCAGTTAGACATAACAAAGCCTCTCCAGGCCCGCTCTTCAAGGACACCCAGACCATTCTAGGCCCAAAATGTATAAACCAAAAGCCTCTGAGAGGGGGGCAAGCTTGGGGAAATTATATCATTATGTAATTACGTACATGAAGCTTTAGTTGGAGAATTAACCCTGATATGCAAATGAACCAGACTTATAAAAGTGTGAAGAACTCGTGACCTGTCATCCATCTTGGGGTCCATCTTGGCAGTAGCCTCTGGACTCCCGAGGGTGTACCTTTGAAGGCTTTTCAAATAAATACCTACATTTATTCCCTTATTCCTGTCTAGTCTCTGTTTTTTAGGTGGCCACTTCAGGCATCACAGCCGGGGGCAGGGTTGCCTCGGCCCGGCTCTCAGCCGGGCGGGGCAGGGAAAGATGGGCTTGGGATTCCGGGGTTTTGTGGTAGGAGGAAGGCAGCAGAAAGCAGGAGCCCACAGTGGTGATGAATCCCCCCCACTGCGACCGCAGCATCACTCCCCTCCGAACGCCAAGAGAGCAAGAGAGCTAGGGGCTCCACCCAACCCCTTTTTGCCAGTTCAAGTCTCGCGGCATCTCTGCCCTACACGAGAAAACCCCAGGTAAAAGACAGCAGCCAGCTGGACCCCTCCCCCTGTGGCCAGGTCTTTTGTCTAAGTATCCAGCTCTTACTGTCTCTTGGCAACATGTATGGGGACAAATTCTTTAAGAGAAAAAGAAAAACGAAAGGAGAACTCATAAAACCCCAATATTTTGCTAGTACTTTTTTCAGCAATGTGTCTCTGCTGCAGGTGTCAAAAGTGCTTTGAAAGGAATTATAATTTCTGAAAATTAGTGTCTTCCTCAGGAACAGAAATTCTACTCATTTATTCATGGGATAAGGCCTTTATGAGGTAAAATCAGTGCAAAGTCTCTGGGGACTGATGAAATCTTAACATTCATATCTCTGGATTCACCACAGCTTCCTTTACGCCTGTATGTTAATATTTCATCTAATGTATTTGTCTTATTATTTCTCTGCCTCTGTAATCCCTTTCAAAAAGATCATTATGATCATTATTCTGCTCTGCTGATGGCAGTATGACATGGTAGGTATTACATTACTCAAAAGTCCCCCTTTCATAATATTCACTGAAAGTTCAGAAATTGTGTTATCAGGTGAGTTTAAAGTCTCTGTCATTCACTGCCTTGTGCTTTCTCTGAGAGATTGAACTCTGAAAAGTGCATGTGTAGATGTTCAGCATTTTTTCCTGCAACTTGTTTATGGGTCCTGCAACTTGTTTAGGGTCAAGCAACTTGTTTATGCAAAAAAACATTGTTAGCTCATCATTACAATCAGCTCTATGATGGTGGAGAAAATGCAAGAAGACTTTTGTGCTTTGCTAGGTGCATTTTTGTTTCAGTTCCTGAAGACTGTGCACTTTTTTTTTTTTGAGACCGCCTTCATCAAACAGACACCTAAACTATTGGATCTTCTCATAACCTCTCTGTACAAAGACCCCAATTCAGTGGCAGAGTGATCAGCTGAGGAGGGTGCTGCTTGTCCTGTATCATCTTGCATTCATTTTTTTTTTTTCACCCACACAGTGAGCTTAGGAAGATAAACATGAAAAGTTTTGAATAAAAGCTGAACAGAACATGCTTTGGTTCCATCTTGTTAAATATTTTAGGGTTTGAAAACTCTTTTATACTATGATAAAGCTTAATTGGAGAGAGAGATTGATCTACTACCTTCCAAGAATAATAAATACGCTAATGGTTAAGGGACATTGTAGAAGAGGGAGACCTTGTTCCTCTAAAATTTTTCTTTTTTTGAGCTGTTCCAAAAATAAATATCCAGTGCCCATGAGTATTTTGAAGGCAGATCGCATCCTCTTTAACACTTAATACCTTTAATCTTGATCCAGAGGCTGGGAAGTAGTTATAGTACCAAAATAGTAATACAAATGGAATAAGCATTACTGTAATACAGCCTCATATTTTCAAAATTCTGAAGTGAGACTTTTACAGCTTTTTGTGTTGAGGTGTGCATGACAAAAAGGAAGAAGATCTTTTGTACTGTTTGGACACTGCAGCTGAAATAGCTCTGTTCTGCTACAGCATTCCCTTTAAGTTATTTTTTATTTGATCTAGCGTTCGGCACTCTCATTCAATGAAGGGATGGTCTGGTAAGGTCTGATGTGCTTTGCTGTATGACTAGTAGAGGACTGAAAAAAGAGTAACTCTTGGATAACATTCCTGGCTTCATAAAACACACCCCATCTCAAGTTGCTATTTTCATTCTGCATGAAACAATCCTCTGCCAAAGGCCTTGATTTTCTGGTTTGCTACAGAGACTCTAAAAGCAATGATCAATGCTGGGAGGATTGTTCCCTGATAGCAAAACAAATGAATCTGTAGATAAAGGAATCTGGTAAGAGAAAGTAAGGCAAAATTACATACGCCTGTTCAGGGTATCTAAGATGGTTCTTTAAAACAGACACTTCTTATGAAGCCTTGCAGGATCTTATTTCTTTGGAAAGCATAAATGTTTCAGACTCCTGATTCTGAAATGAAGCTTATGATCAGGTTTTTACTGGCCTACATACAATCAGAAGAATTGTGGGTTTGCATATGAACTTTAAAAGGTTTTGATAATTAGAAGAAATTTATAAGTCAATTGCAAAACTTGCTTATCTGTAGGAGTTGGAAAATTTTTTTTGGTGCTTTATTCTATGAAAATGTGTTAATTCAGTTCATTTTGAATTCAGATCTTTCCTCCTAAAGAATATCTCCTTTAGGTGTTGCAATTTCATTGAGTTACAAGCATTAAAATGCACTCTGCATTAAAATGCTTATAGTTTCTTCTTGCTTCTTATTGCTTATTTCTAGGTGAATTAAAGGAAGACAATAAATTGGACAGAAAAGATAAGTTGAGTGTGGAGGATGAATCAAAGAAGACAGATGGTAAGAACTACATTTTATTGATTTTTGACACCCATTTTTATATGCAATCTATTGTTTCCTAAACATCTCCAGTTTATTCTAAAACCAAAAAAAAATTGTGGTTACTAGAAACAGACTAACAGAAACAGTCATTAGATTTGAATAAAGCCATTGAAGCGTTCTGAGGGAAAATCATTCCTTTCACATAATGCCTAGTACCACTTAGTTCTGCTGGTAAGCCTTATCCATCAATTTTTGTGCAGTGCCTGAAAGAAAAATCCTGGATTGTTAGAGTTGCTTAATAGGAAATGCAGATTTGTGACATTCTATCCTTCTGATTTTCTTTGGGCTGTATTCTTCTGTCAGTAAGGACAGGCTGCACTGGACATGAAAAAACCAGACCTAAGAAAAATGCTGCACAAGAGGTCCTATTAAGGCTGCTGTTGAAAAGGCAGGCTGCTGAAACATTTTTGAGCTGTAGCAATGCCAAGCCATAGGACGGTTTCAAGGGCATCTGGGAATAATTTCAAATGAGTCTGAGCCTAGTGTAGAGGTCCACAGGACATTTCAGCAGCCTCAGCAGTTTGGAAAAACATCTGTAAGTTCTGCAGTGTGTTTATGCTTTTACGCTTCCTCACCCGTGTACCACAGGCCTCTGCGATAGTATCTGAACCACATTGCTTCAAAGACAATTGCTGAATTATTAGGTAGCAAAATAAATGGGAACAAATTTTCTAGCATTTTCTTTGTGTATATATCAGTGAAATTCACTGAAATGTAACTACTCCTAAATATAAATAATACAGTGCTTTGTTTTGACAGTCAAAACCATCAAAATTATTTAAATTCCTACTGCTCTAGCAAAGTGGTAAATAAGAAGAAAATATTATACATCAACTAAACACGCAGAAAATTGAATCTAGAAGCATGTATTAATTTCAGACAAATTATTATGTACTTTTTCTTAAGAGGCCCCTTAGTTACAAATGTTTAGAAAAATTCTGTTCTTTTGTTAAGAGGTCATGTTACTTATATACTTGAGTTAAATGTCTGTAAGGAAAAGAGTCTTCAACAAGTACCAATCATAGCTCTTACTGCAGTCATGCAGAAACTAAGCACAAATACGCAAATAACATGTGACACTTAGCTTCAGATTTTCATGAGTGTGCTGTTCTGTATGTAACTATCAAGACTCCAGAAAGATTAACGGGCAGAATGACTGCTCTCCCTACTCTGGTGGGTGATGGCTGAGCAAGCATTCTGCTGGAAGGCTGCAGTCCTTGCAGGACCAGGTGAATGCAGAAACACTGGGGCTCTTTTAGGAGGACTTGGGAGCACCAGCTCAGCCAAGACAGTAGACCCATGAATCTCTAACTTTGAGAAAAATGTTACATTTGAAGGCCTTCACTCTCAAGATCTTAGAAAGATTAGGGCCACCTATTTGTTTGGGCTGGAGGACCAAGAAGTGAATGTTTCATACTAACCTGAAGATTGAAGATTGAGGATGTAAATTTGGTTCTTCACAAGTTGCTTATCTTTGGTGTTATTTGTATTTGTTATTTATTGTCTTGTAAGAGATAGCTAAGTCCATTTCTTTAGGGAAAAGACCAGGACCATGGGACCAATTGATTACAGTGAATAAGCAACTCTAACCATGCAAAAATGATTTGTAGGGTGTTTCTCATTCAGGCAGTGTAGAGGCAGATTATAGGTAATTATCTAATTGATAAAAATCAGAAAAAATATTGTGAATTATGTACCTTAGAAAGAAAAACACTAGAATGGAGCTTCTGCTTTGCCAAATACTGCACAACTTGTTCTGTCCATTACCCACTCCAGAGCAAATCTGCTTACTAGCCATGTGAAGGGTGTGGAGAAAGGAACATTATCCATGGATAATACATAGCTGTTTGCAGACTACTGAAATGTTTACTCGAACATATGCTTTCTCTTGTGCCAGTGCATGATCTTTCACACATCATACGCTGGAAAAAGATTTAAGAATTACAAAGACTGAGATTATGACTGTAATGTGCTCACCACATGTAATTTGCTGGTGGGTGAAACTCAGCTCGGACTTTTTTCAGGGTCAAGGTTACTTGGGTTTTACAGCCTCTGTTCTGTTCTTGGGTTTTACAACCTCTGTTCATTGTGTAGCTGGGGAGTATTTGTATTAAACAGGCCCATTTGTGTACGTTTAACATAAGAGCTTCAGCTTTCTCAGTACCCTTTTGCATCCGCTGAAGTCCCGAACCCAGCTGACAACACTGTCCTACTGTGCAGGCATCCTGTACCCAGAAAAGAAAGTTGCAGAGTATGTTTTGCATAAATCTTTGTAGGATATGTATCCAAGTTGCTTTTTTAGTTATATACAAAGAAAGCTATTGTAATATCTTCTTATAGGCATACATACATGCCAAAATAATTCTAATATGTTTTTCCTTCTACTACCTGGGGGACCTAGTGACTAGAGAGACATAGAATAGCTAGTCATGTTGACACAAAGACGTTGAAACTACATTTCTACTCTGTAGTCACAGGTGTGAAATGTAGTTTCTGTCAGTTACCTTGAAGGTACCGAAAAATACTTAAGTGGGCATGCCTCCAGAAACAAGGATCAAGCTCATTGGGAGTGTGAGGAACTACATGTCTAGCCAGACATTTTTATGACTAAGTCTATCCATACCAAAGCCAACTGCAGTAAAGCTAGTTTGAGGATGGCTATGTCAGTTGCAGTCATATCTTGGATTTCAGACTTAACTGCTTCAAAATCCTGCGCAAGTCTCTTGAATATAGACTAGTCTTCTTCTTATGTTAATCTGATCTTCGTATTATTGGTTTTTTTTTCCTGTGAGAGATACTGCTTATTACTGAGTACTGCCCTTTTCCTCAGTTTTCAGAAAAGATATATGGGGATGCCATTTCCCAAATAAAGATACAGCCCTGTCAGAGACATCATCAGCACAAGCAGTTCATCAAGTGTTTCCTGCAGGACAGAACATTGTTAAACCACTTTGGAAAACTGAATTTTCCCATATGAAATCATTGCTTGGCAACTCTTTGAATGGAAAATTATAAGCAGTCCCAGGGACATAATTTTTCTTTACATTCCAACCTTTCTTTTTTTGAAATAATTTTTTTTCTAATAAAACAAACAGCAAATGAGAAAATTATTCTTCCCCATTACATACTTGATATTGGAAGAAATTTTTTACAGTAATGATGGTGAAACACTGGAACATTATGTCCTTTAAGGTGGTAGAAACCTCATTCCTGGAAACATTCACGGTCAGGCTGAACAGGGCCCTGGGCAACCCGATCTAGTTGTAGATGTCCCTGCTCATTGCTGTGGAGTTGGACTAGATGACCTTTAAAGGTCCTTTTTCAACCCAACTGTTCTGATTGTATAATCCTATGATTAACACTTTCACAGATTATTTCTACCACATCCTCATTTCTTTTTCTCACTGGGAAAAGATTCTGCAATGTTAATGCAAAATTTTCAGTGTGACTTCTTGTTTTGGGGACCAAGCACAGTTAATTCAATCAAATATACTCTCTCAGCTACCAATTGTAGACAAATAAGAGGTTCATTTTTTGTGTGTTTGTCCTAGGAATGTATTACTCAAGTGGTAACACGTATGTTTTAGCGCAGAAATATGCAAGGTATTTGCTTCTGCAGCAGCTAGTACATACAGTGAAAGCCTAATGTGCTCTGGCTATGTGATGAGCAGTGCTGCCACCTCCTGGTCAAATGAAAACCTGTTTTTTGACAGATCTTTGTTTCAGTACTGCATTCTTCTATGCAGTGCAACACAATAGACTAGAATATAGTTGCTATAATATAATGTAAAATAATACTATATGTAGCCTTTTAAATATAAGGACTATATTTCAGGCTTACCAGAGATGGAGGTTTTAGCTTTCTTTATTTGATTTTGTTAAGATATAATGTTGCTTATCAGTAGTTAAAAGCTTTTCCTTTGAGTTCTGTACATTGCCTATGCCAACATGTAGAGCTACCTTTCAGTCTTAATTTTTCTTGATAATAATTTCTTGATCAGGAAGTGAAAAATTCCCTGATTATTAAGGTAAAGCCTTCATTTCTTTCTGTCCTGTTTGTCTCAAAAATCAAGTGGCAGAGTAGCTGGCACAGAATGTTGCTATCTGAGAATGTCTTTGGTATAGGAACATGGTGGTGAGAAGACACCATGATGGCTCCATAACTATCCAGAGAGAGTTGAATTAAAAGGATTTTTCTGGGCTTCATGTGTCAAAACTTCTCAACCATTTAAGAATTGCCTGTCTTTGCAGCCTTCTGCAAGATGCAATTTTTGGATGTGTCAATATAGCCAGGACCACTACATGGCAATGAACACAAAGCAGACTTCTGATGAAATCCTGCTTATTTAATATGCATAATTCTGATGTTGTTTTAAAACTGGTTACTCAAATGTGTAAATGAAGAAAATTTGTCTATGTCTCCTTGAGAGAGGTAAAAAGGTAAATTTCAGGTCATATAAATAATGGTGTAATTTCTAATTCTGTTTCAAAGGATAAGCTGATCTCTCCATTATTATCAGAAGCAGAAAGTCCATTTCAGTTTGTAAGGCAAACACATTGTATTTCTCCTTGCTGCTTGTTAGTGCTTTTGATATTATGTGTCATAATCCAGCAGCACAGGCAAATTGGAACGACAGTAGTCTAAGACTACTAACTAAAGCCAGTTTCCTTCCTTTTCTCCCTTCCTTTTAATGGCCTGTTACTTGAATTACATTAACAGCTATTGCCTCAAGTTACAAATCTGAAAGACTCATTAGCTTCTGGGAAAACTTGCTTGAAACATGAAGGCATTTTGCCTTCCAAAAAGATGTATTTCACTGTAATTTATCTCAGATGAACAATTGTTCCATAGTACTTCAGCATAGGATAACTGGGGGCAGGAATAACTTCTGTGCTTTTTAAAATTCTTTTTGTGCTCGTTCGAAAAAATGAGTTTGTCTAATTTAGCAAGTGGCACCTGAGGCAAGCTGGAATTTGCATAGAAGAATGCATTCTGAAGAAGGTTTTATGCAGTTTTAATAGCAGATGAACATGATATGATGTGATCTTTGAAGCTAAGTGCAAAATACATTTTTAGTGTCTAGACAGGGCAAACAGTACATCACCATGGTATGCATGCTTGGTGAGAATATAGGGAATATGTAGAAAGGTACCTTTTGTAATTATGCAGACGATTTTGCAACTTACCAGTTTTGTGTGTGTTTGTAAATCTTACGGAAAGCACCTGGTTTTCCTTTGAGATTTTCATGTGTCTCTTTTTTTATCCTGCTTTTTATTGTTCAGGCCATAGGAGCCTAGATACATGGTCTTTAGAATGCTAGATTGCTTTTTGATTCTACTTTACATGAAGTCACAGATATGTGTGACAAGTGAAAAAACTAGGAATTCTGTTTGTCTTGATTTAAATGAATATTTGGAATATCCAGGTGCATGGTGAAAAAAACTCATCACTGAAGGCAACTTAACTAGGGTTTTGTGAGTAGTTACCTTTATGGGGAACATTTTTCCATGTTACCTCTGGTCCTTTACATATAGTTCTGCTCAGAGATGGCATATGGTTGCATTGCTCCTCAGGGATAACATTCATGGTCCTAGAGACATGGAGGAATGTGTAACTTACACAGTGCATTGCAGAAATTCTTCCTTGATTTTGTAACATCAACTCATTTATTGCACCAGTCGGGGAATACAGCTGTGACTTTACTTCTATTATAGTCCTTATCCCATTTAGGAAAATTTACCCGTGGGATGATGTATAGAATTTTCCACTTCAGCAAGAGGAGAGTCCTCCTTGCTCACAGCTGCAAGAATTTTGTTCAATACAGTGACAATCAGGCTTCTTTTTCCTGATGCCACACTTGGTCTTGAAAGAGAAACAAGATCATGTCTTCTCATGAGAAGAAGGACGAATATGAAATGGCTCCTCAGAAGACATTGGTGACATTTAGATTGCATCTTATTCCTTCCTCACAGAACAACTAGCTTCCAATTTGAGCATACCAGCTACAGGAACCAGATAGGGCTCTTAAAAGGTGTAGCATCCCACCCCAAAAGAGAAAGCAACACACAGGTGACCACATGCTCATGATTGAAAAGTGTAATCTTTGTTACTTATTTGATCCATCGCTAGGCAATTCATTCTTTTCTCTCCTTCTACACCACTTCCTTCCTTTTCTTAACTTCAAAACCTGCTACTTGCAAGCAATAACTAATGTAGAAGAAAATTAACAAGTGTTATTAGTTGAAAAGTGGTTTTTTGAGTCAGGCTAAAGTGTTTAGGAGTTTAATTCAATACAAGTGATTGTCTAAAACTGAAGAAATATTGAAAAAAATCCAAATGGGAATTTTTGCTTTGAAACGGTGTTTCGCATTTTTATCCAGCATTAAGTAAATGGTAAACATAAAAGTTTTGTTTTAGTTAAATGAAAAGCTCAGCTTGATCATTTATTTTCTCTCTATCCACCCCACTCCCCGCAAAGAACCCTAATATGCAACAGACATTTTGCCATGTGAGAAAGACACTAATTCTTTGTGTCTGACCCAGAGCTAAGCATGATCCTAGTTCTTTGTTTTAGTCACTCAGCCAAAAAAGCCCAGTGCTTATTACAAAATTCTAATTCACATATGTGGCTGAAAACTTTGTTGGCTTTGATTATCCTTCTTCCTGTAGAAGGTTGTATTTGATTTTCATGGTAAGGTTTTGGTAGTGGGAAGAGCTAGAGCGGTGGCTTCTCTGAGAACCCACTAGAAGCTTCCCTCATGTCCGACAGAGCCACTCCCAGCCAGCTCCAAGATGAATCCACCCACCAAGGCCAAGCCCATCAGCAGTGTATGAGAAGTCCTCCCCACGAGGAGGATGGAGCAGCAGCAGAGACAATGCGTGAGGAACTGACTGTCACTCCCATTCTCTGTACCCCTGTGCCCTGTGGAGGAATAGTTAGAGAATCAGGGATAAAGTTAAGCCCAGGAAGGAGAGAGGGGTGGGAGAAAGGTGTTTTAAGATTTGGTTTTACTTCACATTAGCCTACTCTGATTTCATTAATAGATTAAAGTAATTTTCCCAAGTCAAATATGTTTTACCTGTGACAGTAATTGGTGAATGATCTCTCCCTGCCCTTACCTCAAAACATGATACTTTCCTTATATATTCTCTCCCCATGTCCAGCTTAGGAGAGGAGCGATAGAGTAGCATCTGGTGTCTAGCCAAGGTCAACCCAGCACACAGCTCATCCTCCTTGCTCCTTGAAAAGGACTGGGGTTTTTCTTTCCATCCACAATGGAACATCTCTTTATGAAAACAATGATCTAGACTTTACCCCACACATATGCAGAGGTTTGAATTATGTTTGATTATCAAATATAGAATAAGCTTTTGCACCTAATCTTCTAGGTGGCTTTACATAGTAAGTATTTAATTTCTTTCATACATGCTTTATTCAGGAAACTCAGTCATTACTTGGTGTAACCAAACCTCTGCCAGTGTATTAATTATATTTTTATCTGCTTTTCTGTATTTCCATAATATGCTGGTAGGCAAATAACATATATTAAACCAAAACTAATCTCCTTCATCACTGATGTTATCCTAGGGCAAGTGGAATATAAGCTGTCAAGCGAACATAAAACTCAATGTCATTGTGAAAAGGACTAGAAATTGTTTGGCATCATGAATGATTTAGGCACAATTATGTGCCAAAGCTGCAAAACCAGGATACCTTCTATGCCACTGCTATTTCTCCTCATAGCAAAATTAATGTTATGCACTTGGGTCATGTGCTAAATTGGAGTCATGTTATTTAAATTCACTTACTAAACAAGTATTCAAAACTTTCTCAAGAGCATTTATTCTTGGTTGCCCTTGCTTTAAAGAGAATGCAAGAACCTTCAAAGAGCATTTTGTTTTCTTTGAAAAAATAATCACTCTAAAATTTCTCATCCATTAGACATACTGATAACAGAGATGAATTAACATATGATGCCTATTTCTTCTTTATTTCATTGATCCTCTGGACTTTGCTTCTTAGGCCTCATACGTCTTTGGTGCAATGGAAGAAAGAAAATACCATAACTATGCAGAATTTATTTCTTCATGGTCTTAATTATCTTTGAAAACTCTTTCAAATGGCTTTAGTAGGAGACAGGACCACCCAGTGCTGAGAACTACTTAGATTTTCAACATCTTTGTTTTATTTCAAGCACTAGGAATAGCTTCAATGGTGCTTTCCAGGTGGAAAAGCTACAGATTATGACTGAGCCCACTTTAGCACTCAGAGAGACAAGAAATACCCGGGTTTTGGGGAAAAAGCTTACAAAATTAAAACGTCACTCCTCTACATCCTGTAAGATGCTGAATGAGTCCACAAAGGAATTAAAAAGGAATTAAAAGTGGCAGATTTGGTGATCTGTCTCAGCAACTGCAAATACTTCCTTCATTTGTAGTTGGAAAGACTGGATTGTAGATTATGTGAGATGCAATTACTCAGGCTACTATTTCACCTCATTGTGCACTGCATCAGTAGTAATTGTTTTATGATATCAAAGACCATGCAAAAATTAGCAATTTCTTTTGTCATTTCACAGTGCTTGGAGGGAGCTGGGTTTTGGGGGAGAGCAGAGCTTGCAATAAGTAATCTCATTTTGAAAAACCTATGCTTTTAATTAGTAAGGGTAGAAGCTGCTTTCAAACACCATGTCAGCTTTGCTATGTGTCATAGTCGAGGTGGACACAACATGCAAGTTCCAGCATCGAGTGCAGGCAAAAACTCTTTATTCTAAAAAGCCAGTGTCATATATACACACTTTTGTATGTTTATCATTCATGTTACTCATCCATTGGTTGCTTAACACCTACAATAGATTCACTGGCTATTTTAACTACACCATATTATTATTAGTTATCTACAACATAGATATTCCAAGCATCCAAGAAAACACCAGCTGTAGCTGTGTTGCTGTTTTCTCCCTCTATTGTTTTGAATTTCTTGCTTCTCTCAACTAAGTTTCTCATGGGTAGACATGGATTGTGCTGAGATCAATGTCAGACTCAGACAGGCTTGCTGACCTGCTGTTAATTCCCACAGCTATGAACGCTTGAACAACCTTACTAGGTTAGACCAAAATTCCCTTTAGTTCTCCATCACCTGTGTGACAACATTTCAGAGCAGAGACCTTAATGAACAAAACCCAAAATCAGAGCAATGGGTGTACCCCACTACTGGTTCCTGAGGGCCAAGGCAGAGGTCAAATCTCTGACTTGGATACACTCTGATGGATTTTTCTTCCATTATTTTGTCTAATTATTTTTAGAGCCATGGTACTTTTGTGTACTGGGCACTGAGGCAACACAATTCAAAATTTACTTAGGCTTTATGTGATAAATCACGTATTTTTATTCTTCTCAAATTTACTGTTTGATAAGTTTGTTTCGTAATTCCCTTCTTGGATTGTGAGAAATGGTGAGTAATTGTTCCCTTTCACATTCTTCGTGCCACTAATAATTTCATTTACTTTTTATTAGACTCTCCCTGGAATTGTGTTTCTAGGCTAAAGAGTCATAGCACATGAAGTTTGTGTATTGAACTTTCCATCAAGTGCAACTCTTTTGCTATCTGCTATGTTAGCATATAACACTGACAGTCTGTGCTACACACATGTTTTTTGCAATGTGACAAGAGAATCTGATTTTAATAAAAATTAGATAACCTCTCATTTTTCCCCCTGTATTTTCGATAGTAAAGTCATTGGAAGCTGTGCTGCATGGATTGCATGGTGCTGTCATCTTGTGCTTCCTTCAGAATTAAGTGTGGTTATAATGCTTCAAAAATTTGAGCAGAGAAAACCAAGGACCACGGAAGAATCTCACAAACATTCACAGGGATTCAAACAGGCTGAATAGTTTGTGGAAAAGAACCTCAAACCCCTGCCCACAGAATCCTTAATCCTCATCACATGTTCCTGCAGTCTGCATTCAGCATTTATTTTTTTAGAAGAGAAAAGAGGTTTTTCTTTTAAATGCGATTTGAAAACCATAGGGCTTGGTCTTGTCCTGATAGCCTGGCCTGGTACTGGGTGACACTGGGAGGTGTCTGTCTTGGTTTAAAAGACAGGTGCCTGCCAAGGAAGGTGGGAATCTTTCTGAGATGGAAAATATGACTCCTTTCCCTTCAAATTATTGTAACTTTGAGATTACGGTGCTTTCTGGCAAAGATACAAGAAAAGGAATAACAGTTCTTTACTAATATAGATATATAACAAGATAAACAAACTACAATGGCAGCAACAACAAACCAGACCAGGAACCCAGTGCCAGCCTTCTCTCGGCTGTCAGGCACTTTCCCCTTTGCTGTAGTTACGGCCACAGTCGCCAGGGGCGCTGTTGGCTCCCGGCCGGGCAGGGTGGGTGCGATGGTTCCCCCTTGGCTGCAGGGGGCGCTGCGCTGCGAGCTCAGCCGCCTCTCCACGTGGCAATGGAGGCTCTGGTGGCGAGAGAGAGGGAGAAGGGGCTCCCCTTGTGAAACTTTCGGGGAGAAGCCATCAGTTCGTCTCTGGGTGGCGAGCTGGACTGTAGCAGGAACCTTGGAGCAGCAGGCTGGAACAGCAGAGACAAGCATACCCCAGGTGGCAAAAAAAGTGTAGCAAGGATCACGAAGCCATGGCAGGAGCAGCGAGGATCCGGGTGGATGCAGTGTTGAGTTAAAGTGTAGCAAAAACCACCAAAGCAGCGGCAGAAAACAGCGGGGGCCGGGCGGCCCTGGGAGGAGAGAGAAGGTGGAGGGAAGGGGTTGTTTTGGGTTTTCACCTGGCTCTCACGACTCCCCTGTGATGTCCTGGGGATGTCCGCAGCAGCCAGATTCCCTCAAGCAGCTGGGAGGTGCTTCCTTGAGAGAGGGGTCGGGGGTCGGGGTCTCGAGCTTCCCCTGAGGCACCCAAGCAGATGGTGAGGTTCCCTCCCAGTGAGGTCAGGTGTTGAAAAAGTCCCAGTTCAATAACCACTCTTGGTAGCAGAGGCTCACCCACAGTGAGGAGAAGCAGTGAAGGACAAAACTCTGCAGTGGCAGCAGATATCTTCCAGGCAGAAGCAGTCCTGCACCAAAACCACAGCTGTCTGCCCTCCGATCCCCCAGAGAGACAGAGAGAGAAGGCTGAGCCCAGCCGCTGACCCCCAGCCAAGGCTCACGGTATCTCTATGCTTCCCAAGAGTGCAGAGCTTCCCTCCAACCACGAAACTCACGCCCCTAGCTGCAGCAAGACTGCAGCAAGCTGCATCCCTTCTCCTCTCCTCCCCTCCTCCCCATCCGGGCCAAATCTTTTGTCTCTTAAGTACCAGTCATTCCCATCTCTTAGGCAACAAATGGGAGAAAAACTCCGGGAGAAAGAAAGAAGAAAAGAAAAATCCTAACCTTCAGCAGTATCCTAAGCCGTCTCTGAGCAGCATTGTGTTTTTGGCAGCTGGAGAGGGAGGGATGGAGGTAAAGGGCAGGCATTTATCTGGAGCAGCAGAGCTGGCCACCATCAGAAGCAGTGCTGGGAGAAGTCAGCTTTCCAATTCCAGTTGGTGCAACCAGAATCACACCTGTGGTTTATGCTTGGCGAGGAGCATGAGTAAATACAGAACAGATGCTTCTGAGTTAGTCTAAACTCTCACCTCAGTCTAAATGCTTCTGGGTGTTCTCCAACTGTGTTAAGTGAGCAGATTCTGAAAATTTGCATTAGACAGGCATAAGAAATGCCAACTGTTAAAATGGATAGCTCTTCTAAGACTTTGGTCTCCAAAACATCATTAAAAGAGATTAACTACTGTGCAAAACTGACAGTCAGCTTTCTTGCTGTATGGGTATACTCATACACTTAGTAATTCTGTATGAAGAAAAAGATGAACTGCAGTGTATTTCCATTTCAGTATGTCAGTCTGCATAGATGTACAGCTTCATAGTCCAGCAGGCAAAAGTTAAAAATGCCTTGGTATAAACTAGAAACTGATAGCAGAAATAGACTCACAGGGGGTGGTGGTATCAGATGAAAAGTTGTAGAAGTCACTGGCATTTACATTAGTGATCAAAGTGAAGGCCAGTACTCAACCTTGACAAACAATGTAAGTTCATCAGAGATGCTGAAGGACTGCAATATGTATTCAGGCAAGGCTATTTCAGATAATGACATTCAATATATGCTAAGTGGACTACTTAAAGTCTTAGGGGTACAGAGCACTGCATATTCATTCTTTTTCCTCTTTCCATGACCTCTGTTGATACATGCACTAGAACTATTGCATTTAAATGAGAAAGATGCTGAATCATATCCAAAGCTAGGGTGGAAGTTGAAGGGTTGGAATGGACCTTAAAGATCATCTAGTCCTAACCTCCCCTGCCATGGACAGGGACACCTACCACTAGGCCAGGTTGCTCAAGGCCGTAGCCAATCTGACTTTGGACACTGCCAGGTTTGGGACATTCACAGCCTTTCTGGGTTGACTCAGTTCTCCACAGGGAACTTCCAGAGACTGGGGAAAACTTTGCATTTTCCCTTGCTTCATTAGCGGGGATGGGAGGGGTTAACGTTCTTGTGATTGTGGATGGCATAGGAAGAGAGGCATGTGTTGGGTGGTACTCCAAACTCTGTTCCTGATCCCTGGTGTGATTCAGCAAATCTTTCAAGAAGTTCAGAAATACTTACTGCTCAAATATGTCATTTAGCCCATCTTTTGGGTCAGTCTTTTCCTTTTAAAATGTGGCTAATGATATGTGTCACAGGAGTAAATCAGGCTGAATGTTTTAGTTGGGAAACATCAAGGAAATGTATCACTGTTGTTATGGCTGTTAGTATTGCCTATTGTAGATTATGCTGGAAATGTGACAACTCAGTCTAAATAAATCCAATAAAGTGCTGAAAGCCTAATTCTTTGAAACAATGTCTTAGAGTTGCATCAGCGAGCAAGATTTTGTAGTAGCAATTTACAGGAGACTATCCTGAAAGGAAACGTTACCGTGCTATCTGTGTGGTAGAAGATAGCAACTCACTAGTAGATCTGTGCAGCAACTGTATACATTCATCACAGAAAATGCAATCCAGCAGCAAAGATCTTTGTTTTGCATGTCCTTTTTCTCTTTTGCCCCAGTACCATTAAAAAAAAAAAAGAGAGAAAAAAAGGAAAAGGCAATATATTATTGAATGCAAAAGAAATTGGTTTACTGAAAGGGGCCAAAAGATATTTTGATGTCATAATGTCTTCCAAGGCATGCCAGCCCTACAGGTAAATTCATCTCTCCTTGGGCTGAATCTCCTTGGTTGAGAGATTCTTTCAAATGTGCTTTCAAACTCTGCTGATATAAGCATTGTCAGAATAACAGTAGCTAAACAGGGTGCCAGGTGTACTCAAGTAACCGGTTAGAACAACCAATAGAGTAAAATATTCATGTTCCTGTTTGAAGCTTTTCCAGAGGATTTCTAGAGATGGTTATGAGGCAAATTGGATAGACTGTCCTCTTTCATTATAGACTGTCCATTGTCACTAGAAATAACAAAAAAGTTACTTTGTCTGTACTTCTTTCTCAAGGAGATCTGTTTATTGTGAAGATGCACTTGTAGTATAACTACATAGAAAACAGTTATGTTTGTAAATTCGGGATAATGTTAGTCAAACATAGCCTAATTATGAGGCCAAGGGATTATAAACATTTGACAGAGCCAAGCAGATTGTAAACTGTACATATTTTGTTATATCTTTGGCTCCTCTCCATTCTGAAGGCTGTGTTTTTCACTGAAAGCTCATTGGGAGAAAAGAGCTTTTAAAATGTAGTGTTCCTTTGTGTTTGGCGCGTTTTCTTTTCTTCATTTCAAACCACATGTACACTATTCTTGCCTTCATAAGCAAAAAGGTATTGGAAAACTTGTTGATCAAGGATGGTCAGAGAGCCCTACAGCAAAGAAACCTATTAAAATCTCTTGATCTAAGCATGCTGGACTCTGTTATGTAATCTTTTTGATGCCTAAGTTTGAATTCCAGCTGGATTAGTCTGATCGTAATAGATTTCAATTTGTTTAGGACAGAATGATATTTGCTGTTGAGCCCGTAAGAGGTATTGCCTTGGCGTGCCTCACCTTGCACCCTTTCAACAGTTAAGCAAAGCTTCACTGCTTGCAGAAAATGAGGCTGTCTAAACTGATACCCTTATTTTACTTTCCCAGATCACCTATCCCTTGGACAAAGTGGAGAAAGGCAGCATTTGACACTTTTCTCTTTCTTTTTTTTTTTTCCCAGATACGGAAGAGTAAAAATATATTTAAAAAGAGACTGCAGATATCTTTCATCATTTTATCTGACCTTCTTCATTCCTGTTCTACTCCTGCAAAGACCAGTTTCTGGGAAAGGCATTAAACAACTTTTGAAACACTCCTCCTATCACTAGCTACATCACAGCTAACAACTCTGGGTTCAAGGGTGGGGGCCTTGTTTTTTTGGTTAATTTTGTTTGTTTGTTCATGTATGTCTGTTTTTTATTGTTGTTGTTTTAGCAAGTTTTTTGTTAAAAGGTCAAATTGTGATTTCATGATGCAAATAGTTCCCTTTTTCTGGACAGGTCAAGCAAATAGAAGAAAGTATTCTTCAAAAGCTGGTTTTGCCCTTTGCTATGCCTCAGCTTGTGAAACCAACACTAGGATGATGCAAAAGGATATAAAAGAAAAAAAACCCACCTAAAATTATTTTATAATAATTCACTTTTACTCTTTCTTTTCACCGAAAGCCTTTTCCAATTGCTAGTAGACAGAATTTGGTAACAGTTTTACCCCTGCTGTAGAAGATTTTATTAATAAGCATGGTGAATTTGTAGAGCCATTTGACTGTTTCTTAGGATTTGATATCTTTCACAGATAACACAACGACAGAAAAATGTTTTTCTTTCTAAACAGCAGTCAGACTCACTCAACCCTTGATTTTGTTCTTTTTTTGCAGTTAGGAAAGGAATAACCAATGAAAGCAGCATTATCTTGGAGCAAATTTTGTTGTCAGACTCTGATGACATGTATGAATGTATTGCGTGATGTGCCTGCTTAACCTGATATTGCAGAAAATTACCTGTTTCCCACATTTTTTCATGGGCCACTAGTAATAGCTGTTTGTCTGACCTGAATATCTAGGAGAAGAGGGGCATTAGGAAATCACATGGATCAGTTCTTACTTTCATCTCTGTTTGATCTTTCGTCACTGACTGAATGCACAGGCCAAAGAAAAGAAAAAGCACTGTTGGATAAGTATGGACAGAAAAAAACCAAAATAAGAATGTATGAGGAACATCAAGCACATATCTGTTTCTGGCTTGGGATCTTAAAGGGAATCCAGCTAATTGTAAGCAATTTTGCCTGTTTATGTGGAAGTCAAGACATGTACATATACATACAACTATTTTTGCTGAACAGCTTGCTCTTGAGGATGAGGTCTTGCTGTGTTACTCATATATGTATTTTTTAAGGAGTCATACTCCTGTCATCGATCTTTCCTGGGTTGAGAACATGCAAAACATTGGCTTAGTATTTCCTTTTCATGTTCAAAAGCACAGAACTTTGCAACCAGAATTTGGGTCTCTGTTCCTGCTTAAACTCTGCATATATAGGGAGAAACATCCTGTGACACTAGCAAAAATTACAGCAGTAAACTCAGACTAAATCCATTTTAAAAGTGAACACATTCTTAATTGTGTTTAGTATCTGGGATTTACATTATTGAAGCTAGAGATATTTTAAGGGTTTTTTTTGTACTCCAGTTTGAATTCATTCAAAGCCAGAGATTTAGATTATGTTCATGCTGTGAAAAGGTGTCACTTCAATCATGTGTTTTCAGAAAGAAGTACAAAAATAATTTTTTAAGTTTTTAGAACTCTCAATTAGCTTCACTGAACCAGCTCATTTAAATGAAATATAAGGGGACATAGTGTTCCCATTTGTGAGTTTGTGTTTCAGTAGTAGCTCTGGTGTAAATTTCTGAGGAAAGAGAAGTGCTGGGAGGACAGTGGCTCCACCGTCAGCACTGAGCACGTTCCATGTTGTGATAAGCTGTGTCACCTCTTAGCAATTTTTGACTCCTCTTTCCCCTCCTCCATCAGCATGCAGCCCCAGTGAGAATAGTAGAATATGAATTCCAGCTCTGAGCAGGCTCTTTGAAGGCACTCTGATGAAATAACTATAATGCTGAACTAAATACCACAGTGGTGACAGTCTGTGCTTAGCTCGACTTCTTCCTGGAGTCAGGGAAAATATACCCTAACAGAGTGTTTGGTCAGAGGTGCAGAGTGATTTAGTCAATATTTTTACTCTTACATTTTACAGTGACTAAAGATGCCTTAGATTATGCACACTAGAAAAATAACTTTTTTTTTTAAAAAATGTATTTTTCTTCACCTGTGTCTGATATATATTTTCTTTCATTCATTTGTTCTTGTGTTCTTTCTTTCTTTTTCTTTTGTTCTTTCTTTCCTTCTTTCTATCATTCTTTCCAAACTGCTCAATTCATAGCTGGTCAGTCCTTGTTTATCATGCACTGGCACAAAGGTGTGAAATCAGGCTGGAAAATGTTTTTCCTCAATTATTAGGGTTATTCACAATTGGCAGGAGCTAATAAAGGAAGTGGTAGATTTGATGCCTCTTGGGGGCTGCAAATCAGAGCTGCCATTCTAGAAGAGATGCTACAGGCAAAGCTACTGATCACACAGGTATACAGCAAAACGCTTTTTAATACATAGACAGTCAGAGGTAGACCTAACAGTCTCCTCCCTTTAACTTATTTGTGTAAGCTACAGTGGATTATTAGCATTTTAAAAATTTTTTTGTCTTTTTAAAAAAAGAAGTGAAATCTATTCGGTGGGAAAATATATAAAGTGAAAGTGAAATCTAGAAATCAAAACTCTACAAAGAGACTGGGCCAGGTGAAAGCATCTATTGTGGGGTTGCCCTCTTACTTTGCCTCCTCACCTTCCTGAAATACACTGCAGCCTTGTGCTGGTGCATCATGAGCCAAAATACATTATGTTTAGACACCACTCAGTTAAACTAGAGATCAGCCACTGTGCAAATGTGTAAAAAAATAATAAAAAATAATGATAAAAAAATGCATCGCCGTTTTCTCTTATTTCATTCCACAAAAAGAATCAATCAAAAACTGGAAAAGGATTAGGTGTTCATCAGCTAATGGCCTATGTTTATAGTGTGAGAAAGGATTTCTAGTTTTTCATCTTTACCTAACTTTCACCAGGTGTATAGACATTATGTTTTCAGATGCCTTTCTTTTCCATCCTCAGTAAGACAACACAAGCAATGACTAAGCCAGAAATTCTGCAAGTATTGGGTCCATACCATTTACCTTATGCTGAAAATTTACAGAATTATATGGAAGCACCCATCTGTAGGCACAAATGAGTCTTCTGGTGCCAGAGTGCTGTTTGTAGAGGGCAGCACAGGCTAGGAAGCTGTGTGATAAAAATGACACTGTTCCGCTTCTGCACAGACTGCCACTGCTCTCAGAAAGCTCTGCCTAGCTGAAAGAGCATCACATGTCTTCCAGGAACTTTCACCTCTTAAAATAGAGAGGATGCCACTGCAAGTATCCCTATCAGTGTTTTGTTCTTTATCTGGGACTGGTGTTCGAGGAACTAGCAGACTTTGGACTCATGGCGATATAGGGCTTGGATTTGTGAAAACACTAAAGAAAAGTGTCAACATGTCTTCAGAGAATCATAGTATTAAAATAGTTTGGGTTGAAAGGGACAATAGAGGGTATATAAGAGCCATCTATTCCACCCCCTCTGCAATGTGTAGGGACATCTTGAGCCAAGTCATGTTGCTCAGACCCTCGTTCAAACTGATCTTGAATGCTTCAAGGGATGGGGCATCTACTGCATCTCAGGGAAACCTGCTAAAGTGTTGCAATAGTGTCTCAGTGTTTAATTGTATCCTGTTAATTATTTAAATGGCTCAGAGAGCAACAGTTTAGGGGTGTGAACAATATTTTCTGTTTGAGAAAAAAACACAGATGAGGGAAGCAAACCTTTTATTTTTCTCTGGCAATAAAAAGGGAGTAAATACTTTTTTTAAAAATGCAATTTTAGATAGATTTTAAAAAATTTCAGATGAGTCAGTCTAAGTAGACAGAAGCTCACCTAAAAATATAGCCTTTAATATAGCTCAACCCTAATCCTAACCCTGAATTTAACCCTAACCCTAACACTAACCCAATGCTACCCCTAACCCTAACCCTAACCTAATCCTAAACCTAACCCAAACCCTGAACCTAACCAAAACCAAAACCCTAACCCAAACCCTCACCCTAACCCTGGTATCCATCCACTCCTATTTATACAGTAGGATGTTTAGCATCAGAATGAATCTGACACGTGGGGACCTGGTTCCTGATGGGTGAATTAAGGAAGCAAATTCATTTTTCTTGGTGTTTCTTTTTTCAAGAATAAATTTTGTGGTTGGACAGAAGATTTCCAAAATGTAGTTGGTTATGCTAGAGAAGGATGGTATATGGTGGTGTTTTTGCAAACTGTCTTTTGAGTATGAAAATGTTTCCATGTGTACTTAAAAAGTCTTACAAGCTCAGTCTGGAAGCAAATATATTTCAAATTAGATAGCTGATAATGCTATGCTGCTTTGTAATCAGAAGGTCCATAAGCTCACCTAGCTAAAGGTAAATGCTACCTAAATTTGCTGTTGGTCCTTGGAATTTCTACAATGGCTCCCAAATCTGTCTTTTAATTGAAAAGCACAATCACCCATTCAAATTAGTAAAGATGGAAACTGACAAGTATAGTACTTATTTTCCTTTAACTAGAATAAAATAGTATATTCCCAGGAGCTTGTGAGATGGTCTTAAATATTTCTTGTCTCCTTTTTCCTCACATTTCATTTTAAAATAATGAAATTCCTCATCTTTTGATGATTTATACCACAGGTTAGCCATTTATACTAAAAAAATGAGAGCCGAATCAAGTCCTTTTCTTTCACACTTTTAAAATCCGTCACCTCACTTAAAAACGGAATGATACTTCGCTTTCATGTGTTGAATCAGTGCTGATCTCAGAGCTTGACTGTCATGGTGTCTGAACATCATCACTCAAAATCAGAAACATGCTGGCTGAGGAAAGAGCGCTCTGGCACTGACTACATGCAGATTACTCTAGGGACCAGACATCAGTGCTGGCCAGATAGAAAAGAGGAAAAAAACTTCGTGCTTTCACTTTTCATAATTCATCTCCCTCTGAAGTGGAGGGAGGATTTCCCCATTTTTGTTACCCATTTTGAGCAGGTCTTCTCAGTCTCAGTTTAGTGTCAGCTGAGCATTCTAATATGGGGCTTCTCCTGCTCTAATGGGTAGACAAGTTCTGTGATCCCTTATATCCCTTTTCATGTCTGGCTACTCCGTAAAAGCAAGATCAGCACAGAAACAGCACAAGTGACCACTGGCAATGCCATTATTTTCTGTTAAAATTAAATGCTCTCTGTGCATTTCCACTTGCTGAGACTGCTTTCCTGTCACTGAAACATCTCTTTTAATCCCTAGTAAGCACAGAGGATTCTGGTCTGCACCCAGGCAGGACCAGGATGCAGGCCTATGTTTGCAGCATCATCTCTACCTGACCACCAGGTAGAATAAAACAGAACTACTTCCAAGCAAGCTGACTGAGGACCTGAAAACTCAGTCTTAGCAAATTTATTTACCCTTATACTTAAGCACAAGACAGCACACACTCATGAGCTTCATAGCACACTCTTGGCATCTTGTATTGTTTTGGTCTCTTCCATGCATATATGTATTGACTGTTGCGTACTTAAAACACCCTGAATTTAGATGCTATCCAGTGGCAGGAGCAATATATAGAATTCCATTGTCTTTGCTGGTGGTTGTAGGAGTGCATCTATCAGAATAAATTACTTATGGCCATTGGGTTTTCTAGTGATAAAACCTAGCAGTAGAATGACAGAGTGAGCATTTTGCTTTTCTTCTTGCTTAGGTGATATTTTTATACACTTTTATATGCAATTTTGAAAAATCTTTACTGATTTTATTGTAGTATTCTTGTTAGGTTTTTACCAGGTCTTCTGGTTTTCTACAGGCCTGGGTTCTCAGTTACATTTCACCACTCTTTTCTCCTCCTTATTCTTACTCGAGGACAAAAGTCATTGCATTTGCAAATCAGCTTAGTGCAAAATAACACCTAGAGCCCGACCACACTTCTGGTTGCATGGAAATCAAAGGACATTGTATGCAAAGTTCTGCTAGTCCCGGAGCAGCATCTGGGGACAAAGACTAAACAACAAAAACATACACAGCTCACCACACACAGGGCATTCTGTGTAAAGCTGGTGCATTAGGGTGGGGCCACCTTCTTTTGTTGTGGTGGGAGCTGATTACACCACCATGAGTTTTATAAATGAGAGATTATCTCTCTCTTTGTTCTGATGATACCCTTCTGTGGAGATTGACAGCAGGTCAGAAAGCCTGTCTGAGTCTGAGTCTGACATTGATCTCAGCACAATCCATGTCTACCCGTGAGAAACTTAATCAAGAGAAGCAAGAAAATCAAAACAATAAAGGGAGTAAATGGTAAACACAGCTGCAGCTGGCTTCTGTTTGGATTCTTGGGATGTCTGTATTGTAGATAACTAATAATAGTATGGTGTAGTTAAAATAGCCAATGAACCTGTTGTAGTAGTTAAGTAACCAATGGACAATGAGCACAAATGGTAAACATACAAAAGTGTATATATGACACTGGCTTTTGGAATAAATGCTTTTTGCCTGCACTTTACACTGGACTTAGTGTGTGTCACGCGTCCGCCCCAACTGCGACACCCTTCAAAGTCATACCCTAGTGCACTGTCTACCTTCAGCAGGGAGGAAGGGTGGGCACTGGCTTATCTGTGACAGTAGATTTCACTGCTCTTGTGGTTAACCCTACAGTGACAGGTTCTAAATAAAGTTAAGAAACATTAAACCTCTTGGTAAGAGCAATAAGGGGAAATCAATCAAATTCAAGGATCTTAGTCTTATAAAATAATGTTTTCTCAGCTGACATTTTGCAGGGAATTCTATGTATGAGGTTGATAGTAAACTTTAGAGTATGTTTATGTAAGCAGAACTGATAATAGAGATGTCTTTCTTGAGCTGGATTAAAATGAACAACAGACACCTGTTCTCTAACATTTTTCAAGGAAATAAAAAGGCAGGTTGTTATGTTTTATATTCAGGAAGTAGAAAACAAGTTAAAATGCATGCTGAAACAAAACTCAGTGCAAGTTTGCTCCTGGGACTGGGTGGGTAGGGTAATGAAAAAACCTATTTGGCTTGTTAAGACTAATAAGGAAAAAAAATGGAAAACCAAAATTAATTACACCAAGTAATGGCAAATATTCTCAATTGCTCTGAAACTAATTTTTAACAATATGTATTTATTGTTAGTTCTTGATTTGAAAGAAGAGGCTTGTGGTCTCTAAAACATTTTTCAACATTTCCAGTTTTTCTTTAACTGAGTTCATGTATGTTCATCCTCTTACCAAATAAAAACAATGAGATCTCCCCTGCATTTGAGTTCAAGTCGTAGAAGGGCTAATTTTTTTCTTTTTTTGGTGCTTTTTACATCCGATGCAGGCATGATGCTTGCTGTTTACTTTTCAGCATCTGGCTCCCCACAGAGTCCTACTAATAATCAAGGGTTTTTTTTAAAGCATAGTGGGAATATTGCTTGAACTTCGCCCCCTGGGAGAAGTCAGTGTCATTGCCAATGTAATTTCTAAAGATAGGGAAACGGAGAGAATTCAACTAGCTTATTTAAGGACCCCAAGGTAAATCTCACCTTTCCACTTTTCTCTTGACTGAAATCACAATCTGTGAGAGTATCTAAACCAAGAACAGCACACCACAGCTCAGCAGCCTTTAGCTCAGCAACTTTAGACAAGTTATCAGTACTTGATGGTTTATCCAAAGTTCCTTTATCAGGAACTTTGTCTGTCCTCACTGGTGCCAGTTACTGTCAGGAAACACTGTTTGAGTGTTTAACTTCAGGACTTGTCTTGGTTTGAAAGACAGGCGTCTGTTTAAGGGAGGCAGAAGCCCCTTTTGAAATGGGAAATGCAACCCCCTTCCCTCCGGATTATTATAATTTTGAAATTAAGGGGCTTTCAGGCAAGGATATGAGAAATAGGAATAACAGTTCTTTACTAATTTATATATATAAAACAAAACAAAACAAATAAACAACAATGACTATGGCAATTATAACAGCACAGTCACCCAGTGCAGCCTTCTTGGCTGCCAGGCAGCTTCCCCTCCTGAAGCAGTGCTGGTCACAGCCGGCAGCAGTGCTGGTGGCTCCCGGTGAGCAGGGTGGGTGCAATAGTTCTGGTGAAAACAGTGGTCCTGTGGAAAAGGGTCTGGTCTTCGCCTGAAGGTCCAGTGATGCAGCTTCTTGTCCTCTGGAAGCCCAGCGGAGAAAAGCTACTTTGTGCCTGAAAAACCTCTGATTATATCCAGGTGGGAAGCGTTCAGTTCCTCCTCCTGGGCAGAGCATCTCACAATGGGGTGGTGAGGCACTGATGGGCCCATTAACAGGAGATAGTCCAGAGCCCGTTATCTATGAGTCCTTTGGCAAGGCACAAATGCGCCCATTAACAGAAGATAGTCCGGAGGGAGAAGGCAAAGAAACACTGCCCCACCTGGTTTCACAGCTCACGAAGATGGTAATAGAATATACTGCAACCCAGGACAGGACTGTTGAGTCAGGCTAGCATCAGCATTCTTCAACACCAAAAGCAGCTTGATCCCCCTTCTACATCCACTGCTGATAACTTTTGCAAATAGGGTAAAGGTAAAGCTGCCCACTTAGGCAGAGGATCCTTCTAACGAGGCTTCTGCTTTGGATGTTTTCACTCAGGATTTTCTTGCAGGTGGCATTTAGAAGTCTTGCTTTTTGAAGAAAAACATTATTTTAAGGAAAAATTGAGGAATGAAATATTCATTGTCTCACTACACCTATAATACTCATGTAATGTAAACAGATCTAATCTTAAAACTAACTCCTTTTTATACCCATATTTGCATTGGTCTCTTGTTTATTTTTAGTAAGCAATGCTTACACAGGACTTTTCATCCATTTCTCCAACTCCTTCCCACCTTTAACCCATTGAACCATTAATGACAACCTGCAAACAACAAATTGCACATCTCTTATGTGTGATACTTCTTCTGAGCCTGCAGACCACCATTATAATAAGCAGGTCAGGGTATAAATGCAGAGAGAAGGTTTTGGCCTTGAGCTGTAAGGCCCCAAACAAGTTGCTCAATGAGGTTTTGAACAGGCCTTAGGGTTGTTCGTGTACTCTGAGTTAGATGCAGACATCTAACTGACAAGATATTCTCAAGAGGTCAAAACAACAAAAAAGACTTTACTGGCAACTTCAGAAAATCAGTGAAGTTTGGGGAAAGGTTTAGTATAACATTCAATCAGCATAAAACACTTCTCAAAGCAGTAACTTGGCCCTTCAACTTAGCAAACTCTAAGCCCATTCTATTTTAAGTTACCCAAAAATTCCAAGAGAGAATTAGAAAAGGAGAAAATAGAAAAGATCTAGAAAAGCACACACATAGCTACCAACTTCTGGGTTCCGGTGGTGTTTAAATAGAAATTCCAAGAGGTGGTAGAGTGAAGACATGTGATTACCTCATATTCGGCCTTAAATACCCCTTGGCCTTCCTGGGCCATTCCCCCAGGTGGGTGTTCTGGTCATTTGGCCAATCAGGACCTTGATTAGGAGCTCCAGAGGTGGGTGTGGAGCATTGCCTCCAGGGATTGGCAGGTTCTTCCAGGCTGGGATACAGGCTCCAAGGAGGTAGGGTGTACAGGGTAGTGCATTGCCCTGCCAGGGTAAGGCTCGACCTGCCCCTTTCCCCACCCCAAAATGTCTTGGGACATCAATCTTTCCAGTCTATCACAGCTACCAAATACAGTCCCTTCATTATGACTTGCTAAATGACCTTGCTCAAATTCTTATTCTGTGCCCAGTTTCTTCATTTGTTTATGAATGATAACATTTAATCCCCTTTAAACATATCTCCCTACATAGGGATCTGTTAACTGTTTTGATTAGAAAAATAGCAGTAGGGAGGATCTACCTTCAAAAGAGGGGGGCAATCAACCTAATAGTGTGTTGCAGTGCTAGGTG
>VZRR01013890.1:0-81975 GCA_013398015.1 Oreocharis arfaki
GTCCTTCTGCAGAGTCCTCCTACCCTCCTACCCTCCAGTAGATCAACACTCGCATCCAAATTGGTGACATCTGCAAATTTCCTAATGGTAGACTCAATCCCTTCATCCAGATCATGAATAAAGATGTTAATCAGGATTGGGCCCAACACTCATCCTTGGGGGACACCAGTAGTGACTGGCCACCAACTGGATGCAACACCTTTCACCGCCAGAAGAATTACATGAGTATGCAGACCTTTTACCAAAGCAAACTTCTCAAATATTAGGAAGACAGCGGATTCTAAAATAATCCTAGTGAAACACTGAAACATGTTCTTGTATGCATGCAGTTCTTTTCAGAATGATGTATTTTAGTGCAAGAGCAAGGAGGCTCGCTTGAGATTTGTGTCTGCAGTACATTGGCTCTGCCTTCTCCTCACCTTCTGTATCCCACAAAGCTCAGTTTTCAATGATGTATAAGTGTCACTGTTGGAATGCACACAAGTACCAGAATATAGCACAATTTCATATCTGGAATTATGTGTAAAACCTGCTCCAAAAGCCCCATCTCTGTTCCAGTAGATATCTGATACATTTGAACACTGACTTAAAAAGAGACTGGAACCAGGTCTTTCTTCTTCATCTCTTTATTTTTCTTTTCACAAGTCTCATTTCAAACCACCTCCCTCACATTTATGAACACTGCTTAAAACCTCTGAGAGGATCTGAATCTAGGCCAGAAATCTGAGCCAATGTTTCAGAAGTTGGAGGGAAATTTGCTCAATAATGCAGGAGCTGTAGGCTTCTCCAAACCTTCTCAAATACTGAATTTTGTAACAGAAAGGCAGCAGATGGGATGGTGTGCAAGGATAGTTTGATTAGAAGGTGATAAGCTAGAACACGGCAGCTTGGCATTAGGAAGATGTTAGGGGGAAGATAAGAAGATGATTATAGACTTCCAGGGAATATAAACACTGTGTGAAAATTTAGGATAGTTGGCTGGGAGAATGATCCGTAACTAAAGAAGGACAGCAGCTGGCTAATCAGGGATGAGAGGGGACTGGCCTGGGAACTGCTTATACAGTTAATCATCATACCGTCCTAAATCATGGCACAATCCAGAAGTGATGAAAAACAGCCTGAAAAATGCTGCCAGGCCACCAAAGCTAGATGCCTTTTGTCTGTGCTCTATTTTCCTCATGCTCATGAATGAGTCAGGGAGAATTAGGACACTCCAGGTAGTTTCACTACTGAAGTTATAGGGTTGTAGCATGCAGTGAAAAATATTAAACATTTCAAAAGGATCACAGAGTGAGATTAGAAAAGGAAGAAGCATCCAACCAGTACAAAACACAGAGTACAAATTGTAAAAATGTTGTTTGAAGTAATTTAAAACAGAAAAATATAGTAACTTTCATGTTATTGCACATGATGTTACTTTTGCATATTTTATCTAATTTATTTTAATCCTGGATGGAGTAAAGTAGCAGAATCTTTTGTTTCTAGAGCTATTTTTGCATTATTACATTTTATAACACAATGTTATAGAAAGTTTTTAAGGTCATGAAATATATATTTTGAGATTCGTAGTGAAACATGTAATATCTTTTGCTTTAACACTACAGTTCAAGATACTATAATTTATACAGGAACAGAATAAATTCAGCCTCTCCTCTCCTCTCCTCTCCTCTCCTCTCCTCTCCTCTCCTCTTCTAAATGTAAGTAGTATCTAATGCTGTAGGATCCTCACCCAAGATCTGAGCTTTCTAGCTGTTCAGTAACATAAATAATAATGAATTCTTTTGACTAGTTCCATCCAAAAGAAACAATGTGCAACGCACACTGACTGCAACTTCCATTGGCTTCTTGGATTGTCACAGCAGTCAAGTGGTAAAACCAAAATGTTCTAATAGTGAACAAATGGCACTGCACTATCTAGGTTCTCCTATTTATGGCAGAAAGATTTAAAAAGAGATATGTGTAATTAATGTCCTACCACATGGCTTAGTTTCACAAACTCTGCTTAAAAGAATGCATCAGTTCAGAGCACTTGTGGTCAGATTTCAAATTCCTATATTCATGTACTGAACCCTGTAATCAGCACTGAAGTAATAGTGTTTCAAATGGAATATAATGCGAGTTGCATTTTGAACTTGTGGACAGTTCTCCAATTATGTTCTCTGTAATTGCAACGAGCATGAGTTTTGTTTCCAAAAGAGAGAAATGTGCTTGGTTAGGAGCATCTAAAAAGTTATCTGATAACTGAATACTAATGTGATTTTTTTTTAACATTTCTAAAGATTTAAAAGTATCTATATATTCCAAAAAACCAAAACATTTAGGAAGGAATGGAATAATTTTTCCAGAATTCATAGGACTGATATGATTAGCTTGAAGCCATTTGATAGAGACAAGATATCTGATGGTAAGTGAATTATCCCTCTCTCCACATAGTCAGAGAACTTCTAGTTTGCTATACCATGAGGATATTTATTGCAGAACAAAAGCTTGTGGTTGCATCAAATTTTGTCTCTGAATTTTTAAGAATTCAATGCCGTAGAAAAAAATACATGCTGCTTTCTGTGGTTTTGTGCAGAAGATTTGCAGAATGTAACCAAAGAATGGCTGGTGCACATCATTTCATTCATCATAACCTTCCTTCTTAGATAAAGTAGATGGAATGAAGAGGTGAAAATTGAGGCTAGTTCCTATTTTCCATCCTTCACAGTGATTCCCAGCATACTCTGTCTCAATTGCAATCTGAAAAGCTCTCTAAAAGTACAAAGAATGCTGAAGTATTTTGCTGTCTGAAAAAAATGCATGCTTTTGACTGGAACTGAGGAAGAAATTCCTCAGTTTTTTTCTTCTGTCCAGTTTTTACACAGCAATTTGTTGGTTTGAGTTTTTTTCCTCCCTCATACTTTTGAATAAGGTCCCAGTTAATTATACACCACTTATGGTCTTTAAGAAAAATTGTGTAAAGTTTAAGATTTGCCTTAAGATTCAAATCACAGCATCCCTAGTGGACAGAGTTAATCTACTTCAGCAGTATTGTGAAACATTTTTTATGCCTATACTTTCTCTACTAAATTTGATGGTTAGGGGAAACCATAGTCTTAGAATATGTAAGAAGGATAATTTTAGGATTTTAGGATAGAAAGCATAACTTTCAAGGATAGGACGCATTAACTTCTAACTTCGAGTTGCAGTTTATAGTTGTGATGGCGAGATATCCTGGGATATTATGTAATTGCTGCATTCATTCTCATACTTCATTCTTGACTGCATTTGTGAGTGCAGCCATTCCATCTGTTTTCAGAGGGAAAGCCTGAACTCAGAATTAGGTTAAAATATGTTTTCTATGTTATGCAGATGATATCATTCCTCTGGCCTTAATAACTGTAACAATGAGGTTAGGAGAATAAAACAATATGAACTTCATGGTTCTTCACCACAGTTACATATTTAAAAATACCTTTTGCCTCCTGGGAAATCACATCTGTAAAGCTGTTTCCTATGAAACTGTTAAATCAGCAGAAAAATAGACATAAAATAACATTTCAAATTCATCATAATTTCCTTTCTTACAAAGAAAGAAGTTGTTTTGTGCAATGGGACTTAAAAGGCTGCATCAGACTGATGACACATTTCTGTTGTGTAATGTTCATGGTAATTGCATGTTTACCTTGCACCACATTACCATTAAATCCCCCTGTACCAAAGAACAGATAGAACAAAATTCATTCAGCAGATTAAATAGTGGTAAAAATTATATGGAAAATGGAAGAAATTAACCATTAAATCCTCAGTGACCCAACCAGAGCAAAATGGGGATTGTTCAGCTATACCCTGGATTTGTTGGACAGGTTGACTGCTGGTAGGAATGCAGACCAGCAGAAAATTAAAAACATGCTTATGGGAAACAAATCCTGGCTCTGATATGTATTGATGGGTACTGATGTGTCCTTCCTTTCCTTGGTGTTAAGAAGTTGGGTGAAAAGAAAACAAGTGGTGAAATGTTGACTGTTGTTTTGGTTTTTGTGTTGCTTTCATCTTGATGAATTTGTGGCTGGAAATGCCTTTGGGTTCAGTTTGAGCAAAACTAAAGATACAACTAAATTCCTGAAGTAAAGCCTTGCGACTTTTGGAGAGGTCTCTTTTCTGACACTCAGAGAGATGTTTGTGTGAAAGTCTCTGCCTAAAAGTTAGAGCCCAATATTGTGAAATCACTTTTTTGGACAGATTCTGACACGCCTTTTCTACCAGAATATTTCAACAGAAAACCACTGGATGCAGGATTGTATATTAAGCAAAGAAGTCACTCACTCAAAAAACAAGTGCCAAAATGAAGTGAGTGATAGGTAAAAATACAGGATTCTCCAATAAAAGTGGTTTATGTAGATTTTAATGAAAAGCTAAATTACCTCGAAAAACTATCAGAAAAATAATAGCTTGATAAAAGAACCCTCAAGTTCTCAGCTAGATGAAATATTTCTTGCCACAGAGGTCAGTAGGTGCCAAATTGCAACACTGATGTTTAGATTCATATGCTTTGCTTGTTCATTGACAGGAAACCAAGGTAGGTAGAAGCATAGAGAAGGAGAGATACCATTGAATATACTCCTTTCTCCACTCTAGTAAGACACTGAACAAGAAGATGGGGATGATGGCCCAAAAATATTATGAGCAGTGAAATTAACAGGAAAATAATGTAGCTATGCAGAAAAAAAGTGCACTCATGAGACTGAAAGCAGAAGCAATACAGCTTTACAGAAGAAAAATGGTCCTTATAAATAAGCAGCAAAAACTATCTGCCCACAGATCTTCAAATTAGTACCTGGGAAACATCTTCCAAAGGAAAGTAGCTCTCTAAGCCCACAAAAAGTAAACCAAGTGCCTGGCATTGGAAAATGATGGAAATATAGGTGCTTTATAACCCAGCTTTACACAAACAAGCAAACAAAAAATGCTGTGAGCTAGGTGTGTCTTTAAAGCCCTGCATTTTGGGTTCCTGTGAAGAAAGGAAATCCTGCACTTGATTGCAATCTATCTCATGGCGTATGGAATCATTAGATCCAACTATCACAAGATTTGGAATCTTGTCCCAGTAAGATGTATTCTCTGCTGGTGGTGAGCCTTTGGAATTTTCCAGCAGTTTTAGCCAAGATCAGCAGGCAGTTCAAGTTTTCTAAAATTCAAATTTTTCTTCACTGTTTTAACCCCGTATCCGGTACATACCAGGAGTAACTTACAGAACAAGTATTGTCAGAGGAGTTTGCAGTTCAAACATTATACCCCTGAAAATTCAGATGAAAATATAAAGATAATATTAAAAAAAAAAAAGGATCTAGGCTCTAGTTTAAATGGGTGTGTATGAAAACAGTTGAAAACATAAATGTTCTAACAAAAAATGTGCACAGCCAAATGTGTGATGGTAAAAGCTTACTGCTAGTTTTGCTGCCTTTCTTTGGAGACAAACCCCATCCTGGATGCCTCTGTATAAAAGGCAATTTTTAAACCTACTCGCTGACTTTTACAACACCTTCTTGGTAACATATTTCACAGAATATTTACCTTGAGCTAGATGCAGTCTAACAGTGTATCCATCTTAGATTCCTTCTGCCCTATTATGTCTTTCTTCTATGTTGTTAGCCTTCAGCACAACCTGATGAATTTTGGCTGTGAGAAGGGGTAGGATTGATCCTACACTAGGCTAGGAAAATATATTCCAAAACTCACTAATCCATTTTTGTTCATTCCTTCAAACCCTGTGGTTAAAAAATGTTTTGTCATAAAACTATTTTTAAAGTGCATCTCTTCATTGTTAACCATGAAATTAGCAGCAGTTTAAACCAGCTGCTGGGTGACTGGAATAAAGTTTCTTTTTTTTATGTCTTTCATTTCTGGCTGCTGATTCACCCCTTGCTGTGGGCTTCTCAGAAAAATTTGCTCTAAGAAGAAATTGTATTTTTATGTAGCAATTTTGCCCATCAGTGGCTTAACTATTTCTCTTCTGTGCTTGAAGCATGGTGTATTATCTATAGACATAACATGCATGTGTCTAACATTACCTATAGACATAAATTTATACAGGTTGGTAGGGACCTCTTGAAATTGTC
Organism: Oreocharis arfaki; assembly: GCA_013398015.1. Classification (NCBI taxonomy): domain Eukaryota; kingdom Metazoa; phylum Chordata; class Aves; order Passeriformes; family Paramythiidae; genus Oreocharis; species Oreocharis arfaki. The sequence continues at coordinate 6,099 of VZRR01013890.1, forward strand.
TGGTCCTACCTCTTGCTCAAGGCAGGGGTAATTTATTCTAGGTTGCTCAAGATTTGGACCAGCCAGAAATAGAATTATATGTGTTTTTCCTACAGTTTTGGAGACGACCTTCACGTTAGGTCTTGAAAAAGAGCCCACTGAGTTGCAGAAGCCTTTGTCAGCAGACCATGATGGATTCAGGGAAAAATAATTAATCAGAAGAGATTATATGAAAAGTATATAGATAGCTGTGATAAGTTCAAGCTGTAATAATGCCTTAGACAGGTAAAAGGTGACACTTTCTGTTTCATATAAAAGCTTAAAATTCAAATGTTTAAGGATGATTAAAGTTAGGAAAAAGTGGGGTGGGATATCAATTTGTGAAACATTAAAGGATGAATGCCCAGAATGTTACAAGAAAAGGCACTTAAAAACTTACACTCCCATCTCACTGCTGAGTGTGATTGACTGTGGGCCACAAAGATCTGACATCCAAGCATTCATATCCAGCACCTGTGACCTTCTCCGTTAATGTCTTTCTCGAGTTTAAAAAAAAATCTCATTAAAGGAGCACTTTTCTCAAGAATAATCTCTGAAAACTGCTGTCACCTTGAATTACTGGGTGGTAGTAGGTCAGAGAAGGATGAAGAGTGAGCAGTGAGAAGGGAACACTGAGCCCTGACTCTGGGGTAAACGAAGGAACAGAGGAAGACTGTGGTGATTGCCATCAGGAAAAGGTTCTTTCAGGCAGAGATGGGGGTGCAAAGAGATAGGGAATGCATAGCTTCTTACACAGTGTTCATGCTATTTAGGCTTTAAAGGTATTTTCTAAGTTATTTTTCAGTCACTGAACAGTTTTAGCACAAAATGCCATAGAAGGAATCCTCCAGTTACTGTCCTGCTGTACAGTCTAAATTTCTTTTCTAGATGCTGAAAGGTTATGAAGTGTTAAATATCCTTAAAAGTTTTACCTCTGTATCTGTCAAGAGCCTCTTAACATTAAATATTAAAAGAAGATATTGCCTTTTCTAGTCATTGGGTATTTTTGCTAAATATTTTATCAAAATAAATTTTTTTCACTGCTAGAGAACACTGAATTCTTACCAAAAAAAGCGCAAATTCTTATTAAAAGATTAAAAGTTAACTATGTTTCTTTAGATGACCTTTACTTCTTAGCACAGAAGAAGTACTTTGGTAAGATTAAAGATTTACCAAAACCTTGATTTTAATTCATTGTGAAGGGCAGTATATCCCAAACTACATTGCAGGCTAAACCATTTTTCTTTAGAGTATGCTTTTTCATATATTTTGTAATATTCTCTATGGAATATTAAGGAAAGTTGAGATTTTTCTAGCCTCTTTTGTTACTGAACACAGTTTTATGACAGAAGAGATAGTCACTGTAATTTCTTGCATTCGAACCAATTACTGTGGTGAACTATTGCAGGCAGTCTTGTATATTTTTATGAGTAGCCAAAAAAAAGAACCCAAAACATTTTTATAGACAATAATAACAGAAGAAACTTATTAAAGTAATTTTTACTTTTATGTAGTATTTGAAATAGTCATGACTCCACTACTTGCAAGATTTGATAAACTGCCTTTCAATGTTCTGAAACTTGCAAATAAAACTGCTTATTTTTTAAAGATAGCTTAGTTACATGATGTTTTACCCAATATGAAAGCATCTGAGGAAAGCTGTCTATTTTTTTCTCTTTTCATCCTTTTGTTCTACAATTTTATATCAGGGATTTTTCATAGTTCAGACAAAAATGTGCCTTTGTTCTGCTTCATACTCTGTAAACCACATGAAGTCACAGTGGATTATAGTATTCCGGAAACTTCCCATAGTATCAGTGGAGGTGACACGAGCAGTAAAGGAGAAGTACAGGTCAGAAAGAGGAAAGTTTGCAAATTTTGTGAAAGTTAATCGCCTGTGTTTTAAGAGAGCAGCAGTATGTGAGGCAGTCGTGGGAAGGCTATTAATTAACTGAGCTGAGGAAGCACCAACCAGAGAAAGAACTAGAAATTAAAAAGAAGTGGACATGAAGGTGAGTAATTGGACCTAACATGAAGGTGCGTGAAGACTGATGTGGAAAGGAAACATTAAAACAATAGATCAAATAATAAACAGAGAAAATAAACAAAAAAGCTGATCTTTTGCTTTAATTTTTATTATTTCATCTTGAAAATTCAGTCAGACTGCTGAAAAACAGAAAAAAAACCCCGAGCTAAACAAGTTACACTCTCTCAGTTACATACCACTTCTGCATATGCACAGTCATGAAAACCTTCCTGTAGCTTCAGCACAGTTCAGTCTGTAAAGGATGACCCTACAGTATGTGGCAAACCTCAGGATACAAACTGTAGACATGAACATTATGAAACCTTTCCTTTGCTGATAACAGCTGCTTAGGAATGGCACCATGGGAATGACGGGCACACAGAAGAAAATCCAACAGGTCTAATTTCTGTTCTTTCTTGCCATAGTAGACACTGAAAATTATTTCATCCGTTTCTCATTTAGCAGCCAGAAAAATCTACCTAATGTAAACAAGGCAAGCAAACCCACATTTTTAATGACATGCTGAAGCAGCAGCTTTGGAGCCTTCTGTCATTCTACGAGAGTGTTCTACCCATGTGAAGAAAAGCACCCAAAGTAACCAACAATAATCCCGCACTCCATTTCCTACATACTGGTAAGTAAATTTACTAAGGTCTGTGCATTTCAATCTATTACAAAACCCCCAAATGATAGTAAATATTAATTGTGGATTTGTTTCAAACCTGGACAGGCTGTACAATAAAAAGTATTATAACACAGCAGAGGGTTTTCAAGAGTACAGATTTTAAAATTATATTAAAATAGATTCTGTTTTACATAAGACACTTTTTCAGAAACATAAAACCTGATAGTATCTGTTGAATTTTTCACACTTCATCTGATGAATGATCTGTTGATATTTCTACTCTTTAGTAAATCTCTGTGATCAAGAGTGTTCAATTTACTTGCAAACAACAACATGGTGCAGCACTTGTACTGAGTAAAGAATAACAAATTGTGAGTACTGTTTCAAGTCAGAGTTTAAAGATTGCTGCTTCTTTTTGTTCACATTAAAATAGTCAGACTTGTACTGATTTTTGCAGTAGCTGAGGGCATGGAGCCTGAAGCCATGTGAGTATGTCTAGTTTGTTATTCTATACCACCTTATATCACTACAGGTGATGGAAGTAAGGGATTCTCCCTTCCAAGATGGGAAGAAAAAGGTGGTGTGAGGAGAGTCCGCTGCCATTTGGCTCTTTGTCTCAGGGGTTGGGTGACACTGGATCAGTCCATTGGTGAGCATTTTTTGCAAGTAAATCACCCTCTTTTTGCACTTCCATTATTAATACTGTTGCTGTTACTGTTTATTTTCTTATCTCATTGCTGTTTTCAGTAAATTGTTAGTATCTCAGCTTGGGATCTCTGCGTTTTTTTCTCTTACCAGAGCGGCTGGGGGAAGAGAGGAACTTGTGGTTTTCATTTTAAGGGGAGCGCTAAATTAGGGAATACCATTCTTGAACCATGGCACATATACATACACTATGACCTTAAACCACGAATTTTTTCGTAGTAGCTACATTAGCATGAGCCTTTTCTCTCTTGCTCTATTTTCCTCTATTTTCCTTCCTTTCCTCATTTCCTTTTAATTGTTGCCTATCTATTTCCTATGAAATAGTTTTTCTTTCCCCTCTTGCAAAACATCATTGCATGTCTGTGACAAATATGGAAATAAAGCGAGGTAGTTATTTTCTCCTTTAGGACATCACTGGGAGATGAAGTGGTTTCAGTAGTTGAGATTGTACAAAAAGTGGGTGGGAGTCAGACTGCCTCTTATTCTGCTTTTTCTTTTGCCTAGTGCTATAACTGCATCTGGCAAACAGAGACAGCTCCACTTGTACGACTTCTGAAAAGGCTGAAAGCCTCAATAAAACCCAAAGCTAGCACTGGATGGCTGTGGCAGAGATCAAGAATATTCTGAAGAAAAATATGAAGTCACTGAAGACACTTATGGGACAAAGAAACTTAATTAACTTGCATTTTGAAAACCAACAGGATTTAGATGAACAGGAATTGAACTAGACTGAGCAAGAACCAGATTTTCCATTTCACAAAACTTTCCATGGTTTTTATGTCTTTTCTTGCTTGAAATTAAACAAGAAATATTCTTAAAAGGCCTCCAAAGCAACTTTAAACCCAAAAAGGTCCAGGTCTATAAAATCAACACATTTTTATCATATAGAATCTTTTAATTCAATTTTTATGATTTTAAACTAAATTTTAGACCTTCACTTAAAGCCTACAGTTTTTAAAATGTGTAACTGAAAAAAAATATAAAACATACCCTATTTAAAAAATGATGAAAGTTACATTATTTCTGCAAGAAAAATTTGAAGTATTTCTGGTCATTTCTATCCTGATATATTATAAACAGCTAATTGTGTCAGTAGAACTGAAAAGATTTTTAGCTGATTATTTTGTAATTCAGTATACAAAGACGTATTTTTTTTCCACCTGGACTGAGTCACACAAGAAAACATTTTACATACTGCAGCATTGGAACGTGGCTTTGACAACAAAATGCTGCACCTTTCCTTGAGTGGATGTAAGTAGAAGTGACTGACATATGGCAGAGTAGTAGTTACTAGGGCAAACAGAAGACTTCCCTTAAACACCCTCACCATTACGCAGATTTCTTTTCCCTACCATGTCTTACTTGCAAGGGTGTCTTATTTCATTAACATAGGAATAACCATATGTGTCAAACCATATGTTCCATTTTTCAAATGAACAAATGGCCAAAATTAATAGCAAAAAATGAGTTTGTGGTTAACTACATAAATTTAGAAATTAAATGGCAGGATGAGCAATAACATTTCAGTTTCTGCCGTTTTAATTTTATTTCTATTTGCTTTTAACTATGTTGCAAACTCTGACATCAAAATGCCTGCATCCTTGAAGCGTAATCTTATTGCAAAAAGCTGAAATAAAGAAATAAGAACGTCAATGAAGTAATAAATCTGATCAATCTGTCAACCAGCTTATTAGTCCAATGTACTGTGGAACCTCAGGCGTGCCTCTCAGTTCCTGAAGGGGGCATATGGCTTATCTGTGACCTGATTGCATTAGAAGTTAAGATTGAGGTTCATAGCCCTTCCCTTCTTTATCATATCTGAGTTTCCATGGGAGTAAAATCAAGCTGTGCACACTAGAAATCCGATGTGCCCTGCTTCAACAAGTTCTCTGATCTGAATAATCTGGAGCACAGGATGGGCAAGCGTGACTTACCAAACCTGTCCCACAGCACATACTCAATGATGGTTTTGGCCTGAATGTGATTAGTATAATCTGCCACAAGTTTGAAAAGAAAGGGAACACTGGCTTGTTCACATAATAATTTCTGCATTATGCCTTTTAGGCATAGTTTGTAGTAAGGGTGTCTTGCTATGTGAGTAGTATTCCCAAATAACTTTCAGTTTTTACCTTGGGGGTGAGATGACATTTGCCGAGCACAGGAGAGCCGCGTAGCTCAAGAGATTGCAAGTATATTGCTCCATCTGCCCCATGTGGCCTGTTCCAAAGCATCTAATCCACTTCATCCTAATCTTGTATAATTACTTCAGAAACACTTTGACAGAGATAAGAATTAGAAGTCTTTATGCCCTTGCACAGTAGTCTAAGTGAAGGACATGCCTATTCAAGAGGCTTCGGCAGAGGGGAATTCAGAAATTCTGTTAGTAAAGAACTACCTTTTTAGGACAAAACAAGTAACAAGTTTTAACATATACTTTGCTCCCTCATAGATTTTCCCTGGCAACAGAAACAAACTAGAACCTCATTCTTCAAATCCAAGCTGGGATTTTGGAAAACAAAAGCATATTGAAGATTTTTTTAATGTCCTTCATTGTTTTTTACTTTTTATTTTTGGAAATACTGAACATCTACTTTGCTAACATTTTGTTTAATCTACTGAGTTTTGTTTAAGTATCAGCTGTAAAACTGATATGTTAATCTAGTTTACTTTCAGCTACCCAAATGATTCTGTGACTACTCACACTTCTAAAATGTGCTCATAAATTGAGGTACTGCACGCCGAATTTCAGCCCACAGGAAACCTTCTTTTGAACCTTAACAGCAGAGTGCAGTGATGTAGTTATGCCTGGAACAGTACTATGAATGTTGACACCATACTCTACTTGGAGGTTGTTTCAGCCTGAAGTCTTTCATGCATGATGGTGCAAGTTTCTGCATGTAGAAATCCCAGGGGATCTAATGGGAAGAGATTAGCTGGCTGAGATTATGGCATGTGATGGGAAGATTCCTCAGGGATGAAGAAAATGTGGTTGTTATATTTTACTGAAATACAATGATCATATTATATTACAGTACTCTATATAGAAGAAAACCTTCAGTATTGAATTATTTGTTATTTTCAGGGTAGAGGAAGGAGGAGGGAGACGGTTGGGCAGGAGACGAGGCAAAGAGAAATATACAGTTGCCAAGACATATGGAATCACAACATTGTTGGCAAAACGAAACATCATGCAAACTGCACTATGAGTTTCATTTAGAATTTTTATAAGGTATCCTACAAATTGAAAAACAAAAAAGCACCACAATTAAACCCTTGTCTTGTGTCTGAAAATTTCTACCTTCACTTGTTTTATATCACAAGTACATTTTTACTTTTAGAGGACTCACAATGATATCCTTAATTCTGTTCATTCAAATTCTTGTAAAATCTTCTGGGTGTTATTCAGAGTTCATTTTTACTAAACCAATAACTCTTAGGCTGTTCTCAAACTGTAATGCCTCCAGTTCCATCTGTTCTAGTCATACTTTTGAGTCTTTGATTTTCGCACATGATGATTTAGTTTGGGCTTGACCCCAGGTTGAGAGTTTTTTGGAGTAAATCAACTGCTATAATTAAAGAAGAGTTAAGCTGCCGAGGGATGGCTGAAATAGTTAATTACCTGCTTCATTTTTTTGCTTCCTAAGCAGGGTAGAAGATCATTTGCAGATTTGCCATGACAGTTTCTTACATAAAAAGAAAACAAAAAAAATTTTACCAATGTTCATGCCTCTTTCAAAGCATTCCCTTAAACTCTTCCTGGCATAATATTGACCAAATAAAACTTAAAACTCTCTTAGTAATTATTAGGGCATCTGGTGTGCCATGACCCTACCCTGTCACGCTGACTTTCTCTAGAAGTCCACGTTCCCCTTTTGGGTCGCCTGTCTGCCGCTTAGAAGGTCTGTGCATCTCTGGAGGTTGGATCACTGTTTTGAAAACTTCTGCTTCCCCTAGTGAGACATATCTGACAGCCCAAAGAAGTCGGAGTTTGACTGAAAGATGATATAACCTAGGGATAGAATTTTAAATTAATAGATGTTTATATGAATGACTACTGGTTTTTGATAATGCAAATAGTTTTCTCAGCCACAAAAGCCAAGAAACAGCCCACACTTCTTGCATGGAAAAAAAGATACTTTTTCTTCCTCCCCAAACCTGTCAAGCTGTCTGTTTTGAACTTTACATCAGTGTGGTCTAAAGCCTTCCATAAGTTTTAAGGTTCTGAATGGCTTAGGGAAGGAGAAGGAAACACTGTAACCCCCTGCATTCTACAGAGCTCTTTAGTGGTTGGGTAAATGATACCACCTGTGGTGGGTTCCAGCGTAAATTGCTAACCTACTCCCAAGGGAACAGGAACAAAAGCAGTACTTCTTACAAATTTAGTTTAACAAAACAGCCCAATTTTGTTGGAAGCAAGGTTTAACTGCCAAAGATCTATAGTGTGAGTCTTTGGAGCTTCACATCATAGCTCAGCTTGTTGGCAGTCACAGTCAGTCTGGGTCCGGGTTAGGTAATGGCATCTCAGTTAACATTTTCCTGGAACACTCATAGTGCTCCAAGCATTTCCTGAAATATTCTTCAAGCTCTCACCAGTAATGGATATCTAGCTTAATAAAGTCCAGGGTACTCTCAGAAAACATCTTGAATTGGTGCTTAGTATCTGCATTGCCAATCTACTGGCTTTTCTCGCCTCTGCCAGACGTGACATCAAGCAGGAGAAGAAGAGCAAGCTGTTTACCCTTTTGTGATCTGGCCCCACTTCCAAATTTGTTTAAGGTCTCCTTGTGTTCCGACTTGAAGAATGACAAGAGGGAGGAAGACTGCTGCAGAAAAAGAGACAAGGCCTGGGCACCAAGGTTTCGCTGTCTTCTGCTTTCATATTGGCTCCATATCTGAGAAGTAGGGGGAAGTTTGTGTTTGGATATGTGCCTCTATGGTTCAGCAGGGTTAGAGACGGATAGAGCTGGCATGCCCCTGGGCCAACTCTTCTGTTACTTAAAGTACTTTGAGTTAGATGAACTGAAACACATTGTAAGGGGACAGACCTCAATCCTCACTTTTCAGAGGAGTCTGAGGACCAAACTATTACTTAGAAAGGTACTCAAATTCACCACAGCTAATGGAGAGCTTCTGGAAGTTCTAGGATCTGTATGACGGTGCTATCTCAAAAACCTGGATTTATGCTTCACCATTCTCTCCACCTTCTCCACATAATTTAAGTCTGTGCTGCTTATAGGAGAGACCTTTTTCGAGTTTTGTGGATATTCAATATACGCACTGAGATACCTTTTTCTTCTTGCACATGATCGAGGAAATTTGTATATACATCATGAACTTTTGTGAATTGACTCAAGTGGACTGACTGCTTTGTAGAAACGATATGGGAGATGTGACATTGCTGTCTTTCTATCGCAGCCAACTTTTTACCTTTTTGTTCACAATTTATGATACTCTATGATGCTGCCTCCAATATCTGAATAGGGAAATGGCCCTCACCTTTTTTTTGCATCTACTGCCCTTCCTCATCTGTACATTTTCAGTCTGTCCTGAATTTATTTCTATGCTCTCCTCAGTGCTATACTAAGAAACTGCACTTGGCCTGTTCTTTATAACTTTAAACCCACGTACTTTTCTATGTTAGCTTACTTTTTTGGTAATTTATAAAATTGTAAGCTGAATCACACTACTATGTATAACTTTCTGGTTATAAATCTCTATAATTGGTTTTTTTTTCCTTGTTTTCCCTATCCCAGGTTTTACCCTTATCAGCCAGAATATGGAATCCTTTATCCAGATCAGTGTTTACAGGATCAGCACCTAAACTAATAATGATACCTGATAAATATACTCTAATATGGCAGACTACACCAGGAGAGCTAATAAGTAAAATGAATTCAAGTTGCTTTACGTACTTCCCAGCTATTTTCTCCCCCTGAATAAATAAATAATTCAAACTTGCCTTTTTCTTTTCTGTTACACAGAGGGAAAAAAATCTCATTTCTTTTAAAATCAATTAGAGAGATAATTATAGATTGTTCAATACAACAGTGATGAATTCAAAATAATTTTTTTTAAAAAGTCATGTCTCTAATGATAGATTTCTTCAGCAAGATAAAAAGACACACTTTTTTTGGATTACGAAGGATATTTTTGGTTATATACTTGGAGCTTAAATTAAATAAGTGCTTTATAAGTTATCAATGATAAATATACAACCACAACATATACAGATAATCATACCAACATGAAAGATGTTTCCATGTGTCAAATAAATAGTCTGATTTATAATAAAGCCCGATATTCAACTTTTAAAAATTGAATCAACTTCATCTTGGATCCAAGTAAATGTATTGGACAAAATATGTGGATGGTTATGGAAGATCTTTAACAGCTTCCAGACAAGGCTCTTTATGTGTATAAAGGGAAAAAAAATTAAGACAAGATTTAAAGTTTTCTTTAACAGGGTTTGTTTTTTGTTTGTTGGTTTGTGGGGTTTTTTTAACTATGTAATGTAACATAAGAAGTCAGAACCTGAAAGCTTGACATTTGGTCATTATGTTTCAAACCTTTCCATTCCTCTGTGTTCCATAAGGAGAGGAAAAACTTATATTTCTTCTGCCTTCTTGAAGTCTTTCTGTAATCACAGCAATCTTTTTTAGATTTTTTTAGACTTGCTGTTGTAATCTGGAAATTTATACTGCAAGTCAAATGAGTTATAAACCATGTCATTTTGCTGAACTAAAAGACAGAATTGTTATATATGTAAGGCTGTATCATTTTTAACTCCCCAAAAATGGAAAAAAAAGTTCTCCACTTCTTCGTAACACTTCTATGCTTTTCAACTAGCTGCCTATGAGTGTGAAGCATACCATCAAGTACAAATAAATTAGAGGATATTTACTTTAACTGTCAGAAAACTTGACATCATAAATGAGTATTTGGGGAATAGTGAAGTACAAGGTAATCTTCCAGCAGAGTTTGACTGCACTATTATGTGAAAAAGTTTCCTTTTCCATTAAGTGGAAAATTAAATTAATACAAAGAGAGACGAAAAAAAAAAAAAAAAAAAGAAGTGATCTGTGTGGAGTTAATGTAAAACAGATTTAGATTAAATTTGACTTAATAAAGACTTATTTGTTATTTGTTAAGAATTTTTAAAAAATTGGTTAGGTGTTTTATAAAAAGAGCTAGTCAGATCCACTTTTTCTTTTTTTTTTTAAGGAATTTTATTTAGAAGGAAATAAGTTTAGAATTGAGTTTAAAGTTAAAGCACAGGAGGTCAAAAGTCAGGCTGAATTTTCCACAGTTGAATTATCCACAGTTCAACACAAGCAAGACTGAATTTTAAACATAAACATATTTATTATAATTTGCAATAAACCCCAAATTTCCACTTTATATTACTAATTTTGTAAGCCTTATTTTTCTGTTTGTCCAATTTACACACCTGGTAAAGTACCAATTCTATGAAAAATTCACTTAATTAAACGTGCATTAGTATTTACGATAGTCACTATCATGCACCGTGGTACATGTTTGTAGTAGTGAACCTTTCTCTTGGACTTCCCAATGAGGTTTTAGAAATGTTTTCTTGAATGTTGGAAAATGGAGGAAGAGTAACTGGTCTCATTCATCTGTGGATATTTTTAGGTAAAAATGAAACACAAAAAATGGGTTAAGGAAGAAAACACCAGAAACTAACGTCTGTATTAAAGAACATGAGAAGGACTTGTTTCACTCCACAATCTTAACATGTCAGTATGATCACCTTCCATTATTTTAATTTCTGAGATACTTGTGGCTATTTTGTGGCAACTTCAGTGCTTTAGATTAACTGTATAAAATCACAGAATCACCAAATCATGGAACAGTGGGGGTCAGAATGGATCTCTGGAACCAGTACAACCTCCCGCACCTCCCTCACCCTCACTAAAGCAGATTCACCTGGAACAGGTTGCACAGGATTGTGTAGAGGAAGGTTTTTTAATATCTCCAGGGAAGGAGACTCTCCACAACCTCTGTAGGCAACCTGCTCCAGTGATTTCTTGCTCTGAGAGTGTTTTCCTCGTATTCAGAAGGAACATCCCGTGTTTCAGTTTGTGTCCACTGCCCCTCGTCCTGTTGCTGGGCAACACTGAAAGGAGTCTGGCCCCATCATCTTGTCACCTGCCTGTAAGATATACACATGCATTAATAAGATCTCCCCTCAACAATCTCCTCACCAGACTAAATAGGCCCAGCTATCTCCAACTTTCCTCATAAGAATAAAAAATTCTTTCCAGACTTCAAGTTCTCACCTTCATGTTTTACTGAAGGAACAGGTAAGTACACATCTCTGATTTATTGTTTTTGTGTTAACTATTTTTATTAACTGTTATCCTATTTCTCCTATCTTATTCATTTCTACTCTGAGTTAAATTGCTCAATTTGTTTTTTTAGTAATTACTGTTGTGTATTGCCTCAAATCTTCTGTTTCGCAAGCCTGATAAAGGACAACAAATTTACTGCAGTTTAACCTTAGCAGGCAGCTAAGCAGCCACTTGCTTACACACCCCACCCTGGTGGGATCAGGAGGAGAGCTTGAAAAGATTAAAACCCGTGGGTTGCAATAAGAACAGTTTACTAATTGAAATAATAATTGATATTGTAATTAAAATGGAGTTTTTTAAAAAGAGATGGGGAAATAAAACAGAAGGAGGGAAAATAAACAGTGATGTACAATATAACTGTTCATCACGGGCTGACCAACGCATCCTCAAGCAGTAATCAGCCCCTCCTGGCCAGCTCCTCATAGCTCATATACTGAACACAATATTCAATGATATGGAATATCCTAGTGCAGGCCAACTGTCCTGTCCATGCTCCCTCCTGGCTTCTTGTGCACTTCGTCACTGGGAGAGCTTGAAAAACTGCAAAGTCCTTGACTTAGGGTAAGCACTACTGATCAACAATTAAAACATGAAGCAGTGGTCGGACTTGATGATATTAAAGGTCTTTTCCAACACAGATGATTCTATGATCAGTGTGTTATCAAAATAATTCCAATAAGATTCTATGATCAGTGTGTTATCAAAATAATTCCAATAAGAAATCTGAAGTACAGCATTGTACCAGCTACTAGGAAAAGAAACTAACTCTATCACAGCTAAAACCAGGACAAAATTATAATTAATCCAATTTAGCATGGCATAAAATAAATCCAATAGAAAGAGTTATAGATAATTGCAGCATTATGCAAGGGTGCATTTATTGATTAATCAACAACTGGGTTAGAATAAGATACTGAGTATGAAAGAGCAACAAGCAAAATGTGATGCAAATTGGATAGAGATGTCACGGTTTAACCCCAGCCAGCAACCAAGTACCACTCAGCCACTTGCTGGCTTGCCCAGTCCCCCACCAGTGGGGAAGCAAAAGCTGTGCAGACATGCAAAGAAAACCAAGGAATTAGTTCACTGCTTCCCATGGGAAGGCAGGTGTTCAGCCATCTCCAGGAGAGCTGGGCTCCATCATGTGCAGCCATGATTTGGGAAGACAAAGGCCATCACTCCAAATGTTCCCCCCTTCTTCTTTCTTCCCATAGCTTTATATACTGAGAATGATGTCATATGGTGAGGGATACCCTTTTGGTCAGCTGTGGTTACCTGTCAAGGCTGTGTCTTCTCCCAGTTTCCTGTAGACCCCCAATTTCCTTACTACCATGGCAGTATAAAAAGCAAAAAAGGCCTTGGCTCTGTGTAAGCCTGCTCAGCAATACAAAATAGAATCTCTATATTATCAACTTTGTGTTCAGCACAAATCCAAACCACAGCCCCATAATAGCCACTGTGAAAAAAGCTAACTTTATCCCAGCCAAAACCAACTCAACTCGAAAAAGGAAGAAAGTTATAAGTCTAGCAATGAATAACAACCAATGGCCAGAGCAGGTCTGCATTAGACTGTGTGAGTACGGCAATGGAAACTGACCAGCTGCAGCAGTATGGAGACAAAATGATATTTTGATACTTCTGTTTACTACTCAGTTAGTAGATCAAGCTTAAAAGCTGAAGGACAAGATAGGACAAGGTCTCTGTCTTTGCTTTCTCAATCCCCCAGCAAGCCTCCTTACCTCTCCCTCCCAAATCAAAGCAGCATTTCTGCCACTGTTGTCTGCCACCTGTAAAAGTAAAGACTGCTGCTTTGCATGGGCACTTCTGCATTCAGCAGAGTAACAGGTGTTGCTCAAGTTTTCCTCTGTCCTAAAATATCTTATTATTCAGAACTGTTTTACGGAGAGAAGCCACCTCCATTTAAAGGTAAGAAGATCAGCGCTGCCCTTTGAGCACCAAACAAAACAACTTTGATAGGAAATATCACAGTTTTCAACTCTATTTTTCACTCCATCATTTGCAACAGGAAGAATTATTTTGTATTTTTTCTGTTACAAGGCTATCATATTGAAGACATACTGGCAATGGCCAGCTCTACCATTGTTGTCAGTGTGTTACCTTAGGCAAATTATAATATTCCTGTCAAGTCCAGATGAGATTAATTTCTCACATGTTTTTGTCTTTGAAATTCTGCCGTTGTAAATGAGACTTCCTAGACATGCTGTGCTTACTATATCTGTTCCACTATACCGTGATTCCCATGCAAATTGCATTTGTGCGTTTATACAGTTCAGAAGATCTCAGCAGCCTTATGACGTAAGGAATTCAACCCCAGATCCAAATTGCTTAGTCTACTGGATGTTTGAAAGGATTAATATGCATAAGGAAAAATTTGCAGCACTCAAACCTTTCCCATCTTTATTGTTTGTAATATAATCAGGCATCTGCACGCATGCAATGACATTTTATGCTCAGGCTCTGCAACACCTTCTGGAAGTTTTTACCCTCAGTGAAAAGGGCTGCCACCACTGATAGCATGCTTAGCCACTGCCACAAAAGAGAAGCTTTAATGTTTAGCAATTTTGCTAGTAAAGGAAAATGTTCCATGTATTCATCCTGCAACAATAGAATGAATTTCATTTAATTAAAAATTAAATAAATGAAATTAACTGAATTCAATTCATAAAATTAATTTGATTAATTAATATAAAATATTTTAATTCAAGTTAAATTAGATCAATATGTTAGTGCTACACTGACTGAGTTCCAGAAAGGAAGCAACTATTTAGGTTTGAGAATATCTCGTGTTTGAGGTATAGATAAACCAGAACATTAACATAATTTTAAATGAACTTCTCTTTAGTAGTCCATTGGTGGGTTTAAAATGTATTACAAGATTCCTACGTATTAAAAAGATATGTGTTTCTTGCTACAATTGTGAATGCCTACACTAAATCTCATTATACGAAAGCAGCAGCAGTCTTTCAGCATTCCAGTGAAGGTCTATTGTCCTGTCCCTTGTCGTGATGCTTCTCTTGAGGCCAATCATTTTAAAGACAGGGCACTTAGACCTATTGCAGTTCAGCACCAACCAGACACTAATGAAATGAGATTGTCATCATGATCACAGGTAAGTTCACAGTCTGCCCTTTGGCATTATTAATTCTCAGAAGAGTCTGAGGGGCAAATTTCTCAAAAGGGACCAAATAAAGGCTAGGAAGGTTCTGGAGCAGACAGATCTGTGAGAAGAAACAAGAATTTTAAGATGTTGCTTCTCTTTCCAGCTCTGCACAGTAAGCCTGTTTTGACTGTCAAGTATTTAGAATAAGGGAAGAACTGTGAAGAATTAAAGTTTGAAAGCCATCATTATTTAAGAATGATACTTGGAAGGAGATTCCCAAGAAAACTCATATGATTAGCTCTTTGTAATCCCGTCTTTTTGTCCAGACACAATGTCATTTGTGGCCCATTTTGAATTTACTTTCAAATAAGCATACACACACCCAGTGCTTTTGGAAGATTTTCCACACTTCCTTTGTGTTTTTAACATCTATCACAGAAATTCATGGAGGACTATTATTATAGAAACCTTGCTACCAATGCCTCTCCTCACCCATTCTCCATTATTTCTACTGGTTTTGGCTAGATGACATAAAAGATCCTCAATTTTCCACAGGGCATATGTCTGCCTCTTTTTTTTCCTTGGACAATGAATATTTAGACTTTTTTTCACCCTCTAGAGATTGTAGACTACATGATGTTATTTTAGATTATAGACCTTCTGTATTCTATCATTTTCCCTGGTTTTTCATGGGTGTGATGCAGTATTGCATGAGCTTCTGCTGATTTACACACACATAAGTAAGTACACGGAAAAGTTCCAGAAAGATAGTCAGAAATTTTCAGTTCAAAAATTAAAAGGTTAAACTGGAAAAATGAAGTCTTCTGATATACATATATGTGTGTGAGTATGTATATATATGTGTGTGAGTGTGTATATATATGTGTGTATATATATATAAGTATCTCTCTCTATATATATCTATATCTATCTCCTTCCTTTCAGGAAAATAAAAGAAAACTTGTGATTTCAATGAGGATCAATTGGGCAAGCTTTTGTCCATTTCTCTGCACTTCATGTCATCCCATTTGCTTTTATTGTTTTCACTTTGTTTCAAAATTTTCAGGGTTTATGTTTTTTTAGCATTCAATTCCATCAGTTTCTTCGGCTGTCTCTTTGTTTACCTTTCTTCTCTGATTTTCATATTTTGATGTGAATAATTTTGGCAACTTTCACTCCTTTTCATTACACCTCATTTCATCTCAGTACTTTTCATTTTAGTCACTCTATTTCCAAATTTTCTTTTTTTTTTTTTTTTTTTTTCAATTGCATTTTATTTGATCATATCTCCTTTCCAGAGTGTTTGTTACACTTGGTTGTCAGGATTCAAGACTTGATTCAGGAGAAGCTTTGAGTCCTCTTTATGAAGTTCATAGCACAGAATTGCTTTTGTGAAATGCTTAGAGATCTGACGTGGACGTGGAATCTAATGCTGAGTCTTGTATGCAAAAAAATGGTCCTTCTCTGCCACTTGTTTGAAAAGGACTTGTTCTAGTTATGAAAGAATCTTTATTCCCATCTTCTAAGAATTACTTTTTTGTTTGTGTCTTTTTTTATTCAGGCAATCTTCACAATCACAGAATCACAGAGTAAGTAAGCTTTTAAGGGACCATCTCTTCCAACTTCCCTGCTCCAAATGGTCATCCTAGAGCACATTGCACAGGATTGCTTCCAGATGATCAGAATGGGCTGTGAAGACATAGGTAGATTAGCTTTACTACTTAATGAGTTTTTTTAAATCTTATTGAGCCACTAACTAGTTTGGTCTTCTGATTAGTTCCAGCTAAGCACGCTAACAATACAGAATCTGAAAGTACCATCTTTGAATTGAGAATTAGGTATGTGGGAATGTCTTTATTAATTTTGAAGTTCAAGACAGCATATTGAAGAAGTACATTTTAGACATTAAATATGAAAACTGTACTTCTAGAGATTACCTAGACGATATAGACTAGGAAATCACACTGGTATAGAGTAAATAAAACACATAAAGAGATTTATTTCTAAAACCAAAATCTCTAATATTCATAAGTTGTGTCTGGTATATAAGAACTAAACCAAACCAAGAATGTCAAGTTTACAATCTATGTACATTGACTTTATGAAAAATTGTAGCAGCACTAAAACAGTTTTGAATGTTAAGAAGTCATTTGGCATGAACAGAGTGTGCAGAACAAGAAAATAATATTATAATGTATTTTAAGAATCTTGTGGTAAGGTGTTGTTTCATTCCACTAAAGAGAACAGAAGTCCTTTAAGAAATTTTGCAAATTTTTCTCTGTATTTACTGTTTCATACAAAATAGTTCAGAAGGCAATATTTCAGAAGTGCAGATGGAGGTGTGGTTGCCTTCTGAGAAGTAAAACATGCCCAAAGCAGCAGAATAGTGAACACCTGTTGCAGTTGGAGAAAACGAGGATGTCTCCAGAGAATGCACTAGAACTTGGATCTGTGTCATGGTACAGGCACTTTATGTGCTGGAAGATTGGAAGATCTTAAAATTCCTGGTCAGAACTCGGTGAAGAAATTCCCGTTCTGCACAGTTCCATTTTGAACTAAGGGAGAGAATGATAGTTAAGGGCTGCAGCAAAGCTGACATCCGAGGCTTGCGTGACCAAGGTTGTCAATATTCCCTTTTCAAGGTGTATTTTGCATCTGAATCTTTTTCAAAAAATTGTGACTATTCTGGGGTTTTTTATGTGGGAGTAAATGAATGTCACATTCTTGTGAACAGCAGTATGAAAAAAAGGAGGACAACTAATAAAAAGTAGATGTAATGCTGTATTCTCAGTGGATTTTATACCCATTTTAGAAATACATATATCTGGAGCTGTTAATTATGACTTTCTGGAAATGTTTGAGTTTTGACAGTTTGGATAGTTAAAATAATTTACAGTTTTTATTTTTTGTGAAATATTTGCAGTACAAAGCATTTTGCCTTGTGAACATATATGCTTAGCACTTCCATGGTTTTGTGTGAGTAAAATATGATCTTTGAATGACTGTCTGATCCACGAAGTTGTGGTATGTTTTAGCACAAAATAGAATCTGAGTTTTTGTCCAAGTTCCTACCCATCCAAACACAACTCAAAGCAATGTTTAAAAGCTTGAGAAATAATATTTTAGTTCACCACAAGCAAATTACTTACAATTTAATATACTGAATTAACAAGACAGAAAAAGAGTTCATGTTTGGAGAAAATGGGAATGATGACGTACGTTCAGGGAGAAAATACTCAAGTTTGCCAAAGCTAATTTTAAAGAAAAGAAAATAATTGCATTCTTCTTACATATGCCTGGCTTATTATTGAAAAATGTATGTTTGTATTTTTCTGCTCATCATGCAAGTATTAACTTGGCAAAATTTGATCTCTGTTGGATGGGATATTTTCACTGTAGTAGAAAAATATGTCTTGGAGGGGAGGATGTCAGGTATGATTAAGAAAAAACAATGGGCTTATATTTTCTTAAGAAACTATATGCTTTCTCTCAGTTAATTTATTATAGTGGAGTTGGTTAATGCCAGAAGTTGTTTAGGTAAAGGTTTGTTTTCTATGTTCAGAACTGTATCTGTAGGGACATTTTTTGAAGATAATTTAACTCCTCTTTATAAATGTATTCTGGAAGAATCAGAAATTCCTCATTATCAATATTTTTTAAAAGTAAATAAATACCCTGAATATGCCTTGTCACCTTAAGAAAGATTGTAGTTGTAATTTTGTAGTTTCCTTTGTCATGTGCTCAATTCTTTTGGGTTGTTTTTCCTTTCTGTGGATGTAGAGCCCATTACTAGAATCACATGCCGTGAATATTCAAGTTTTTTCTTAAATCACCTTGGAAATACCTATGATTGTTTTGTCTCAGCTTTGTAAGACCCTGGCTTCTACAGTGCACCTCCCTCCTTTCGTCGCTGTCATCCAGCTCTCAACTTCCAGGCAGGCTGCACGTGGGGCCAGAGGCACAGCAGGGGTGTCCTGCAGTCCAGGCCAGACCCAGTCCTACGAGAAGACCCACAGAACACCCAGGTGATCTTCACAAAATAAACAATTTGACTGAAAGTATAGCAGAGGTATGAAAAAACCCCTCGATTTCTCAGGAGGGAAAATCACATTTTAATTATCTTGGTGCCTATTTGGGACTGAGGAGCAATCAAGCCTTGATAGCTAAGCCATCAATCTCACTAGTAATTCTTAATTTAAAAGTCCTTTAGAAACACTTGTTGACTGTGATTTGCCTTAACAGAGTCCTTTATGAAGGTATAGAATGCCATACAAGCCAATTATGCTAGCTTTTAGTTAGTTTCAATATGGCAAACGCTTTGTTGGTCTTCAGTTTTAAAAGGTGAAGTGGATGGAGAGTTGGTGAAAATTATAACAGGTGTACTGCAGCAAATCTTTCATTAAAAAACACAGCATGAAGACAAAGAGGTTTCATGAGACTATTACAATTTCTTTATTAATAAATTGTGCTAAAATAAAAATAAAACTCCTCACTTGGACAGATGACAATGAAATACCAAGCATGGCACAGACATCGGATATATGAGTCTGATATTGGCATAATAACAAAGGCTATCAGAATTTTTCTATAGAGCAGTAGTAAAGAAATAATAGACCAAACCTAGGAAAAGGGGATAAAGAAATAATAGAATAAGCATATTGAAACTGTACTGAAAGTCATACGAGCAAATGTACTTCGAATTAACTTCATAATGAGTGAATTTGAAATTCGTTTTGTTTTATTCCGACATTTATATCTTTATAATGTTTGAACAGAAACTTACAGGCTGTTAGGTCTGTGCTTCAGTTGGGGAAAGCATAAAGTATTGCAGAATTACTCAGTTATTATGAAAAGTCACAGAATTAGGGAATGAGTCAGGTTGGAAGGGACAACAGTGGGGTCATCTTGTCCAGCCTCCCCACTCAAGCAGGGTCACCGTAGAGCACACGGCACAGGGTTGTGTCCAGGCAGTTCTTGAGGATCTCCAGTGAGGGAGACTGCACAGCCTCTCTGGACAATCTGTTCCAGGAGACAGTAAAGAAGTTCTTCCTCATATTCAGGTGGAACTTCCTGTGCATCAGTTTCTTCCCACTGCCTCTCGTCCAGTTGCTTGGCACCACTGAGAAGAGTCTGGAAACATCCTCTGACACCCTCCCTTCAGATACTCATAGACACTGATGAGGTCAGGAAAAGAAGGTGGGAAGTTGTAGTCATGCAAATGTGCTAAGCAAACTTGAAAAGAAACCCCGAGATCTCAGATCAAATTGGGGTTTCGCAGAGCTGGAAGGACATTTCTGGGATAAAATTGAGTCCAGCTGACAGATGTAATGCCTCAGAATATAATAAGCCATGTTATTCTAATAATTTTCCCAAGTTTCTTAGTGCTTCATCCTGCTGATTGTGTTGAAGCTTCATTTGGACAATTTGTTTAAATAGAAATTAAAGTGTTAATAGTACCAAACTATTTCAAGGATTCTAGTGCGACATGACATCCAAGGAAAGAATGAATCTCTTTCTTTCCTCTGAGGTTTTCAATGGTCTTAATGAACTGATTAGCTTTAGTGAATGCATAGCCATAATTTTTTCCCCTCCAGAATAAACAATTTTAGATATTTTTGTAATAATTACTCAGAAAACATCAGTAATCTTGCCAACTAAAACTGTGGGCATAATCTATGTTTACCCTTCATTTAACAAGTGTTATTTATTCACCCTTTATTCAATAGCATACTACTGCAATGGTTTTCAACTCTTATTTCAAGACATCAGTTAAGGCAAGCAGAAGTATCGGTTTTAAGTAACAGGAACAGTTCAGCTTTCCCACAAGTCCTTATTAGCAGAGTACTGTTGAAGCTGATCTTGTAATCTTGAACAGCTATATCTAAAAAATGTAAGATTTTGTTAACGGGAAAACGTTCATCTGGGCCTTTGAGTGTACTCTCGCTGAATCCAAAAGTAAACTGGCTCAAAGCTCAGCTACCAGGAGACAAACTATGTTCCAGCACTCATTTTTTTTGTTTGATTTGATGAGACTTTACTTCAATCACCTATTTTCTGTTCAATGTGCCTGTATTGCTTTAGTCTGTTGTTAGTCTTGTCAAGAAATAGGCTAGGAATTAAAAGGTGCTTGCTGTACTTTTTAAAATCCAGTTGCATATGCTGAGTTTGATATTTTGCAGTAACAACATGTTCTTTAAGGTTTACATTCCCTCTGGGATAATGCTATTCATTTAAGGACAATTCAGATGGGAATGAAAGTGTGGTTATCTTTTCCTCTGCTGGTTAGTGAAACTGGTACTTAAGAAGAAAGAAATTTTAAGCCTAATGATGATAAGTGCCATTGATCAGCTGATTGTCAACTTGGCAAAGCAGAGCACTAAATTGTCACTCTGTGGGATACATTGGCAGTAACTTAATTGTCTGAAAGTATAAACCTAAATAATTCCTTTTGTGATTCCTCTGTTATTAGTAACGAGACACAGATGCTTAAAGAAAGGGAAGTGATTAATCTGAAAAGCTTCTCTCTCCACTGGAGGTTAAAAGAGGTTTTCATCTCAGCTATGTGATTTTCAGATGTCTGAAATGGGGAAAATGAATGCAGCTTACTGCTTCTTTAAGAATCTGGTACTGAGCAAGGAAGATAACATGACGTATCAAGTTCTCTGTACATCCCTTTTCTTTATAAAATGGTGACCCATAAACACAAATATTTTCAGATCTATTTTATGGTTTAATGTCTGATTTCTGCTTTCAAGTGTCACTTTTATATATACATCCTTTATATGTGTATTTAATATATAATATATAAAACGCTCTGACGTATAACATCCCTCAGAAGTGAATTTTATTGTGGGATCTGGAAAGGCTGTGGGTTGCACCCTTCCTGTATTCACACATGTTAATCCTTCCCTTCTGATTTTGCAATGAATCACAGAGTGATAGTTTTCTCATGGAAGAAGACAATTTTACGGTGGCTGTGTGTGTTGCAATACCACTTGAAAAACGTAGTATCAGGCTGCTAGTTGGTAGTGCTGCAGTATATATATATATATAAAAATACATTTTTATCAAATATACAGTCTGAACGGAAACTGCAATGTAGGAGTAATTTTCAACCAAGCATGTGTCTTCCTGAGTCAAGAGGGAACATCTAACCAGAGCAGAACCAGAGTATCACAGAACTTAAGCAATGTCCAGCTGCAGACCAAGGTGAAGCAAAACTGGAATTGATCTAAGCAATAGCTCATTTTAATTTTGTTTCTCTCTCCTAATCTGAAATTAAAGGTGTTCATTTTGAGCAGAATGCTGCATAAGGTGGAAGTCCAACAGATCTGTTCCTTCTCAGTTTAATTGGTTGCATAAGAACCTATTTAAATTCTCCAAAACAGCTAGAGCTATTGAAAAAAAATACTCCTAAAGAATATTTCCCATGGCACCTAATAAATGAGACCTACAGGACTATCAGTTTATTACTAAGCACTTGTTTTTCACCAAGTCAAATCAAGTAAATTCTGAAGATCTCTATGGAAAGTGCAATAAGTCGTAATCAATGAGAAGAACTATCACTGCACTATTTTATGTCATGATTGCTCTTATAAAAATTTTAAACAAGGAATTTATTTATTTTATAGTTTCAGTGAAAATAGAGAAAAACAAGAGAATACTTGCAGAT
The DNA here is from genome assembly GCA_013398015.1 of Oreocharis arfaki. Lineage (NCBI taxonomy): Eukaryota > Metazoa > Chordata > Aves > Passeriformes > Paramythiidae > Oreocharis > Oreocharis arfaki. The sequence continues at coordinate 28,635 of VZRR01013890.1, forward strand.
GATATTTTAGCTTTCATATACTTGTACCTCTCCCCTATTTCTGCAACATAAACCATGTCCAGACTTGCAGTCTTGTTCCAAATACTAAAGAAACATATTAACATTTATTTCAAGAAAAGAAAAGCCTTATATTTGTTAAAGTACCTGAGAAAGGAAAGCTATATTTATTTACATTTTTATGTGTTCTGCAGAAATCTGTCAAGATTACCACCTGAACCACTGTAATCCTGAGAATATCTTGCAATTATTTACTTTTCTTTTCTTGCTATGTGTTAAAAGGTTCTCAAGAATGCAGTTAGAATATTGTTATATTTATAGCTGATTTTTACATTTATATTAATTGGAAATTCATTTTCTCATATATTTTATCAATATGAATACCAGTCATAAAATTATCAGCTGGTCAGATAATTTCATTGGAGAAAGATTGTGTTTCAAGGCTTTGGAGTAAGAATAGAGTATTTAACAAAAACTTAAGTTGTGTAAATATTTTAAAAATAAACCCCAGGGTTTAAAGTTAAATTTCATTCTTCGTTGATCAAACATAAGAAAGACTTGTGTATCCAAAAAAAAAAAGCCAGATAATTAATTCCACCTGTGAAAACTGAGGAAAAAGTTGTATAATTTCTGTGTTGAAAGAACTTGAAGTTCTTTCTTTTTTTATTTCTTTTCACACTAAGATTTTTTCCAACAAGAAAGCAGCGATGTAGCTGAATTTGCTGCGACTACGAGTGAAAGTATAAGCAGGTTCAGAATGCTGGTTGGGTATTATGCTCTGTCCAATAGCCTGCATTCAATTTCTAAGATGCAGCTTTTCATGGGCTTCTTTTTAACTTCAGGTGTTTTATATTAGAAATGTTCCTTTTCACTGACTTTTAATGTGTTTAAAGTGTCTTGGAAACCTTATTGCAGTCAAAAATCCTGTAGATGAAAAGTAGACAAAAAGTAACTGAAAATTAGTCGGAGCCATGGAGGTCTTCTATGGAATTTCCAGTTTCGGTTCCAGCTGCGAAAAAACCTGAACTTTCAATCCATGTTCTGTATAATTCCTTTACCAATTGTGGAAGGTGAATAGGAAAAAAAACCCAGCAAGTCATAGTTTTATTAAGAGGGAATAATCTAGAATTTTTCTAGAGCACATGTAAGATTGAAGAAAATCTCAGTTGTCTTTTGATGGTAAACAATACAACATATTTGTTGTCACTTGCAGAATACTTTCTATCTGGAAGGAATGAGATGTGCCACTCTCCCTGTTCCAGACCAGACAGAGAAGAGCTAAGGAGCACCACCACTTCCCACACCATCCTTTTGAAGCAAAGGAAGTCCATATTCACAGCTTACACAGAAATGATGGCATGTTTTGAGACCCCAAACATCTTTGTATGTTGCAGATCCAGGACAAAAAGATGGTCTAGATAACTAACATTTCTTTATTTCAGTGATGCAAAGACACAAAAGGAGTCAGGATTTTTGCTGAGCACTTTAATTTCCCTTTAGTTGTGAGTATCTGAAGTATTACTAAGTTTTGAAATGTTTGCATCGTTGTGATGAGTATGCTGTGTTCTGGTCTTCCTTCAAATACAGGATTTCAGTCAATTTTCGAGTCCACTTTCACAAAAGGGTCCACACCCAATATTCTCCCCTATATAACCCTTCTTCGCAACAACAGGATCTTTGCATTTGGTGTTTGAGACCACTGTGTTTTCAAATACATAAAAACTCTACTGCAGCAATTAATAACACACTATTTTTTTCATCTTTCTTGCAAATGAAATAAAATTATATCATATTCTTTAATTATACTCTTCAATACCCCTAAAGCGCATGCGTGTATATGTATATATGCATTTTATGTAGTATACATATACACATACATGGAATGTGTGCTAGCACTCTTATGAGATGATGCACCATAAAAAAAGGATAGATGGACTCTAGGCACCCCTGTGTTTACTGAGAACCTTGATGGGGTTTAGGCGTAAGGGTAAGTGGAGCGAAAAAATTCTCTGGATAGAACAACTGAACAGAAAATATCCATCAACTAGGTTTTGCAGATCGAATTTAGGTAACCGTGGAGCCAGCCAACTGTGGAGAACAGCTGGTGTGAATGCTTTTTACGCTATGGTTACCTAAAACACAGACACGTCACCTTGCCTTGCCATCTGTCATCTGCATATGGCCTCTGCAGATAGATGGGCTTTAGATGAGATACAGTGGGGAAGAGGTCATCATCTAAGTTTTAGACTTTACATAAAACTGCAGTAGATTAGATAGTATTGTTGTCTCAGAACAAAAACAGAACACTGCATCTGTGCCCACTAAATATAGCCTTTAAATTGATTATCTCTCTCTTAATGTATAAAAATCCACGAGACTTCTTTAATTTTTTATTTAATAGTAGTATGTGTGTGACAGGGAACAGTTTGTTGGCTGCAAGAGGGCAGTATCCCAGTGCTCATGAAAGGAGACCATTGTGGCTTATGTCACTGAACCCAGCTTTCTTGTCTATTCTGATTACTAGATTCTTTCTGGGGACTTGGCAAATGATTTGAAGAATTAAAGTCTCCACAATTCATTGATTGAGTGTATTGTACCTGGAGCTGCTCTGTTTCTGAAAACTGGGTTTTATCTGTGGTGGTTTTACTACTAGCATTTCAGATGTGGAATCTCTCCCCGGATAAAGGAAACTTCTTGGCCTTGGCTATCTATTTCTGACAGTAGAAGCTTTTGACCTGGATCAATTTTTTGTTTCATTATTTTTATTGTTTTTGAATGACTCATGTTTAAAGATTAATGAGAATCTTAACTAAAGCTTCAAAGTGGTCCTCCGAGCTTTTTACTGTCTGGTTATTAAATATTTTGAGCCTGAATGTCTCTTTGTTCATATATTGCATATTTTCTCCTCTTTCCTAGCTCATTATACTAATGGTATACGTCACTTGACAATATATTGTCACCTACGATAGAGCATACTTTGTCTAAATCAGTCTTGTATTTTTTTTGCCTCCGGAGATTTTAACATAACAGTTGTCAGTCTTTTTTCTGGAGATTAATTTTCAGGTCTTTCTTTGTATAGAGAGTGAAACAAATCCTTTACAAATCACTCCTTTCCAGCCTACTACATTAATTGCTTTGAATTTACAGGAGAGAGTGGAGGAGGGAAAGGTGGTATAATTAGCTGGAAGCTGTGTGAATGCTACCTGCAGATTATATAAGGCTTCTGGCAATCTACTTTATTACAGATGTCCTGGACAAATATCACAATACTGACTCCTCTATGAAAACTGCAATGATGATTGGAAATATTCTCTAGTTTCCTTTTCTGTGATTCCCATAATATAGAAGTCTTACCCCTCAGTATTATCTCTCTTTTTTTAAACACTTGATATTTTACATATGATTCTTCGGTGAATGAAATGCATCTTTATGTCTACTTCTCCATGAGTGATAGAAAAAAGTTCTAATGTAAGTGTAAGTCTAGTGTAATTTTTCTGTACTTTCTCCTTTTGTTGAAATAAGTGATATTCTCTTCTCTTGTTTTCTGTGTGTAGTTTTAAGTGTCCTGTGTCATGAGTAAATTTGTTCCTGTTTCCTTGACCTGAGTTCATTAGTCCAAATGGGCAGACATTTCTGATTATTGCAGACTATTGCAGAATCTGTGACCTCCAATTACGGTTTTCTTAATTTAATTCTGGATTTAAGTTGTTTTTTAAATTGTGAAGAAAGTGACTATTTGTAGAAAAAGTGTGGAATTTGCCTCTTGCATTCATCAAGCTAACATAATTATTTTAGACCGTAAACAAAGCAAAACAAAAGTCTTAACAAATTAATAAAATTCACTAGGTGCCAGTAAAATTGATAGAAAGTTGTGTTGCCCTTGCAGAATGCTTCTCTTTGTCCCTCTTCTCCTCTCTCTTTCTCTGCTTGCAGCTATATCATTTTCTCTAAAATTCTGCCTTCTGTAGAATAAGTGTCTGACTGCACATCGGGAAAGTACACTGAGTTCATTAATCTTTTTAATTAAATCTGTGGGGCAGTTAATTAACAGATGTTCCCCGTACCCTGTTATTTTCTAGGAAGGGTTTTACCTTATGCTTTTAAAGTCAGTGTGTTTATTGCAACTAAGGAGGTGGCCTCTCTTTTTTCTGTGGCTGTGGCAGGCCAGGTCGGTGTTTGTGTAAACTGTTTCCAAGAGCTATCCTTGTCCAAGTACAACACAAGCTACTGTAATCAGATTTTTCTGTATCAACACTGAGTGGTGGTTGGGTCTGTAAGGCATAGCACATCCCACAGGCCCTTGAAATTTGCCTGAAAAAATCTCCTTTAATGGTAGACATGCAGATTCCCTTAGTTTTGGTGAGGTTGAATTTCCCTTGAGTTCTCTAAGTAAAGCTACACAGAGTGTAACAGCAGGACCTGAATGGAACAGTTGTCTGAAAGTAGGAACAGTTATGACAGAAATAAATTATGAGCAATTAATGCAGAAGTGGGAAAAATATATTCATATATCCAACAGGTTGACAAAGTTGCAGAGGAGGTGGGCATCATACACATGGAGAGCAGAACTGATACTTGTCTGCTGAATTTGCCCTGGTGATTGCTAGCCTCACTATCTGCAATAACATTGAAAGTCTGGGGGATTTTCACTGGAGGAAATACGTACTAGATGCATCTGCATCTCTGATTCGTTTATGCTCCAGTGTGTTATAGTACTGTTTGTATGCTGTCAATGGCATTCACTCCTGCTAGGTGCATATATGGCTGGCAAGCCTGTCCAAAGGTGATGAACATGGTGACTTCACTGACACTGATCCATTGTGATGTGACAATTTGCTTCGGTAGAGTATTCTGACACCTTTTATTCCTCCCTTCATTTCTCCCTCTGTCACAAGCTTTGCCTGTAGCAGCAAGGTCACATTGATATGCAGGCTGAAAGGATGTGAGAGCAGAAAGCCTTGAACAGTGCACATCACATAGAGCCCAGGCAAACAGAAAGTGGCAGAAGCAATAGGATGTCATCACCACAATTATCAAGAGAGATTTTATCTTTCCGTGCTCCTAGCACAGTGCAGCAGCTGTCAGGGTATTTGGAGACGACATAGGGCATCAGAACCCCAGCTTTGATGTTGACAAAGCACAAAAGTCTAGGATACCATGACTCAGTGCTCCTCATTGAAAGATCTATTAGAGCTGTCTACACAGGGCAGTATGGCGGTATAGCATAGGGTAACAAGTAGGTCTTATTTAAGCTCTGATTCGTTCATCAGTTATCCGCAGCAAGTAATATATTGAAAGAAAACTCTTAGCAAAACATTGCTTTAAGAACTTCAGTAAAGATTAAAGTTATTGTCACTTGAATTTCTGATAGATTTGGTAATGATAAATTATAATTGTATCTTCAGACTGCTTTTAACACATACCCTTTTAGGAGCTGGAAAGGTGAGAATATAGACCGATATACTATCTACTGTATAAGCATGGAGTAGGAAAATGAATTGGTGTACGCGAGAACGATTTAACAAATTAGAACTAGATAAATGCTTGAGTTGAACAGTTAAGAAAGTAGTAACCAGATAAAGATATTTTCAAGCTGTTCTGTGAAGATGACTAAGTGAAGGAAAACGACATACATCATTTATGAAAGCTTATTTTTACACACAATGGCTTTGAGTCCTAAAGCCACTTTTCATACTAATAGTTAACATACACTAGGAAAATCTTAGGCTTCTAGCAGCTGTTTCTAAGCTATTGAGACAATCATCAGTGCAATATCTTCGAAGTGTTAGCTCATAAAGTCTAGTCTGGATAATTTTACCATTTATAGGATACATTCTGATTCTTCGCAGCTCTCGAAGTTGCATTATACAATCAAAAGCTGTTAGTAGGATACTTATTGTTTAGATTTGCATAATAGAGACTGGGATTTTGACTAAGGCAGCATAATAAACTGCTTTACCATGAAGAAAAATAAAATAGCAATGCACTGGTTTTGGAGAGTTAAACTTTGTGAAATCCTTTCATGTAATACTGACATATTTCCATTAATATTTAATTTAAGTTATTAAATAATTGCATGATTTTTATTTAAGTCATGTGTGCAAATGTTTTCAATGCTTACAGTGGTCACAGTTTCTCATTTTTATTGATGCAGATTTCTGAAAATAACAATCTGCTTTCAAAGGCCGCTGAGATAGATTTTTTATTATTCATTTTTTACTGCATTTCGTGTTGTTTCTGGGTTTTAAAAATTCTTTGCCAGTTCCTCAATTTAAATTATTTCAATTCTGATGTCAGACATAGTAAATTATGGACAATGCTTCCTTTCATTAGGAGATATTTTACTTCATGGAGAGATGAACCATAGCGGGGATTGGAATTGTACTTCTCCACTGGGAATACTCAGATACCTTATTTATTAGAAAACATGTTGAACTAATTGGGCATCTAGTGCTCTATCAGTGTCAGATGTAGGGTGACATTTTGAAAAGCTTTCCTTACCAGTTGTGGAGAGTTCAGTGAATAGTTTTGTTAGACTCCATAGTGACAGCGAAATACTAAGTGCTCATTCACATTTTCCTGATTCAGATATAACCTCCCAGACATCCCAAAACAATGGTCTATTTCATTAAACATTTATGACATTAGCTTTCTTTCACCTTTTTGCAGGTGGATTTTCTAGCCCCATTGCCAAATTTTTTATTTCTTCGTATAACATCTGTTAAGCACCATAGGAATGGGTTTTCGGTCTTCTGGAAACTTCGAATGCTGGCATGGGAAAGATGACCTATGTAAGTGTGAAAGATGGAGACAAACTTATGGGTCAAGGGTTAGCCACACCAAGACAAAAGCTATTACAGCTTTTTTGGATGTTATCACAGAGAGCAATGAGGCAGGTCCATGACCTGTCAATACTTTACAGATGTGTTTTGTATCTGCAAGACATGTTAAATGTCTTCACTTATAAGGAAAAACAGTCTGAGTAGAGAATTGCCAGCTTTATCACAAGAAGGTGGCATGAAAGCAGCCATGTGACTTCTCCATTGTCTAGTACTAAAGCTGGGTAAGATCCATACTTAGATGTGAGATTCCTGGGGACTCAATTTTAAGGGCAAATCGAGTTCTTATGTCCATATAAAGCAATATCCAAGTGTCATCTCTGAGCCTCAGTTGACACCTGTTGGTTCTGTGACACCATGGCAGGAGAAAGTGATCCAAGTGGCACTATTTCCCCCGTACACACTGTAAATAGCTTTTTCTTCGAATACATATGCCTGCATGAAGGAATAGCAGAGGTGTAATTATTTTGGCTGCTGTCTCTCAAAGCCTGGCAAAATTCTCATGTGAGTAAGAACTGCTTTGCAAATTTGTGAAGAAGGCAAGTTTGGGACTTCAGTGTAGACCTGAATCAGTCATAGAAGTATCATACTGAGGTATCCTAAAATATGTCTGTATTTGCCAGAATGGTAAACTTTGTGTGGTAAAGGTATTTTAACAATGTGTTTAAATTACACTCAACTGTTTAGAAACTTGGCAAGTGGAGACTTAAATGAATATGTACATCACAAAAACTCCCACTCTACCTCCATTTCCCCTAGGATTTACTTAGAATTTTTCCTCAGCATATTTGTGACATGTAAGCTACGTTTCTCCTTTTTATCATATCCTTTTCACATTTCTCCTATTTATCATAACCTGCAGTTTGTTCAAGAGCCTTCCTTTTTGTGCTACTTTTTTTCTCATTTCATGAGACTTCCCATATTACTTTGTGAAGATCTTTGAAATCCAGTGTACAATTTAAAACTTTTTATTTGCACATTACTACTTGTGCATGATAATGTTGACTCCTGAAAGTAGGTACAGGATGACACAGAATTGCTGGTAGGTGGCTATCTTAGTCTAAACCCATTAAAAAATAGGAAGGCCGAAAGGCAAGTCTAAGCCTAAAACTGTCATCTTTGATTTGGCCTCTGTTATCAACTGCTAAGCAATCCTTGAGCATCTGAATTGCTGCCCAAGTGCCAAGTTACTCATTATGGTAATTTACATTGAAGTGCAAGACAATAAAACAGCTGAGGTGCTATATCACCCCAGGGAAGCTCTCCCTACATTTCTTTTAAGGATTTCTAGGGGCTCATTAAGTGCAACTAAGAAATGTTTCAGTGAAGTAGAATCAAAGAATTTAGAAGTCTATACAAATGCAAAATATACATGTATGTGTGCATTTGTTCTTTAACCCTTGTTGTCAAGGCATAGGGTGTCTGCTCTGCAAAGAAAAGCAAGCCAGGAGCCAAAGGTAGCAGCAAGGCAGGCAGAACAGTGACCACACTGACAGAGGACACAGTCCCACAGCACCCATATGCAAAAAGCTGACCAGGTCTGGTGAAGATGACCATGGTCAGGCACCATGGCTGGCCAGGCAGGTCTGCAGGGGCGAGAGAGGTCCTAGGTCAAGTCATGAACTCAAGTCAGTAGGTCAAAGCCAGCAAAGTAAGTAGAGGGCACAAACATTCCTACAACACTCTGACTCTTCTCTCTAAATGCTGTATAACTTTAAATGAATTAAAAGAATAACTTTTTATTCTGAAATTGGTTTTACAGTCATCATGGTTTGGCTTAGCTACAATGAAGCTGGTGGATACAGCAGCTGCTTTTCTCTCAGGATAAGCATAAAAATTACTGAAATTTTTAAAGAACAACTAGCTTAAATGTCAAGAGCTGCCACCCAAAATAGTAAAATCTGTAGAAGTAAGATTGTACAAGGATATTTTAAAAGTTCCCAGAGCAAGCAAAATGTCCCTACATCCAGAGACAGAGGTTGCTTAGAAATCTTCCTACAGATTTGTGTGGAAAAAAAACAGGCATGAAAAAAATCAGAATTTCAGGAATATCCAGAGAAGAAATATTAAGACTGCTCCTAAAAAAGAAGTCATAAAACAGAGATTGGGTTCAAGTACTGGTTAATGACAGGCTCAGAACTTTAAAGCTAAGGCTGAGACATTTCTTATTTAATTTTCACTGTGTTTATGAAAGCAGGCTTCTCTACTTGGGTTTTCTGATGGAACATGACTGTAGGAAAGAACTGTCTGCCCTCTCTCACTGAATTCTTTAAATAGAAGTTTCCAACATACTTAAGTTTATTTCTTATGTTTGAAAAGTGTAACAATCCCTGATAGAAAATGTTGTTGCAAGCCCCTGGAAGAAAAGAATTTTTGAGTGCTAAATTATGTCAGAAACAAGATAATTAATGATTTTGATTATCATACAACTACAGGCAAACTGAAAATTTGTCTTTGAGGAGTGTACATGTAAGATCTCAGAAGCATCGAACAGCTGGGGCTGGAAGGCACCTTAAAAGTCATGTAGCCAGATGTCATTCTCTAGGTCAACAAGGACAACTTCAGATATCTGTCTCAGGAGAGTGCGCTCAAGAAGGACTTTAAAAAAAAAAAGGCTGATGACATCACTTAGCCAATTTTCTCTGCCATACCTAGAAATATCCACACTTTGCTGCTAATTGTGACAGCCTATGGAATCCAAATGGAGAAATACATATACATGTGGCAAGGGAGGAAGTGAAAAATACAACATTAAGGCCAGAAGCCACTGCCTAGTGTGGAGCTAAAGGATATTAAGAAAAATGAGAACAACAATATGAAAGGGCTGACTCTGGACAACCTTAGAAATTATTTAATTAAGACTTTTATCTTTGTCTCCTTAAAATGTCAGCTTTGTGTAAAAGCTGCCATGGAAGTCTTTAATAAGTATCATACAAGCCCTTATTTTGTTCTACCATAAAATTTACTTTTGTATTTAGCTTTTATATACAGAGCAAATGGAACCCTTGTTTGAATTTTTAAAGAGGAAAAAGCAAGTTGTTGAAATTCTCCACTTTTCTGGCATGAAAGGCTGGAAGTTTCTGAAACATCTCAGTCATATCATTAAGAGGGTACTTCAAAATTTATATTGAATTGACAACATAAAAATAATTGGACTTTTCCCTTGGAATGTTAAAGAGTTTACAACAATGTTTTCACTTTTAATTTCATCAAGGAAAGCAATGGAAAAGATCGATGAACTTGTTTTTCTGACTAACAATCAATTTTGGGAACTGCAGGAAATAAATTCACTCACACTGAAGGTGATTTTACGAGTCAGAAAATCAAAAGGCAGGGCTCAAATGATATACACCTGAAGCACTATACACACTATGTATGCCTGATATTTACTGAATGTTTAATGATTTTAAATCTTCTCTCCTTACTGAGAAAATGAGGTAAGGTTTGAGTGAATAATGGTGGCTAAGGTGAAACTTCAACAGACGAGTTATTACTGATGCCAAAGGAGAGGAGGAATGAAGTTTTCATAAAGTCAAGATTTGATGGATAAAATAAAAAACATTTATGACCAAGCATTTCAAACCCGACAGCCAAAAAGGCTGATTGAGATAAGCAAGTAGTAACATAGGTGCCAAAAATATCAAGGAGAAGCCCCTTTGACAGTATAGAAAAGATAGAAATAAAACCCACAACTAGGATATGATCCAAGAATCTCTAAGTTCAGTTGCAAAATCCCACTAGATATAATGAATTAAGTTGCTAACAGATTTAAGAACTAAATCTACCTGTAAAACTTCAAGGTCTGCGCATGTAAATGAGCCTTTTTCTTCCTCTGTCTGGAAAGTTTTCCTGTGCCTTTTGGTGCTGTGGTCCTGTATGAGGAGCTGCCTTATCTCAGGAATTCACTTGGTTCAGCTTCTTTTCTTTCCTTTGCTTTGCTATAAATTAGACAGACAAAGAATTCATTCTCCATTTTTCCTTTAAAATGAGCTAATTATTCAATCTCTCTTGCCACAGTTTAACACCATCAACTGACAGTATGAATAATTGTTAATTGAGAGTCCATTTAATGAGCTCAGTTTCGTGTTATGAGGACAGAAAGTTGATAAATTTGTGAGGGTAATTGTTAACCAGATCAGCTATGTTCTTCATGTTGCAATTTCTTGCTAATGGCCTATAAACAAGCCATGCTGACAGTACAGTTTAAAATCAATTCCTGCCCACAGCTTTTGCTTTTTTTTCCGTGTTTTTTTTTCGATTCTAATTCAATAAGATTTAGCAAATAGTGCATACTGCAGGCAAATTCATAGCTCCTATTTTAGATGCTTTAGAATCTTCGAGTTTGCCGAAATTTGTAACGGTTGTTTGCTCTTGGAAAATCTTACAATCAACAAGAAGTTATCATCTTAAATTAAACTGGGGGATTCAAGAGCAGAGAGCTTTGACAATACAGAAGAATATTGGACTAGAACACCAGCTAACTTTTGTATCCAGGGGCATTCTTGTGGCAGAGGGGATATCCTCTACAGCTTTAGCAGCAGATTTAGACCTGGACTCCCTCTGCAATCCCCTTTTCATGTCTATTTCTTATAAACAATATATCTAAGATGAACATGGTCTGTGCCAGGACCAACACGAACAGCAGCATTGTTTCATCTTCATGAGTAACATGTAGATTCTCCATGCTTCACAGAATCTCAGGATCCTCTACAGGAAAGGGCTGAAAACCATTCCTTTTGCAGGAGGTGCACTGCTGCCAATGAACTGTGTTAACAAGTGAAGGAATCGTGTGAGGAAGCAAACAGGCTGCACAGAGTAAGAGATTGATGATGCTAAAGTCTCAGGAGTCTCAAACCTCCATTGAAATGGGGATGCAGGGGGCCTCAGAACCCTGTCGAGAGGTTAGTGAAAGGTCTGCTGAACATGAGGTCTGCAGGCTGGTCACTGCACGTACTAAGAGGAAGTCTCTTCCTCCAAAGGTAAGGGACTGGCACCTTTTGCAAGAGACATGAGGCCCTGGATCTAGAAGGAAAATCAACTGATGAAGTGGATGAAGGTCCCTCTGTGTTAGAGGGGCCACCTAGAGTAATAGAGCCTATGCCTTGCATCACGATCTTCTCTGGCATTATATGTAATGGAGGGTCTGGAATATAAGGAGCTTATATTTGGAAATGGCATGGCATTCCTCTGAGTAAGGATTAAGGGACAAACAGATAATGCAAATGCCATTGTGGGAGTCTGTGATAGACTACCTAGGTAGGATGATGATGATGCCAGTGAATTATTCTTTGAGGAACTAATGGACACTGAAATCGACCACCCTTCTCCTTATTGGGGACTTCAACTTGTCAAGTGTTAGCTGAGAACACCACACAGCTGATCAAGATCCAGAAGATTCCCAAAACACCTGGATGCCAATTTCATAGTACAGGTCCTAAGGGAGCTGACTGGGAAAAATGCCCTCCTTGATCTGCTTCTTGTCAACAGAGTGGATCTTGTGAGCAAAGGTGAGATTGCAGGCCGTCTTGGGCACAGGGACCACAAAGTGATGGAGATGAAAATCTCTGTTGGCAGGAGTAAAAGTGCCAGTGAATCTTCAATGCAGGACATGGAGAGTGTGGAGTTCAGGCTGCTCAGGGCACTAGTGAGTGAGGTCCCCTGGAAAAAGACTTTAATCACAACAAGCAGGAAAACTGTCAGACACAAATTACTATCAAAACAGACATTTAATTTTGTTGTGTTTATTTCAAAGACTTATATGTGAGCTTCATAAATTTAGTGTGATTTTCTAATGAAAATGGAATAGATTAATTTCTTTGTATCAGTTTCATATCAAGCATAAGCATGCCAAGATTAATTTGTTCAGGAGAGATTCCATATCCAATAAAGTCCTGTGTAGCTACTATGTTGAAAATAAATAGAAATTTATTAGGAAAAATCTCTTCAAATCAGTTACTGAAAGTATTATGTGCAGCATTTTTTGTTATCTATATTTACAAGATACTCAAAACACAAGTTCAATTCCTTACATTATAGTTGCTATTTACTGAAAGGTAAAAATTCACAATTTTCAGGATGCGAAATGGATGCAAACTGCTTAATAAAAGCTTACATTAATTCTTATCCACTTGCTGTTCTTGGGCTCAGTGGTAGGGCAGGTTTTCTAAGTCGCCTGGTAGCTGTGCCTGCCTGAATTACATCACCAATAACTTGAAATAATGCACAAATGGAAAGATGTTACCATACATTTATGGCAGCCTACATCTTGGCAAACATCTGAAAGTTCATAAACATTTTCACAAATACCTGAATACTGCCTGCACTCTTATAAATAGTTGAAAACACCATACAGAACTGCATCTGAATATTTATTCTGATACAGTCTTTGTTTCCTTGACTTGATTTTTCACATCTTCATCAATTCTGTATTATATTAACTTAAGAATCTATGAGCACAGGAGCTTTCCAGCAGCTCTATTATTCCTATGGAAATCAAGTGCTGATGTAACGACTTCTAAAACTAATACTTCAAGTTACGTGTCTTCTGTGATCCCTAGGAAATGCCAGTAAATCAACAAATAGCAGAGATGACTGCATTATAAAGAAAAGATTTGCAAAATGTTATGTTGCGTTTATAATTGCAATTTAATTTACTCTGTAAGAAAAAATCTGGAGACGTTCCAATATGTTCACCAGTGATAGTTCAAAGGGTTCTGTAATCAGATTGATACTCTGTTACCATGCCGTGTACCGCCAAGCAATTCAGCCGTATGTACAGTACAGAAAAGTGGTGTAAGCTTCCAAAGAAATAGGACAGTGCTTGGCATATGTTTCAAAGTTCGTTTTTTCTTTAGGATTCATATTTGAAAAATTTTCTCTCCTCAGTGTACAAGTACTATACATAAATCAGCAACAAGGTCAAGTTTAAAAGACAGCACTTCAGAAGCAAAATACTACTGACAATGTATTTTATGGAGAAATGCCTTAGATAGATATTAGGGGAGCTTAGGGGGATATACATATGATGAATGTGAATTTCTTTATTTCATTCCCCTGGGGAGCCAGCAATTCTGAAAAACAATTTTGTGCAGGAGAAAATTCCTGCAAATTAAGAATACTGGGAGTTGAATTTTCTTATGAAAAACCACCTCTAACTCAAATTAGGGGCTGTCAGTGTCAAGTTCAAGACAGAGAACAGAAGTCAGTCCAGGTAGATTTTGACTGAAGCAAAGTGACTTAGTGGAGCCAGGCTGTGACTAGATGCATGCCACGATGGCTTTTCTCAATTGTATTAGGTTTTCATCTATTTGCATCCAAAAAGTTTTACATTATAATGTTGTAACACCAAAGAACACAAAGAATAATCAATCATGGATGAATTTATCCAGTTTCTTACAATGCACTATGAAGTCTTTTATAATCAGCTTTGAGAACTACCTCTGTTTCAGTTAGAAAAGACTCTGCTATAATTTTTAAATGGATTAAGGCACTGCATACAGAGAAATTCTAGTGACAAATGGATATAAACTGCAATATGATAATTTAATTTTGGAATATTTTCCCTGATGCACTGTCTAATAATACTGAGTTTCTGCAAGAATTCAAGAGAAGAGACAGAAGAGACCATCCCCAAATGCTGGTTTAAATTACACTTTATATCTTCCTATCTGCTGTCACAATTACAAATTGTAAAAATCAGAAAAAAGTAGTAAGTTAAAGGCAGCATCAACGGGAATTTAGATGGTATGAAACTATTAAGTTGTAAGCCAAAAGAGGGTTTTTTCCAGTAACCTGAATCTTATTGACCTCTTGGACCTAGGTAATATGCACTGAAGTAACATTGAATTTTATTATTTTGGAAACACAGAAGTTGACTATTGCCAACAGAAACTGGAAAAGTCTTTACTTGCTTTTGGAAACAATCTTGGTTGTCTTTTTATTCACTACAAAAATGGGCCTCTGATCCTCGACTGGACCTCTGGGCTCTACTACAGTGCAAATAATAAAATAATAATCTATATGGTGCAGAACTTTCTTCATCTAAAAGGATCAGTGTATCAGTGTACAGTGTATCCCATTTCCCTTCTCTCTTCCCTCACCCAAGAAGTAGCTATTCAAGCTAAGCAAAAGTTTTTAAATGCAAAGAAAAAAATTCAATACCTTCATAAGATATATATCCCACCAGGGAATTCCCTCAGCTCCTCTTCTCACCTCATTTGCATTGGACCTACTGGGAAAGGCAGACATCCAAGTTCATGGGATTTTGCTTAAGTGAAGCATGTCAGATATTTGCACAAGGGAGTTGAAGAAAAAAAAATTAATTTTTTTTTCCACTACTTATTGGGATGGATTTAACTATCCTAATTTCAAATGTCACTCAACTCAGTCTTTTTCTAATGTTATAAGGTTTCCAGATAAATGTATTTAAGTTGAGACTATTAGAAAGATTCTTCTGCTCTCTTTTTGATACATGACTGAAAGGAAAAAAAAACAGAGAAGAAAAGAAAGAAAGAAAGAAAGAAGGAGGGAGGGGCAGAGGGAGAATTATATGCTTCACACCAAGCATTTTAAATCTTAAAAACAAAATAATGAAAAAACCCTCCTCACATCTCAAACTTTAACCAGGTGAAGCAATAAATACATATATATACTATGAATATCATAAATAAATCATAAATACATCATAAATATATTATTATAAAGCAGCAATATTTGTGAAGAGAACTTCTTGTTGGACTTGATGACCTTGGAGGTCTTTTCCAACCTTAATGACTCTATGATTCCATGCTACCTCATTTAAGAACCAGGAAGGAGATTCCTGAAGTTACATGTTCTTTTGTGTAATTTTGTGAAAACTCAGTATGTGTTTGCCAAACCACTGACTTACACAGATAGCTAGTTAGTCAATTAAAAGCAAATATTTATTCCTTTTTCTCAGATATCAAACTATTATTGAAAGAATAGGTTTCCACAATCATTCAACTCTTTCATTGGAGAACTGTAATTTGTCATTGGTTAAGAAGGAAATGTACTGGAAAATCAGGGGGAAAATAATGAATTAGCTGATACAGAAGAGTTCACTTTAACATAATTAAATTAAAACTAAAATTTTAGAAGCACCCAGATCACACAAAATTGACATCTTTTCTCCATTCCCTGATGTAAGAGTACAAATCTGTGACACCTATCTCACTATGATCTCTCTTGTCCCTTCTGCATTTTACGTATAGATGTACCCATGTCTATCTCATGGTCCTAGTTTAAGAAATCCCACAGCACACAAGATTTAATTATAGCAGACATACTTTCAGAGTTATTGAAGACCTGAGGCTCCATCATTACTAAAAAACATTCTGAAATTTCAGTAATCTGAATAAAATATATATTGGCAGATTTTCTTCACAATTTTAAATTTCATGCCCTTGGTTGGATAAACCTATCTTTCAGTTAAGGAAAACATAAGGAAAACCATTTATTTTCCATCCTTTACTCTGCTATAAACACTTCTTTTCAGTGTCAGGTGATTAGAAGAATAACCATCTTTAGGCCTTTTCAATGATTACACGAGTTTTTGTTTCCATTATTCATTTTGCTGCCCCGTTTATTAGCTAACAAGTAGCATTCCTAGAAAAGCCTTTAAAAATTTTCTCTTTTTTCAGATGTCAAAATGAGAGCTCAAAATTATTCTGATGACAGAAACACAAGTGAGAAGACTAGTTAAAATATTCTGAAAAGTTCTCAGTGGTTTTATACACATTTATGAAGCTCCTTCAACTTACACCTAAAAAAAAAAATATTATTAAGCTCCAGAAAGTTAGTTCAATTACTATAATAGTGATAATAATTATTCCTGGGGGAAATTAAGAATCTGAATAAACAGGAAAAAAGAAAAAAAGAAACAACAATAAAAAACCAACCAACTTACCAAGCAAAACAGTCCAGCAATATTTATCTGGCTGGCTATGACAAGAACTTGATTTTGACCTTACTGTCTCACCTACGTTCAATGAGTAGGTTGCTTAAGCATTCTTGAATCTTCCTAAAACTTGTTAATTTTACAGTGTTAAGACATGCATGTATTCGTTAGATAGGGGTGGTTCTGTCTCCAGACTTTTTAATCTGAAGAACACCACAAAGTTGCTCTTAGATGATTAAATCATCTTCCTTCTCTATTCACAAGGACTCGCTCTCATTTCTTTGGGCCGTGCTGCACTAATAGTTTTTTAGGAACTAAGATTCTTTGCAAATCTGTGTCAGATACCTTTATAATATATTATAGCCTGAATTACACTGAAGAAAATATTCACTGGAACATAAAATGGTGGAAGGAACTTAAAATCTATTCTATCATATCAGAGTTGTTCTTCCTTTCACTGTTTGCTACCTTGTGAGAGAGAAGCATTTGTATGGATTAGGCTTTCCCGTTGTCCTGGAAGTAACCTGTCTCCTGAGCATATTACGATTTTCTATTTTAGTGCCTAGTATGTATGCTAAGTGGTTTTAAAAATTACAGTGTTACATGTCCTTAATAATTATTTTAAAATTAAGATATTAGATGCTAGCATTAGAAAGATTATTTGAGATTTAATGCTCTACTGACAATGTGACTGGAGCCTCAAAAAAAAAAATTCAAACCCTAGTAGCAGCCTAACAGGTTTTTCAAAATATTTCTTATTCATGGAAGCTGAAAAATAAAAAAAGTCTGAACAACATCTTGATTTTGTTTCAGACATTGGATGAATACATGTTCTTGAATTTTTTTCTATGAAATGGTTTTACTTCATACAGAAAAAAATCCCGTTACAGTGTGGCAAATCTGACATCGGCATATCTTAGTCAATTTAATAAAAATGCTTCAAAGACAACAAAGAAGCATTTGCACTAAAGATGACCAGTGTTTCTCAACAATATATTATTTATTTGGTTAGCTAGGTTTAGAAAACTCCAAACTCTGTAGCCATCACTTCTCCAGAGAAATAACACTTGGCACATCTTTGGTATAAAGATCTTCAGGGAAAGCAAGTGAGGAGCCTGGGAAAAGAAATCCTTATGCTTCTAAGGAATCTCTTCTGTTTAGGAATTGGTAAAATCTTTGTGGGTTAAGATCTGAAACTAGAGGAATGAGGTCTAGTTCTCTCTGACAGGTTCCTTAACAGGTATCATTTTCTCTGTCATGTAACCTCTTCCTCTTGTAATTCTTGTTTGTAGGTTTGGGATTTTTTAAAATTACTATATTATATTACAAAATTGTTCAAAATACTGGTTTAAAGTGTATGGATGTTGAACAGAAAACTATCTATACTTCAACTGTTATAATTATTTTAGTTTAGTATTTCTATTTTCCCAATGCATTTTTTCCCAATTACATATTCCACAGCCCTTTAGTTTTTGGTTTATCAGGAAGGAACACTTTTCTCTCTTTACTGGAAGAAGTCTGCATGCCTTTCTGCAGAGCTGGATTTGCTCCCATACTGTTGAGAAACGGATGTCAAGCGGCCTGTCTAGCCAAAAGGTTTTTGAAACTTCCTTGTGTTTGTGATTTATAATGCCTTAGCACAATTTTGTGCCACAGAATTTGTAGGAAATACGATTGCCACCATGTACCAGCCTTGTAGGAAATACCCCTGCCAGATGTTAGTAGGAGCGTGAGGTGATTTATCTAAAACAAAATCTGAAACAAACCAGCTTTTTCTCAGTTACCCTCACCCTCTCCCAGTCTCATCCTCAGAACCACCAGGATGTGCAGAGCCCGAGGAGCCTGTCCGGCAGCCAGGTACCTCGAGGTTAATCCAGGTGTGAGCTCCAGGATCCATTGCTATGACATGGTGGAAAAGAGACATAAGCTGTAGAGTTCTCCTCATGTCTCCATGGTTTCTCCTACAATGGGGACTACATGCAAGTTACAGATATGCCTTCTCCCGCTGGAATCCTGATGATGGATAGAGGATGGCTGATCTGGTAGCCATTAACAGAGGCCATTCAGAGATATGTTCCTGTTAATAAGCTCTGAGCCCTATCCCATTCCTTCTGATGCATCTACATGCAGACATCCCCACTCACTCTTTATTAACCGATTTTGCAGAAAATGTGTTCCAGTCTTCCTTATTATACTGTAACAGTCTTTTTGGCAAGTATGATTCTATGGTTATGTTTTAAATTACTTAAGGAAAAGTATCGGTGAATACACATAAATCATATACCAGAATAGAGAAGAGCTGCAGATGTGGAACAGAGTATCTAATTAGGAGCAGCAAACCTGTGAGACTTATTTTACCCTAGAGACAAACCTGTTCTTTCTAAACAGAGTCACTCACACGCAGCTGTGTACAGATGAATTTTAATTATTTTTGCAAGGAGATTTATTTCATCTGTATCTGAACAATTTCAGTCCCTGTATGGGTGGGTTTTGGAAGTTTTTCTACTTCTTAAGAAATGGAATACAGTTGATCAGTCCTCAGCATTATGGAAATGAATGTCCTGAAAAAGTGGAAAGCTTATGGAATAACAGTAACTACTACCTGTGGTTAGCAACATTTTTTATTCTGCAGTGTTTTGTTTGTGCAAAACCCCAAACTTCTCTGGAGTAAACTAACTCAAACATCTGAAGAAATAATTTCCGTTAGAAACAAATGCCTCTGGGGAAATATTCTTCAGGGGATTTAGCTCTTACTTTCAAATCTGTAGTTCCTCAGATGAGATTTGTGTAATTGTAGGAAATATTCGAAAAGCTTCCAGGCTTCAGTAGCAGCTGGGTCAACATCTACTTGATTTTCTCTGGCCTCCTGATGAAGTAGTCTCCCGTTGAATAAAATATTTCCTTAACTCATGTTTTCCTACAGGCTGAGTAATGATTTTTTTTTCTGCAATATTTTACTCTAAAGAAAAAGAGTAGCATGTAATTTAAATCTCACACACTCTTCCTCTCTCATTTTTTTGTGTTGTTTGTTTGGTTTTTTGTTTGTTTTGGGGGGGAAGGATGTGGTGGGTTGATCTTGGTTGAACACCAGGTGCCCACAATGCTTCTCAGTGGGGAAGGAGGGGAAAAAATGAGATGGAAAACCCTTCACTGGTCAAGATAAAGGCAGTTTAATAAAGCAAAAGCAAAGGTTACACACAGAAGCAAAGGAAAACAGAAGATTTATTATTTACTTCCCATCTGCAGACAATGTCCTGGCTCTTCCTGGGAAGTATTGCTTTGGTTTATGAAGTAGCTGGTCTGGAATATTAGTGTCATAAATAATGAATGCTCCCTCCTCCTCCTTTCTCCTAGCTTTTGTTGCTGAGCAGATGCCATATGGTATGGAATATCCCTTTGCTCAGTCTATTCTGTCTCTGCCCCCTCCCAGCCTCTTGTCCAATTCCAGTCTACTGGCCTTTGGAGAGTGGTAATGTTGGAGAGACAGTCTTGGTGGTGTGTCAGCATTGCTCAGCAGTAGCCAAATGCTGGAGTGTTATCGACACCTTTGCAGAACCCAAACATAGCACAGCACTGGGAGGGAATGCCACAATGCTGGGGGAAAGTTAACTCCACTTTAGGCAGACCCCTCATGGGGTAGGGATGTCTGTGTGTAGTTACTACATTGTGATAATCTATCCACCATCTTCCATTCCATAGTCAAAATTCAAGTTGTCATAATGGCCACCTGAACCAAAACAAATATTTTTTTTTAATTAACCCCCTTCCCCAAGTATAGCTACAAAGGGAAGTTCTGTTGTTTTCTTTAATGTAGCTTTTTGAGATACTGGATTGAATACTCTTTTACTATCTGACACATTTGTGCTCGATGCCTTTTCTGCCAGAGTGTATTCAAACTCCCACCCCCGGGAGAGTCATGTGGCTGCTAGACTGCGGATAAAAGGAGACAACTTTTTGTTGAACCTCTTTCACTATGTGTCAAAAATCTATACTGCACTAGACCAGAGAGAAGGGACAAAAAAGCAGCAAGAGTTCGTATAGGAGTGGCTGGGGATTTGCCTTCCAGCTATTGGGGAGCTTTCCAGGCATGATTCAGGGACTGTGCATTTTCCACTAACAGTGGTTGGAAAAAGGCACATAAACTTTTCCCTGAACAGGAACGAGGTCTTAGAGTGAAGTAGGTGAATGTTCCAAGGAAAGACCTACCAGATCTCCAGTTATTCTAAGAAACGAATAATTCCGGCACAGGACTCAAACTTTGCTCTGCTTCCTGCCCTGCAAAGCCTCTATCAGAGACCGGAGAGAAACCTCCTGGGAAACAAAAGTTCATACTTCAGTAGTCTGGGGTAAACCTTTGCTGTGCACTGTACCACTAGATAAAACAAACACCAATGGGACCAGTAGTTTCTCCTTCAGGGGTCTTGTGAAAATCAATAATTCTTTCAAGAGTGACAGCCATTCTGGGCTGGCTGGCTTTCGAAATAGAAGAAAAAAACCCTGAAGTACCTGGAGTTTGTCTGGAATTAGGTGGCAGCTGAGTGAGAAGTTTGGATCTTACCCTTTGTACACAAGTGTAAGATGAGTGAAGTGGGAATTCCCCAGCTTCTCCTGCACATGTATTCTGGCTGTTTTAAATGTTAACTCTGATTCACATGGCTACACCTGTAACATTTTACAAGGCACTCAAGGCACTTTTTTTCCCTGTAGTGCTGGTAGTTAATGGGTTTTCAGGATCAGAGATTGGTAATGAGCAAAGAGCTCACTTTGCAGAAATGTGTCACAGAAGTGGAGCCTTCTCCGGGTTAGCCTTCAAGCTGAAATTTTCAATAAATTTCAGCTGAAAGTGCAGACTTTCTGGCTGTGGGGATGGTAGTTTATATAATACAGAGCTGTCACCAAGACCACTAATCCTACTTCCAAAATACACTGCAGAGTTGCTAGCTGGTAAACAATCTGGGCTATTTGAAAGATAACCATTCATTTTAAGGCTATGTCAGTGAAGGTGTTAAGTAAATTTCCCAAATAAAATACAATCATAATATTACACATACTTTGGACTGAGTAGTTGCCTGTACCTTTGTTCTCTTTGGCTTATTTATTGGTGTCATCTGTCAAGAAATACTAAAGTGAATTGGGTAACCATCCTGTCTCATGTATTTCATTTGTTTACTGATCAATACTTGGATTCTGAACTTAGTGTATTGAAAGAAAACTGACAACAACAAGCCCTAGCTTTGCTCTTTTTACAAAGGCAGTTAAAATATCCTTTAAGATGGAGCAAGCTTGGGAATAATAGGATATGCTTCTCCATTTCATATTGACTTCTAGGAAAAAAAAAGTGCGATAAACGAAGGCAAAATTATGCTGAGACACACGAAAACTCATAGCAATCTTTACAGCAAGAATTTATATTAGTTATTTCCAGTGCCTTTAAAATGCCTGTCTGAAATTGAGGGTGGACAGGGTTGAAAACAAAAATGTGTCTCATATTGATACGTCAATCACAGCTAACAAGCACTGTTGGGAGGTAATCTCTTTCAATCAGTTTCTTGCAGGCTGGGAGACAGCATTTATTACTGCGCAAATGAACCCGCCAACTGCTTTTTGCAGGAGGTATCAGGAGGAGACATGAGTTAAAAAGCTGGTTGAGTGGGGTGACTATGGAAGTGTAAGTGTCTCTAAAGGTTAAGATGAACTAAAAATATCCTCTGTGGGGTTTTTTCCTTGAAAAACAAAAGGAGTAGAGAACCTTTTTTTTTTTCAAAAATAGTCAGGAGTATGTTGAGTTCTCTGAGATGTATGAAAAATATGTGTCTTATTACAAATAAAAATATAGTGTTTGTGACAAACCCTCCCTCTCTTCCTCCAGCCCTCTCTCCCTCCCTTTCTTGTTTCCTTCCTTCCACAATGGAATAGTGGTGGTTTCTCAACAGCACATTAGTGTCTTTCTAAGGAAGTATTCTACCTTACCTACAGCTGCCTCATTGAGATGATATTTTATTACACTATTGACACTAAAATCTAATTCACAGAAAAGAGTAGTGCCTGCTTTGAAATACTTCCTTTTTCCTTTGAAAAGAAGCTCTCTTTCCTCACTGCGTGTTATGAAGAGCTAACCTAGAAGCATAAGAAAGGGCACGCATCTTTATCAGCCTCTTATCCTCTTTATCAGCCTCTTATTATTTCATGGAAAAAACATGAAACAGGTATAATTTTCACAGCATTTTATGCTTTGGCTGGTCTAACTTCTTGTGCTTGTCAAATTATTGAAATCAATAAGATTGATTATAATGCCAGAATAATTATACTGGAAAAATATTTAAGAGTTGTGTGGTAAAAGATAAGTTTCTTTGTTTCATGGATATTACACTCCAGGAAGAGGAGGAGAAGAAAAGACATGATGATTTTCCCTGTACTGTCACAATCTGTGTAAAGACAAAGGCAAACTACTGCTCTTAAATTCAGGAGAGGACATTCATTGAACCTTAGCTATGTTCAGAGGATTTTGATCAACAAGATATGTCTAGAGATATAAAGGCACAGTGATGGTAATATGGCAAATTTAAAAAGTGGACAAGCCTATCTGGCTGCTACATGTGAAGGAAGGTTGCATCATTTCTCAAACTGTAAACTTCAGACACTGGCATTAGCCCTAGGGTCCTGACTCCTTCAGACTAGTTGTCAAAGGCCAGAAGTGTGTATAAGTTTCCTAGTTTTCATCCACCAGGAAAATTTTGTCTGAGAAAAATGTGATTTTGCATTTCCATTCATAAAACTGGGGCTGGGCTATTGTTGCATACAAACAATGTGATGTGGCATGTCCAAGTCTGAAAATTATGAAAGTTTCAGTCAATATAGTTCTTAATGCTAGTGGGTTTTTTTATCGTATTTCTGTGAGAATAGACCTGTTCTCTCTTTTTAGTAGCTGTTTGTTCAGTTTTCTGTTGAAATATGTAAATGAAGTGAGGTGCAAATGGACATGCTCCAGAGTTACTTTGGGTAATGGGAATTTTCTTTTCCTGTAGGATATTCATGTTTCTTTTTGAAACTTGCAAAACCATGTGATTTTCCAGGAGTTAATTTCAATGCAAAAATCACCTTTGCTAAAAGGGTTTTGGATTCCTATCAGAAATTTCTGATATTTCTCATGGGATCATCATCACTGTATCTGCAAGTGATAATACTGAGAAATTGAAATAAAAAGCAGTAAAACTGTAAGAGTACTTCAGTTTCTAGGTACTCTCTAACTAGGAGGAACATATTTGAGGTCCCTTACGTGCCTTGATTAACTCTTGTGCGGTTTAATGCAGAACTCCTTCCAAATCAAAACACTAAAATTTTGACTGGAACGGGCTGGGGATTGGTTTCCCTCTTTACAAAACTTGCTGGCATTGAAAAAAGGAATGAGCTTTACATGAGAACAGACATTAGTCAGTCACTGACACTGTAAGTGATACAGCAATTGCTTTTAGTTTGAAGATGAGTTCTTTAATTATGCGGTTATAAGTTTCCGTCCTGCAACCAGGTTCATCCTAGTTGTCTATAATAAATTTGCAGTGGGTCTTGAAATGCCTACTGTGAATGCTTAAACCACCTGGAAATAAAATTGCTTTCACTGCAATTTTCACTTCTAATCAGTAATGAAGAATGAATTTTCAATGGGAAATACAAAATAACAGTGTAAGCAAGCAGATAAATTATTTGACCATTCATGTATGTGGTAGGCCAGTCAGAGTTAATTACTACATATTTCCTTTGTTAAAAGAGAGAAGTGAGTTTGCCATTTAGAAAATAGATTACACTGGCTATGTTAATAACAAATTCCTTATTTTCCATGAAAATTTACTGAAAAATAGATGTTCCAACAAAAACTAAAGCAACAACAAAAGAATTCTGACTTTGAATAAATAACATTCTCTGATTAAAATTATCAGCCACTTCAAAACTGAACCGTTTTTAAGATAGTTTACATGGGGTTTTTTTGGGTCAGCCTAGTCTTCAGTATAAGAAGGAAAAAAATCTGTCCATAAATCGCCTCCCATTGCTTTCAACTTGGTAATGACCGTCACCAGAATAAAGTGCATTTAAAAAGTCTTAGTTGATTCTGTGTGCTAGCTTCCTCTAAATGACATCTGCTTCTACTGTTGAAAGCTGCTAAATTAGTACACAAATATTTTCATCAGTGTAATTTAGTAGAAATATTTTATCAAGTGTTCTCACCTTCTTGTCATTACAGTCTTAAGAAAATATTTTTGTTTTAATCAGGAGAAAGATAACATATTATCCAGACTTTTACTCTTTGTAACACATGAAAACTTATCTTTAGCAAAGGATTTTAGTGAATTCAAACAATTAAATGCTTATTTGTTATAGACCAAATAAAATTCTCATGTAATTTTAAAAGTTCTGACAGGATTTTTTGTGTTAACTTGACATCTGTTCCCTCCCAGAGCACAACTGCTGCTCATTGAAATGAAGAAATATTTCTTACACATCTTTCAGATATAAGGGTGCTGACTACTCCATGTCCTGATGTAATGTTCTATGCGGCTAGAAAATTATGTGAGCCCCTGGTGGGGTTTATCTCACCTACTTTTACATATCTACATTTTTGTTTAAGGCTAAATTTGATTAAATGTAGGCATCTACTTTAAATCGAGATTCTTTGCACAGTAGATTCGAGTACAGTGACAACATCTCCGTAGACTAAAACATATCTAAGACTATAATTTCAGATGTTTCATGAGAAATTCATGTGAGAAATCCACAACAAGCTAGATAAATCCTAGGGTTTTTCTGTGCTGTAAACGATATGCTTCAAGGCCAAATACTCAAGACTGGCTCCATGGTCAATGAAATGATAGAGGCACGTTGAGTCGCCTGGTTATCTCTGAAAATTGACATCCAAAGCTCATCAGATGAATTGTGCCCTAAAAGTTTTACATGGTGCATCCCTTCATTTGATCTAACTGTTCTTATGCCTGATGTAACTACAACAAGGATTCATTTTATGTTTAGTAAATTAAATAGTGTTTAAATTTAATGATGGAATTTGAACAATGAATTTGTATAAATGATGGATTGAGTGAGCCACAGATAAAGAAGTATGTAAACTGGCGTTTTGGGGAACCCCGAAATCAACACCCAAGGGTCATACTATTTCCCTTGCTTCAGTGGCTCCTCCCAGGTTGTACACGTGACACAAATGGTGGCTGTCTATGCTATTTATTTTGTTATCTTCTGTCTTGATGTATTTTTCAGGTAAGTAAAGTTGCCACTAGATTATATTCACTTGAAAGATCTGTCTGACTGTCCCACAAGTAATCTGAATCTCATATATTTCAAATGCATCCTTGCAGAACTGTGGATTTAGGCACATGGTACTTATAATCTAAAAATCGATGGTTTCATTAATAAAAATAGTGTATCTATGCATGAAGCTGTGGAAAGCTCTTCTAAGGATTATCTGCACTGCAAGGGCTGCTGTTATATTGAAGTCTACCACTAATATAGACAAAGGATTAGAAGACAAAAGTTTGGGTTTTTTTCATCTTCCCACCATTGTCATCAGCAGCAAGATTAATTAATGTAATAAAACTTATTTTCTGTTGGTATATCTGAGTCCATACCATGAATGTTGTTGGCATAGCGGTGGCAGATAGAACTTTTTTCAACAGAACATATGGCTACATAATTTTGCCCATGATGATTTTTAACGTACCTTAAATGTATGCAAATACAACACACAGAGTGGTGTAGCCATTTGAGTACTCTTTTGAGGGCCAGATTAGGTCTCATGAATAACAAGAACCATTTTGTTCTTATTAGGGGTATCTAAAGATAAATGTGAAAGAACAGGTATTCCTGTACTTCCTAGTAAACGTTATATTCAGATTGCCAAGTCATTCAGCTCATAGTCCTCATATTCTCTCACATTTACTGGACAAGGAAAATGAATGTACATTAAAAAGTATTGTACAACTGCCCCTTTAGCTTCTCAATTTTTTAAAACTGTCTTCTGAAAGTTCAAGGGAAAACCATTTTATCAGTAGAAACATACTTTAATGTCAAACCTCTGAAATGCTTTGAGCAGGACATACGGAAAATCAGACCACACAAAATAAGTTTTTCCACTGAATATCTCACTATTAAGACATATGTTCATAATCCTAAATAGGCCTAGGTCCTGCTGTGACAAAAATCACATGTCCTATGAATTGTGCATTCTGTGCAGCTATCCAAGATTTATGTTCCAAAAAGAAAACGAAAGAAAAAAAATACTAGAAAACATAAAGGAAATTGAAAAGCATTAATCACTTTTTTTTCCTGGTAAATGGACCATGTAATACTGCAATTTTTAATATAATTTCAAATATCCCTTGGGTATTGATTCTATTGTGGTTCTGTTAGAAAATTAAACAGCAAGAAAAGATTTTAAAGAAGAATTATTTTATCTAGCGGAATAACAATACAGTGAGAGTAAAACAAAAAAAATGATTGATTATAGAACAATAAGTGAAAAAGAATAGGAAAAACTTAACATTAGCAAGTTAGCAAAATGTCAAAATCTTTAAAGATTTTACAAAATTATAGAATCATAGAAATTTTTAGTTTGAAAAAGACGTTTAAGAATACCAAATCCAAATCTCAATTTGTCATAGAATGAGATCAGTTTGGTCAGTAGGACCTGCCTTTCACAAACCCATGTTGAGTGGATCATACAGAGAAAAAAATTTAACCAATTTTTTAAAAAATTATGTGTGTCTGAAAGCTTGACTAGACTAAAAAGAGAAAAAAAAAAGATTAAAATACTAAGTGGGTAGGAAAGGCAAGCACTTTTAAATCTGAATAAAAGTTTGATGAAACAGTAAAAATTAAGGGAAATCAACTGCTTTTTCAATTGGTGACACTAATTTTCAGACTATTAGAATGTCTTTTTAACTAAGAGACTAAAATTCGGTTGATTGCTATGCTTTCTTTCTGTATTATTAGCTGATAGAACAAAAGAAAAGATATTTGTTTGGAGTCAAAATTTTATTACTGATATTTTAGTGAAAAAATGAAACTACTCTTCATTTCCAAGAGAAGTGTTGAAGAGAAAAGATTACAGAATCAAATTAAGATTTCTTTCTTTCTTCCCATTATCTGCTTTTCATCTCATTCTTTTGTTTGTATAGATAAGACAGTTGTTGTTGCTTTTCTTTCCACCATAAAGATGCAAGGTATTCCTCTTTTGTATTTTGCAAGCAATAATAACAATGTGTAAATAACAATATGTGTGTGTGTATAGCATGCTGCTGCTATTTTACTGTATTACAGTGAGCAAAATCAAATAAACCACAACATTAAACAAGAAAAATTATCATTTAGTACTCATAGATTTTAAGACAGTTAACTCCATATTTGCTCTTAATCTGTGGAAACTTAACTTGAATCTCTTAATTAAAGTCATATTTCTTTACATTATAGTGCAACTCTTTACTTAAATCCTGAGCTCACATTTTATGTTTCTGGAGCCATAATAGCCTCTTGAAAATAAGAGGAAGAATTTTATATCTGTAACTGTTAGGTATCTTATGACCTGGAATGGACCTTAAACAAAGAGTAAATTCTTTGTTTGGATGTTCAGCCATCAGAGCCTACCCACTCATATTGAAAATCTGAGAAGATCCACAAAGATTTTAGAAATAGACAATTGATTCAAGCTTTAGGTTTTTTCATTAAGACAGGGCTGAGTTCCCAGTTCATGCTCAGAAATAGACATGGTACAACATCTTCAAAAACAATTGCATTGATGCTTTCAGGAATGGCAAAACAGTAGATTTCTCTTCTCTGATCTTGTTCTCAGAAATATCTGAATTGTTTTAAGTGGCATTTTCAAGGACATTTCACCCTGAGGCACAGTCATTCTTCATGGAATTACTAAATTGAGTGGTTCAAGTTCAGCAAAGCAAATTAAAACAGTGTTTAGATGATATTAGCCATGACTCTTCCCCTATGTGAAAAGTCATATAATTCTAATATTTTAATTCTTTCAGTGTTTATCTCTTCCTCCAAATGATAGTTTAGAGTTATCTTGAAACTGAATGAAGCTTACCTAATAGTAATAAATTGAATTTTGACAATACTTAAATGATTAATATTAATGTAAGATAGAATTACAGAAATCAGAAATTAGGTGATATGTTGTATATATATGTATACTTCTCACTAATTATCTTGATAAATCCTGTCAGTCTCATTGAGCAAGATGACAGCTTGCTTTTTTCTTCTTTACTGTCCAAATTCTGAAAATATTCAACACAAAATTCAGACAACTAAAAAGAGAAGATAAGAAGAGCATCACAAAGAATTTTAAATGCTAGGAAATTAACCTCAGTATGAGACACTCAATCATAGTTAAATCTAGAACAAACACAGTTAGAACATAATTACATAAAGAGATGGAAATAGTTAACAATTCAGAGACTTGATTTCGCCTAGCATGTTACTTGGGTCTAGTTACATCTATACACCCACGTAAGTCACACTGAAGGATGCAGCTCAGTTACGATATTTTTCTCACTCTCTGCCTTATAAACTGCTGCTTGGTTTGTTCTGCCTGGAGAAGGCTCTGGGGAGTCCTTAGAGCACCTTCCAGTGCCTGAAGGGGGCCTCCAAGAGAGCTGAAGATGGACTCCTTGCGAGAGCATGTAGTGATAGGAGAGGGGGCAATGGCTTCAAACTGAGAGAGGTTAGCTTTAGACAAGCCATAAGGAAGAAATTCTTTGTTATGTAGGTGATGAGACACTAGAATGGGATTCTCCCCATCTTGGGAGGAGTTCAAGAACAGGCTGGATGGGACCCTGGGCAGCCTAGAGTGGCAGAAGGTGTCCGTGCCCATAGTGGAGGGAGGGAGGGAACAAGATAGGACATATCTTAATGGTGGACTTGGCCGTGCTAGTTTGATGGTTGGACTCAGTGACCTTACAAATCTTTTCCAGCATAAACCATTCTATGATTCTGTGATGTTTAAGGACTTGATGGTTGGACTCAGTGACCTTACAAATCTTTTCCAGCATAAACCATTCTATGATTCTGTGATGTTTAAGGACCCTTCCAACACTAAATATGCTAAGATTCAATTCTACAATTCTATTCTTCGTTCTATTCTGAAAAATTTTCACAAACATGCAGTACTGTTGCAAGGGCAAAGCTTGACAGGTTCTGCAGATATCTACCAGGTTGTCTTCACACTATGCCAATCTACCGTGATTTCTTCCCTGGCACAGGAATAGCCACAGTTCTCCGCCACCACGCGTATATCAATGTTCTGCTGCAATTTAAAAAGAGGTAAAAAATTTGGCTATAATAACAGGCAGCAATTAAATAAGTTGTTATTCATTTTAAGAATCACCTGACAAATCAGCTCTTAAAATGTCTTCTAAAGGAAAGCAGAATTTTGTCTAGGGGAGGTATGTGTTTGTTAAGCTTGTGTAATAGGAGTAAGAAAGAAGTTTTATGAGGGAAATGAAGACCTGTTTAAAAAAGATATGTTTCATAGAAATGACTTATTTATTCAAAACTATAACAACAAAAGCCTTCTTCTCAGACGACAACATTATTGGGATTGATTTCTTGTTTCTCAGGAGAGCTATAGTTCCCATGCACCTTCCTCTCTCTGATGGTTTTTAATTGTAAACAATGTTTCTGCTAAAGTGTCGTATCTGGAGACATCTGTAGCAGTCTTCAGCAGTTCAGCAAATACAGCAATTGTGTGGTTGGAGGTATAGTCCTGCCAAGAATCATGATCTATAGAGAGAAGTGGTGGAAGTTGATGGAAGCATACTTCTTATACATTACAACAGTAGCACATCGTGGAAACTGCCCGTGGGGACTATTTAGCTAGAAATCTGCAGGGTATTTTTTTCCCCAGAAGTCAAATGCTATTACTCAAAATATCCTGGACTTAGAGTCACCCTCTGGTTTTAATAAATATCCTTCATCTGAACCAGTTGCTTACAGCCACCAGTTTGGACTGTTGCTAGGATATCTCAGCGACATCTCAAACAAATTTCTTGCTTTCTCTCTTTAGGCCATGCTCTTTCTCAGGGCCCTGACTGCAGCAGGATCTTGCTGTCCTGAAATAATTTTCTCTGTACTCAGCCTTTGCAAGCTCCTAACAGCCCTCGGGGATTTAGTTGTCCCTGTTCAAAGTTTGCTCTGATGTGGTGCAGCCGTGTAATCTTAGATCAGATCTCTGGAAAACAGAGAAGCAGTAAGAAGAGATGAAATGAGCATCCCCTTGCCTGGATGTTGATTTATACATACTATATCATGAAGTAAAGAGCAGTGAGGGGCTATCATGTCTTGAAATGAAACCTTGTGCGTGCTACTTCACAATCTTAGGTTAAAAATGTGTAATGCAATTGCTTGGAAAAATTATTTTCCCTAAAATTTTATTATCAAGCGGTGTGTCCTGCTCTTTTGTAAGTGAAACTTTCCTCAGAAATCTTAAAGAAAAGTAGATTAAAAGACAGCCCTACAGCATAAAAGTATCTTTGTATTCTTTTATAAGATATCCTGCAGTATTTTTACAGTAAGGATGTGCAGTTTAAGGCATGATAGGAAGTAATATAAACTACAATTTCTTGAATAAATTAACAAAATATTTGGAAGGTTTGCTGTATTTTTTATTGATTGGTCACATATTTATGCATCCAAAATTGTAATTTAACATATATGTTTTAACAATGAGAAAAGAATTTTGCTCTTCTCTAAGTCTCTTCTGATATGAGAAGACAGGTTTTGGTCCTATGTAGAGCTGGCAAATTTGCCGTCTCTGTTACATTGCAAAACCATGGAATTAGGTTAAACACTAAGAGCTTGCATCCTATTTTCACAAAGTGATTGTGCACAAACAAGTATTCATGGCTTCATGTTGAACAAACTCCATCACACAGAGATTAATAGGTATATATGTCTATTTGACTTTGTTACGTGAGCACACAGACACGTCCTCAACACAGAGACAACTGAGCTGTGAAACCCTAATTCCTAATTCCCATGTTTTTAACCTTTTCTCTATTCCGTTCTGGGTTGTTCCATCTGATCAGGCAGAAGCCAACAAAATTGGAGATATTTTATAAATTTTTTTCTTTGTTCATTTAAAAGGTAAGGATATTGCAAAGCAGATTTTTTTCTCATATTATCTTTGTATTCTTTTTGCTAAAACTAAAAGTTTTGATGGTTAGATTCTGACATGGTATCAGCAAAGAAAAAAAACCAAAAAACAAATTAGTAAAATTGACCATTCCCCTGTGGATTTTCTATCAGGAATTGTGATGCATCTGGCAATTTCTAAAGAGACTTTGCTGCATAGCCTATTGCAAGAGACATATTAGTGTTATTATAGCTGTTACACTGCATGCATATATTCATTTGACACATTTTTATATTTTATAAAAATATACATTGATTTTAGGTCTTCTGCAAGTGATGAAAAACAGCTACCAGAGACAATTAAAGAGCAGTGCTGTTCAGTCATTCCCATGAAATCCAATATGCTTTCTCATAATCTGTGGTCATTTTATAGCATTCTGTCATTGAGATATGTAAGTGATTATTCTGTTTGCATTAAATTGAGAAAAAGAATGCAATGAGGTTCAATTGCAGGAGCTTAAGAGTCAAAAGACAATCAGGTACCCAAGTCTAAAGAAGACTCCAGCTGCTAAACTGCAACATAAATATTTTACCTGGAATAGAAAATGCATTGGGTGCAGTAGGGAAAATTTTTTTATATTTTTAAATAATTCTATTTTTATTGCTCACTATATTCTCAGTGGCCATATGTGACTAAATATGGATTTTGGTATTACTTTAAATGATCACTGGTGTCCTTTTGCTCACTCTAGATGGATGGTAGCACGTTAGAAGGAAAATCTCCTGAGATGTGATACCAAAGAACAGATAAAGGCAGACTGCTGCTGAAGAAGATGACATAGTCTCAAAAGGAAAAGGCAATTTTAAAAAAAATTATTTTCAGGGCATGCAGTACTAAAAGTAAATAGCAAATTTATCCTCTAAATAAATGCAGATGACACACTATACACTGTCTCACACTGCAGGTTAATTGTGAGGAGGACTACTTGCCTCACTAAGGTTACTTATTAAGCCAGTAAATCCCACTTATATTTGCACTACAGTAGTGTAAAGGAGAACCAGATGATGATTAGCCTAAATCAAAATAATTTTAATAACGCTGTGATGGTCTGTAAAATAGTGAAAATATTTATTGAATGTGATAACTTGTGTTCAATGATGCTGGAATCAATGGGAGGAGGGTACATAGAATTTCTCCTTCTGGGATACATTTCTTTTGTGGTTCAAAACTCTGGAAGCTGTTTGAATTCATCTATCTGCAGATATACATGCCCTAAAGGGGGATTTTCTCTTAGAAAATGATGATGTTTGGCACCTATTCCTCACAACCTATAGTGATGAATATCTCTCAAAAAACATCTCCGTTTTTCAGGGAAGCATCTTTTATTCTTTATTTCTTGAAAGTTTTCTGTTTCTCAGATTTAGCAGGGTAGCTGATCTCTTCTAGCCATAGAGGGGTTTTTCACCCATTTCACTTAATTACTCAGGAGTTTTAATACTCTTAATACTGGCATTTCACATGCTGAGTGTTCATTTTCCCCTGAAAATTGTATTTTTCTGAAAAAAGTGTAGTGGCTAAGACTGTGACCACATCTGAGCTAAGACAGTGACCACATCTGAATCATTGTCAGTGTGGCAATACTAGTTAGAGACCAGTGGTTAGGGACCCAAATCTTACAAAATGTTTTCCCAGAAGCAATTGCATATTCATTAGGATATTTATATCACGTAAATTGCTTCTGCTATTATAGCTTTCTTCATCTAGGCAGCTAGACTAAATAACATCGGCAAATTTGATCCTCTCGCCAATTACACCTATCTAGAAAGACAAGCCCGAATAAGCTCAAATCTTGTCATCGTTGTTTGAATTCTATAAGCTTTGATTACTGATATCTTCCTATGTAGTCAGCAGTGCAAAGGAATAAATCTGTTGAAAACAGTGGATTAAATGGATGACAAATTACCCATGTTTCAGTAGCAGACAAAGTAAACCTTCATTTGTGTCTGCCAGGATGATTATATAACTCTGCAGTTCTTTATAGCAAATTTCTAATTATATAAAAGCTGGATTTTCTTCAATACTCCCTACTGGTTTGTTATTACATGCATATATCAGCAGCTTGCACTGAAGATGAATTGTGATAATCAGAGCAGGCATCCCAATGGATTGACTTATTGGAACATTGCTGCATCTGACTGAGGCCTCACGAGGATTTATATCTCAAAGGTAGCAAGGAGGCAGCCAGAGATTGTATTTAGCTAAAAAACAAATGCCATGTTTGTACCTGATTGCCCCCAGAGCGTACTTGGTTTCTGAGCCTCTGACTTACTGGAAATAATGATAAAACGCTGAAAGTCATTATAAGGAATCTACTTAGTTTAAAATATATATTATTGTGATGTTTAGCTTTGCAATAACAGCACTAATTTCTTGGTTTGTTTTTTTTTTTTTTTTATAAACTGTATTGCTTATGCTAATAAAGGACAGCAGAAAATGTACTACAGTTTGTTATTTAAACTGCTATGCTAATAGCAAGTATCTTCTCTTAGTCACCTTGCAAATTCAGACTTACTCAACAAGTACAGTATAATTACTTTTTAAAATTCATCCCAGCTTTCATTGTAAATCTTCAGATATGCTTTTTAATCTATTATTTTCCCTGTGTTTCATTTTTACAACCGTTTATGCATGTGCTAATTCTCATTTTTAGAATAGAGTCCTGTGAAAAGCCTAGAGCAGTTCCTGGGTTCTGCTGGTGTTCTTGGCCTGAGAAGGCAATTTAAATTCTTCTGCATCTTTCTTCACTCCGGCCGGGGAGATGTTCGTGTTCCTTGGTATGTAACTGCAATACCATAGAAAAAAAGACTTAATTGGAGAGTGTAACCATTCCAGAGCAATTTTCCAACTACTTTACAGAGCTTCATTGATAGCAAGAAACTTGAGAGCATTCTTCTAAGATTGTACCTACACCAGTAGGTGCAGGGACATTTAAGATTCTGCTTGGACTAACTAAGAAAATGTAGAAATGAGCATTTATGTACCTCCCTCATGTCTTGAATGGGTCAGGTGTGGCTAAATGAGTTATCTGGATGCGTAGTATATGTCTGTCCTGCAAAGCCAAGTTGTTTTAGCTCAGGTGCATTTTCTTCAAATGAAGCTGCATTGGTTTTAAACCTGAATTGAGACCTACAAGGAGCAGTTCTATGCAATATAGGCTTGTCAGACATACTTCTAGCTCAGACTGCTGATCCTAAGTATTTTTTTTCAGTTTAGATACACTTTCAAAGAAATCATGGGTATTTTCTGCTTTTTTCACTCCCAAGCCTAAACGTCTGTCAAAGACATTTGTTTCCTTAGAAATGCTGACCTTTTCAATGTGCTGGCATTCACCCAGGCACTTACACACTTGTCTCCTTGGAGTGAAGACATGTTTGGTTCAATTTCGAGCGGCACAGACACTTCCTTTCATATTTCACCACCCTAATTTAAGTGTTCTCCACGTGTCAAACAAGAGACGTACCGAGATCTTGGCAGGCACGGAAGAGCAAGAATGATATAAGATGACCTTTGTAACAATATGTCTGTTGCTGTTATAGTGATATAGGCTATTTATTATTATGTAGTGACTTTTCAACCTCTGTGTCACAGAGGAGCATCTAAAGAATTCATAGCTTTCTTTCTTTTTTTTGTCAAGACATTAATGGGGAATATGAATAAACATTTATCCTTATGATCTCTTTACAAGGGATTATAATAATAGATTATAATTGTATAGCCTCTCAGAAGAAATCACTTCTGATGAGCTGGTAAGAAATTAGAAGTGAAAGAGTAAGATTAAGATAGGAAAGAAGTAGTTGAATAACTGCTTGCAAAAAGTAGCTGTTTGTAAAGTTCTGCATTCATGAGAGCAGATTCTTCCCAGAGAAAAATAGAGAATTTTTTTATGCTCTATCCAGCTATTTCTCATAGTTTCTTTTAAAAGTTTTGTTGGTTTTTTTTTTTTTTACAATAAGGCCTTCAATGGCTTAAACAAATTGGCAAGTAGGGTTTAAGTGTAATCCGTGACAGAAGTATTAGAAACTTACAGAAGCTCAGCAGCATGGTGAGAACAAAAGTAAACAGAGAACTAGTACTTCAATCAGCCAAGAGCTGAGAATGAGAATATGAGAATGAAATGCTGCAAAACAAAAGGACATTATTAAAGTTGTTTAGATCTTCTACATAAAAAACAAACAAACAAAAACCTGGAAGAAACCAAACCTCTTGTTTTTCATTAACATTTTAATTCTAATTCAATCTTTTCCAGACAGCAGAAAACTTCTACCCTTCGTAAATTAAATTCACTGGTGAGTAATGAAGTAATGTCAATCATTAGGTTGGACCAGCCAAGCAAAACACTTAGGCTCTTATATCCTGAAATACACGTTTCCTCTTTCAGACTACATGGTACCTGCTCCCTATTTTGTCACCTTTGCTGAAATGGCAGAGAACTAAAATGAGGAAGAATCTTCCTTTATATGAGTCAAATTATATGCTAGAGTACTGAAGGGCAGATGTTTTCGAAATTATTTCATACATTTTGGAGTATCCTAGAATCAGATTTTTGATAAAGGATCATCTTTGAGACCTTCCTTCCTGAGCACATAAATGAAGCCTCAAAAAAAATATTATCCTTCACTTGGAAATTTTTAAATAAAATAAATAATTAAATATGTGTTCACATATTTAAATAAATAAGTGTTCTGTCCTTCAACATTCATGCAGCTTGGGCTTTAGCTTTCTCTGCTCAAGAAACCTGCATCTTTGTAAAATGTCCATTGCAAACAACTTTTTTCTTTCCATATCAAAGTAACATTAAAAAAATTCCAGGTGCTGGAATTACACTTTTTGGTCTCATCACGTCTTCTCTTATCTGGCAAGCATTTGTCATTTGTTGGTGCATGTCTTAGGCAAGCATATCAACACTGTGAAGGACAAAAAAGTCTACTTTTATTTCCTCTCTTCCTATCCTGGTGTCTCACAAGAATCACAGTGGACAACACGAAAATACCTCAAGTTATGAAGAAAATGAGAAATTTATTGGTTCAAAGATTTTAGCAGGGAGTTTATATGTAATTTCCTTTAATCATGTGATGAAGAAAGGTAAAAGACATCTAAGTACAAAGAAACTGTGAAAATTTTCCTGTCTATTCTTACTTGGTGAGGCAAGAAGTTTTTTATGAATTAGCATCGTGTGTACAACAAGTATATAAGCATTACTGCCCAGTGTGCAAGCATATCAGCAAGCATTTGTCTTCTTTGGTTTCGAATTCCATATATTTTTTTCTATTTTCTACTTTTTTTCTTTTCCTTTTTTTTTTTTTCAAATTTGGTTAAGTTGGGGGTTTTTTCTCCTCAATTTAATCTTCTGTCTGATTTTAAATCAGTTCTAACTAGGAAGTTTTACAGTCTTAATGGCATCATCAAATAATTTTCTGTAGAATATAAAATTTCAGTGATTGCAGTTTGCTCTGGTAGCTGCTACAATAACATCTTTGAAAATGGTGGGTAACTGTTAATGACTTTGTACATTACCTGTGCTCAGAGTCTCTATGTTAATTGGATTCGTGTCAAGATGATTAGCTATTTAAGTGTTCCTTTTTTCCCAGTGGGAGTCAGCGTGTTATTTATAAGAAATACATTCAGATTTATTCTATTCTGAAGTATTTGTATTAATGTTTTTCTAATTTAAAAGAAGGTTAGGTTGCAGAGAGTTATCCCTTTCTTGACTACCTTCACATCAAGTAATTATTATGCAGTCTTTGCCCTATTTTAGATCATCTACTTGACAGTCTATTTCTTTTTATGGATGTAGTAAAGACAGCAAGGACAAGTGGAGCGATTTGTCCAAGGTGACTAAGCAACCTAGAGCAGCAGAGTGATGAAGGTAACAAAGGTCTTCTGAGACACACGATACTGAATCTGTTGATGTGTTCAGCCTCTTTGCTAGAGAAATTTGCTATTACATTTGCCTTTTGTTGCTCTGCAGAACCAATGCATCTCTCAGGGAATGAACCAGGCTAGGTTCCAGCTGGCACCTCATCAACCAAATTCCTAGCAGTCAGATCGTGGGGTCTTTGTAGGAGATGTGTGAGGCAGAGAAAAGCCAGCTTCACTTTCAGAGTCTAGGATGAGTTTGAGAATGGAACAGTTAGAGGAAAATACCACAGCTTTTTTACATTTAAACTGAGAGCTGAGCAGAGGTAGTATGGAAATCATTGAGAGACAATAAACAAGAAACTCTCAATCTTTTTTTAATTATTTGGATTTTTATTTTTGGGCTAGTTAACAATGCAAAGCCTCACTTTAAGGATTGTAACTGCCTCGGTCTGACTACAACTACTTATCTCTCCTTACCAGCCCAGTAACTCCATACATGAGAAATGAAATCCTCAAGATGTTAAACTATACTTGCCAAAAACCTCTACAACTCTCTAACTATATTTCTAATAATATTTTAGTAAAACAAAGAAAAAAGAAAAACTACTTTTTATTGTATCTGTTGTTTGTTTGCTTAGAGATGAGCAAAATATTTTTAGGAACAGTTTATGTGACAAATTTAGTTCTTATGTATCATTCATGAAAAGACTATGCATATTTAGTAATTTGTTCACTATTCATAATTGATTGAAAGTGAATGCAAAAAAAAAGTGATGCAATATCAGGTTATTAAATCTCTACTTGTTTTCAAGGTAGGAAATATAAAACATTAAATACTAAGTAGTGGGGAAAAGACCCAGATGTTGGCAATTTAGAAGCTGTTATAAACACTTGTGTTTGTTATTCTCTTATCAGTCATGTTAGTCATTGCCCAGTGTCATGGGATAGCAGTTTCTCTTTCCTGATATGTGTAACAGAAATAGAGGGCAGTTGTAAGCAATCCACTAGATTCCAACGAAGGAAGGAAGCCTGCAGTTCTCTCTGGTTTTGGTTTGTTCTTGTTTTCTCTATGTCTGTATTACACATTAAAGAGGCCATGTGTCCACCATCAGACCTGTGTGCTACGGGAAGAAATGAAGAACCAATTCACTCTAAATGGGCTTGGGCAAACACTTTTATTTGTCAAATTAGCCAGATTCATTTCAAATTTATGCCAACTTTCATGGGGTTTTTATGTTCCATGCCGGAGAAGAGATGAAGCTTCATTTGGCATGAAGGTGCTGATAAAAACTTAATTTGTCGGGGTGCTTCAACATATCTGAAAACAGCAGAATAGAAGCAATCTGGACTGGCACTCTACATCATTTAGCCACCCTTTTTTGATCTGTCACCAGAAGCCATGCAGACCGTTTAACATATTGTCACACCACGGCCAGATACAGCTTTGAACGAGATAATTGAAGGGCTGGAGACAGTGTTGCCAGCCCTGTGCAGCTGTACCAGCCTTGTGCTGATAGCACTATCTTGCTTTTGGGCTCTTAACTTAGTATTTCAGCTTGACACCTCACTGAGCAGTGCGGACATGCAGTGTTCTGGGACCTGAGTGGACAACTTGATTTTGGCTGCATGCTAACAAAAAGCATGAGATTTCACTTTGGTCTCTCAGACTGTCTTTCCTCATAGCTGGAGCAGACAGATTTTTATCATTTCCAGTTTGGGTTGTGTTTTCAGACTGAATTTTTGAGCATATAAAATAAGATTAGGAACAGATCTGCTTTACAGTTTTCTATTCTTTTTAACCAAAAGGATTGGACTACTACAGTGTTAAAGAAAAGAACACAATCAAACCAGCACATTCTTTTTTATACAATCAAAAAAAAGTGTACTTGCTTTTTTGAAATGATTAGTGAAATGCTGACAATGAGTTGCCATGAGCAATGGTTTCATTGCTACCAGCAATTTGGTACATATATATGTATATATATATATATATGTATACCTGATGTTCTAATGATTTATCAGAGATATTAGATATTTAATAATTATTGTCTGAAGTAAACAATCAATACCCAATTGAAATCACTTTAGGCCATTTATTCCAGGCATCTGTACAGAACAAAAGGAAAGTTTTTAATCAGAATTGGCTTGAAAACAGTTTATTAACAGGAAACTTCTTTTTTATTATATAATATACTCACGAAAAGCTTTTTCATCTGATTCTTGATGGGCAGGAAGTTTTATTGTGTCTGTGAAAAGGGTGGGAGGAATCACAACCTCTAACTGCTCATAGTGTCATGCTCACAGAGTGTGAGCATGCTTGCTCATAAGAATCTGTGTAAATGTTTATGAGTATTTTGTAACACACTAGAAGCTGTACTGTTGTTCTAATCTAAGAAATTGAAAGTTAGAGCCATAAGCAAAAAACAAAGGTCAGCAATGCAATCATCATTCCTATGATATTGTCAGGAAACCAGGTTTTAGCATGCAACTTATGTATAAACAAAGTTACTTATAGTCTCTGCCTCATACTCTTCATAAATGACTTACTTTCTGAATTTCTGACATTATAAAAGCTAATATAGTCGTCAATACCAGCCTATTTTTTACAGTCAGTCACACTTTCTGGTTTTCAAATACTTTTATCAGTGAGGGAGAATGTATGAAACACCGCAACACTCACATCCTATTGAAACATTTTTGCTTCCGCTAAATTGCAAAATAACCATTTATTTGTGTTAAAACAGCTTAATATTTTGACTCCCTAGAAGAATAGCAGAACTACGTCTGAAATACCTGTAGCATGTGTCATACAGAAGTTACCAATCATGACATGTTCAATACATTTTCCCTTCCTGTTCTAACTGCCATGGAAAAAGTTATTTGACCATTATCCAAAAGCCTAGCCATCTTTTCTTTTCTTC
Source organism: Oreocharis arfaki (assembly GCA_013398015.1). NCBI lineage: Eukaryota > Metazoa > Chordata > Aves > Passeriformes > Paramythiidae > Oreocharis > Oreocharis arfaki. The sequence continues at coordinate 69,369 of VZRR01013890.1, forward strand.
AATATCATGCAATATGTTCTTCTCTTGGCATAGGCTTTGATGAATTTCCAGCACTTGGCTTATATCCCTTCTCTGTAAGATAAAGTATGCATCTAAGATGTTGAACCAGTGCTCTCACAGCTATTCAGTGAGAATAAGCCAGAAGAGAGTTATGTAATATAACTGCAGTTTCTACAACTTTTTCTTTTTCTTGCCTGTTTAGGGAAAGAATTTGGTCAATGTCAAACTGGCTTTCAACAATACAAATCATAATTTGATCCAGTTGAGAGCTTCTGCTTTTGCTGTAGTGAAATGCTCCAAAATATGAAACAGAGATCACTCTGTGCCGGGTTTTGTTTAGATGCTGATACTCTGCCAACATACAGAAGATGGAAACCCACTTTCTGAAAATAATCAATCTTGAAAGGGGTCAAACTGCTTATTACATTATGGTATTAGGCTGATTTAGTTTGTTAATGCATTTGTTCTGCTTAAACAAATGTTTCAAATAAGCTCTTTGGATTCATATATGAATGTTTTAATGAAGATCCTCCGTCAGGGGTTACGCGGCATAAAATCTTTGATTTACACTCTCAGCTTAAATACCACATGGCACTGTTTTCTCTGCTGTTTACAGGGTATTATACACATTTTGTATAATACTGTAATTTAGAATCATGGCTTATTATGCTGACTTTTTATATCTGAACCTCGAATCTTCCCATATGAACGTGATTTAAATTACTCTAAGCAAATCTTCCACGATTGTGCGTATTTATTCATAATGCTACCACCTGTTAAAGAGGTCCCTAACAGTTACCTGTAGAGCATACTAATAGCTCACCATACAGACCAGGATGGAGGTGACACATCTGTTCACATGCTCCTATGGCCAAACCACAAGCAGGAAAGGAAATATTTAATGATGCATTTCATGTTGCTGCTTAACAAGAGAGGAAAAAAAATGAAGAAGGAAAGTTAACAGCTGTATAAATTGTGCAAGATTCAACATCTGGCCCGTTATGTGACTCTTTCATAGGTTTCAGCAAGAGCCATTGATGGTTGTGGGGAGGGTCTCTGTTCTGCAATCACGGGGTGATGCAGCAGAGCACAGACTGGACATACAGTGAGATCCAACAAGGGGGTTAGTGGCTAATTCTGGAGAAAAACACCAACATGAAGCCAGGGTTAACATATGTCTAGCAGAATGCCTAGGTTTGGTAATGAGGTACTTCTGCCTCCATGAGGGAGTTCTGATATGGCTCTAGAAACCTAGTTAAAAACTCACTGCTTTTTTCTAGGATGTGTCCACCAAGACTTACTTGCCTCACAAGGGTAGCTTATTATCTACCTGCTACAGAGCTGGGGAAACAGATCCTGACAGGTTATATTCCTTGTTACCCTGAATCTATTCATAGAAGCACTTAATTTGGTGCTTCTATAAATCCTCATACAGATTTATTTGCCTTGGAGGTAGGGACAAAAGAGGCCCTAGAATTTTGTGCAGAGAAACAATCTCATTGAAAAGTGTTTTCTCTGCCTCCAGTCACTGCATGTACTGCACAGAGTTTAAGCACTATATATACTGCACATTATGCAATGCAAGTTGGAGGCAAGTATAATGGTGTCATTTCAGTATTAATTTTTAGTGATGTTGTTAAGCGCTTTACTGAAACCCTAAAAGCTGCTAGAGATGATTTTGGGTGTTACCAATATAGCTTTGGGACAGGGAAAGAAAAGATAGTTACAAATATCCTTTTTCATGATAAGAAATCCATCATGGCTACAAGTATTTTAGCCCCATTATTAATTACAACTTTAGAATCGAAAATGCAGTCTTGCTGAATGAAAGATGCATTTTTTATTCTTAATAACTACAGTTGTGTTTCTCGTGGTAATGTGAAGAAGGATGAGGTAATAACGCTCAAATTGCAGGTTAATTGGAAAGTTTTTATTTGATGATATTTTTCAAGTTCTTAAGATATTGCAGAGATGTTTCTGCAGATTTTGCTGAACTCACATCAGTGTTTTATTCATTAATTATACTTTCTGTATTGCTATTATGAAGCCTTTTGGAAATAAAATCCAAAACTTAACTTTTCATATTTTTTCATAAGAATAGGTATAATGGCCATTCATTACAGGCCATTGGTTTGCTGTAGGACTCAAGGAAGACAATGAATATTTTTGCCATGCAAAAAGAAATAGTCTTTTTTCCTAGCTGTTTCATGGAGAAGATACTTTTACTTTGTCAGCTCCATGGTATTATTTATTTCACTCCACTATGTTCAATCAGCTAAATATTTAACTGTTGTTTAATTTTATTTGTTTTAGTGACTGCTTTCCATTTTTCATGAAATATGTATTGTTTTCTTATATGAGAAAATGCAACCCTTAAATCTTAATTCTGAGAGTTTTTAAAGATTCAGATTTTTATACATAGAAAGATTATACTTAAGATACTTTGATTTTTATTCCGATGTGATGGAGTGATGCATCTAAAATTTAAAAAAAAATCTTTTTGATTCATTAGAACCAAGCCTTAGTTTATCATAGGTCCTTGGTACATCCTTTACAAGGATACACCTGTGGTTAACAGGAACCATGCTCTGAAACATTGGTTTAGAATACTCTCTACAGACAAGTATTTTAAAATAAAATATTTACATACATGCCTTGATATTTCTTAAAAGAATTTATATTAATCTTGGTAAAAACCCAAATAAAAAAAGAATGAAAAAGTCCTCTTCATAAGTCCTCTTCATATTAATTGTTCTGGAATCCCACATCTCTAATAAAAATGAAGAAATAGGAATACAAATAATATTTTCCAAAGGGAAACAGAAAAACGAAAATGACTCCTATATTCATATTTGAAATATTTTTAGTGAATTACTAGACACAATTGATACCACTGCAGCTATTTTTTTTCTTAACACATCTCTTTTTTAAAAATTATTAGCTATTATTTTGCATAAATACTTTTGGTTTTAGTGCATTTCTTAAACAGTATGTATTAAATTTACACACAGGCAGAAAAAAAGTCTAATCCATTAACTCTCCATGACAAATGGTTTAATACAGATGAAGTAGTCATTGGAATCTTTCCTGGAGCCACAAGAAGCTGCTAGCTTATCAGCTGGAAACAAAGAAGCATCATAAAACATTTCTCAGCAAGGCCAAGAAGAATGATTCGATAACTAAGCCCTCCAGTAATTGAAAACATATAACCCATATACTTCTGAATTATAGCTGTGACTAGTCTTTTACAAAATAATTTTTTTCCTCCCAAATACTTGCTATAGTGCAGCAAAAGTGCCTATGAGTCAGAAGGATGCTCTGAGATGTAGCCATCATTCAGGATAAGCAAAGTTACTCCCCTGGATGCCAACTCCCTCCCCTCTCACCAGCAACCATACAGGCTAAAAGGCAAACTGGAAAGTGACATGAAAATTTCATTTTGTGATCTTTCTGGAAGTCATATGTCATTTTATTTATGGTTCTATCTTTCAGGTGTTTACATGTATGAATACAAAAATACGAGAGGTGAATACATGAATAGCACAGTTATAAACATCTTGTCATCAAACATTTCCCTAATTTACGTGAGTTAAGGAATGTGGTAATACAGGCGGAATATTAAAATTTGGATTTAAGTCAATCAGTTAAACTTTGTGAGTCATTAACAGTAGTTAAGATTTGTCAGAAACTTGTTCTTTAACCGGTATGGGATAAGTGGGTGGTCTTTTTCATGGGCCTACCCAGATTGCAGAAAATAGTGTAACAGTTGATAGAATCTGGCAGAAGGGATGGATGAACTTCCAAGGACCCACTGTAATATCCAGATAATTAGATCTCAGAGCTCTATGAACATCTTAGTTCAGGATGAAAATGTCTTAAAAGGCAACTTTTTGCCGTGCTTTTTATCAGACAGTATTTTTTATGTAGGATACTCAGAGTGATTTTATTAGCATGGGACTAGGAAAGATACCTTGGATCAGACTTGTCTGTCCTTGCTACAACAGGCAATAGCATTTATTCATTTTCCCTTCATAGCATAAAACTCTGTCTCAGACCATCAGTCTCTGTTACGAGTCTTTCACGACAGTTTCACTGCTTCAGTTTCTCAGTAGGACACCACACTGTAATTTCCAGCACGATCTCCACTGTGTTATATATTACAGTGAAACAAGGCCTTACAGTTTTTTACCAAGTATTGTTACTGATTAAGGATAGTTTTAAAACAGCTAAAAAGTATTCAACATGTTATGTCATTGTTCATAACAGGATTCTTTTAGTGTTTTCTATTAGCACATTACCATCAGGAGAGATGCTATAGCGTGGGAATTTCTGCTTTCGGATTCTTTTTGAATTCTTTTGAAAAAAGACATATGGCAGACACATTTTTAAAACTGTAAAGCTCAAATATCAAAAGAAAAATACAAATATTAACATATTTAGCAGATTTTTTAGAAATTCTTGCTTATTCTTGGCTTAATAAAGTTTTATTGTGATGTATCCAGTTTAGGAATTTATTATGTTTCATACTAATATTTTGCATCTTGCAAAAAGAGTTTTCTTTACTAATTAAAACACAATGATTCATAAAAAATCATAAAAAATTATTTAATTTTGTTGAAAAATAAGCTTCATAAAAAACTGAATTTATTAATATACAAATATTTCAATTAAACAAGCGTAACCATATTGAATTCTACTCTAAGCGATTTCTGAAATAACCTGTGAAAATGACTGGAAATGAAAGAAATTGTAGCTCAGTCTCTTCTAACTCAATGCAAGAGAGGAATAGTTCAGCTACTTCACTTTTGAAGCAGAGATAGAGCAAAATCTCGAAAGACAGTAAAATTGCAGGGGGAGAAACATAATAATTTCCCCCCCACCCAGAACCTACTGTCTAGACATCAGTGAGTTTCTTCAAGGAAGGAGCAGATTTGTATATGAGAGATTTTGCCACCAGTTAAGAGTCTGAAAAAAAAGACAAAAGGGCATCCTTTCAGACTATAGTAACTGAAGTTTTGTGAGTTCTCAGAGGAATAGAAATCAGGGCATGGATGGAAACCATTTTTTTCCACATCTTTGTGTTTTATGTATTTCCTGTTTCCTGGTGTCTGCCTGTGGTTTTGAATGATTAAATTCCATTCCTATTAGATCCTTTCTGTAAGTGGTGCTGAGATAATTTGGATTTTACCAGTTTTGATAAAATGAGGATGTATTTGTTCCATGATCTTTTGCTTTTGTTCGGTTATTAGAGTTATATTGTACTTCAAGTATTAAAAAAACCTGATAAACAAACCAAATCAAATCAAATCAGCCAACCAGCCAATACCACCCCACTCCAAAACCCACAAAAAAACCCCCAAAAACTCAAACAAATAGACAAACAAAAAAGATTGAGCAGTATTTTCCCCTTCATATCTTTTTATCCATGCACCCAGGTATCAAGATACAGTTGCCTAGGAATTTATAAAAAAAATATTGTTAACTCCTATAGAAGGCTCATTTTGTGACCATTCTCCTTTTGAGGATTCCTGATATCTAAAAAATGTGAAAAATTGAATTTTACCAGTGGCTCCTTAAATCACTTATCATTAGATACATGCCAATGTAAATGTCACAAAATAAATCCTAATTAAAAAAAAAAAAAGAGAAAAACAGCTGTTTTATTTAACAAGAGTATAGGACAATAGCTACTACATGCTCTTATATCTAGTAATGTGTTGCTTGGCTTTATATTTTTCCTGTGCTCTCCTCAGTTTAGAAGGTTGTCAAATTAAGCTAACTCTCAAGATTCTTCACACACCTCCTCAGGGGATGGAACATATTCTTTTGACAAACCCTATCTTTAGGCTTTTTTTTCCCTGAAATGAATGTAGATTCAAAACATACATCTTCCTTCCTGAACAGAATATCTGTTGAGTAGAAATTCACCCCTGGGGCTTCAGACACCTTCTTGCTTCCTCTTGCCCTGCACTACGAAATCCAATAACATGGTGATTTATCACCTAATCCCTGAATACTCTGTTGTGGGGATACGAACCCACAAATGGTAGGTAATGGTGACTTTCAAAGACCTCTCCTAGCTGGCTGGGTTTCAGGAAACCATAGTAGTTATGTAAAGAAACTTATTTAACCATAAATTTTTTTTTCCTCCTCTTCATATTTGTATCATCATTCTTTTTTTCTGTTCTGCAGGATTAGAGTATGATGAGAGATAAGTAAGGCTATCTTTAATACAGATAAATGACTTTCAAAATAAAAAAAAAAGACCAAACTTTTCAAAATTCACTCTTATGAGAATTCTATAAGTCTATTTTTAGTGAAAGTAATATTTTTCAGTCACTCAACACTTCCATATTAGAAGATAACAGAATTTCTATGAGCTTCTTTGACCTGGTTAAATTTAGGATAAATACTTAATTCAGGATAAATATTAGTGGTAATAAAAAGGAATAGGATATTGCAAGCATGAAGATTTTAAGTGTGAGAATACACAAATAGTACTGGGATTTCTGACTGGGTTGAAAGAGTCGTGTGTTGGATAACATTTAATCTTTCCAGAGTGAAAACGAAGAAGAAAATTTTATTTTGAGAATTCTAGACAATTTTGAGTTTAAAATATCTATTTGTGAGAAAAAGTTGTGAGTTTAAAAGATCCACTTCACTGGGCTGAATGAAAGGAATCTATCACATACAACTTGCCCTACAAAGGACTGGTTTTTCTGGGTGTGTATATGTTTTTATGTGTTTGTGTGTATTGGTACCAATTCTGTAGTAGTATGTTTAAGAAAGGGTAAAAAATGCTACATAATAGCTTCTGGGAAAGAGGAGTGAGAAAATGTAAGAGGAGCAACTCTGCAGACAGCAAGGTCGGTGAAGAAGAGGGAAAGGAGGTGCTTCAGCTGCCGGAGCAAAGCTGTGGAGAAGATCATGGTGATGCAGGCTTTCTGTAGCCCATGGAGGTCCATGGTGGAGCAGACATCCAACCACAGCCCATGGAGGACCACACACCAGACGGAGTAGGTGGATGTAAGCTGAAAGAAGTTGCAGCATGTGGAGAGACCATGCTGAGGCAGGGAGGGTTCTGGCAGGGCTGTGACCCTTTCGGAAACTCATGCTGGAGCAGTGTTCTTGAAGGACTGCATCCTGTGGAAGGGAGCCTCACAAGAGAAGTTACTGAAGAACTGTATTCAATGAGAGGTAACCTGTGATGGAACAGGAGAACATGCAGAGGAAAGTATGGCAGAGGTGAGTTGTTATGAACTCACTTCATTGCCCATCTCCCCACATTGACGGAGGGGAGGAGGTGGAAATACTCGTAGCAAATTTGAGTCTGAGAAAAAGGGAGAGGTAGAAGGAAAGTGTTTTCAGAGTTGTTCCAATTTCCCATTATTGTACTCTGCTACAATTAACTTGGCAATAAATTAAATTCATCTTCCCTAAGTCTGTTTTTCCCATGGCATTAATAAGGAAACTATCCCCATGTCCTTATCTCAATTTATGAGATTTTTGTCATATGTTCTCTCTTGTTTAGGAGGGGGAGTGTAAGAGCAGCTTGGTGAGCACCTGGTAGAGAGGCACATTTAACCCACCACTGCTTCTTGTCCTTCTTCTATAACATGTCAAAAGTCACTTACTGAGATTTCCTGCTTTGACTTTAGACAATCAACATGCAACAACATCTAATGTCTTCTCTCTGTTAGGATAATTAAAAAATAATAAAAACAAATTCTAACTGAAATTCGCCTCTTACCAAAGACGAAGTAGAATTACTTAGACTCTCTACATCATACCATTTTCAACTTTGCTTTTCCTCTTTTCTGTATTTGCCTCTATGTTAGCAGGGAACAGAGCAAGTCAGCACAGAACAAGTTTCCTGCCTCTCTGAGGCTTCCATTGCTGACCCCTTGTTGCATTGTGATTGATTTACATCCCCACTGAGAACTGTTATGTAGCACTACAAAAATAAAAAGCATAGCCAAAATATTGTTCTATTTACACAGTCTGAATGATAGAGACAATGAAATTAATATTATGTTTTTCAAAGCTTAACAGAGACAGATGGTAGAAATATCTGAACTGAAAAGTTTGTTTGATTTGGTAGTTTCTGTGCCCAGACAAATTTAGGAAACAACTACCTTTTATTGAAAAGGGGCGTTTTTTCACATGGAAATATGACATATATCTGCTTGCCTGAAGAACACAGATGCAAAAGCATATAGATACATATTATACTCAAATTATGGTGTAAGCAGTTTTTGTCTTCAGAATCTCAGATTACTTTTATATTTAATTTCACCAGAAAACAATGGTCCTTTATTCCTCTCAGAAGGCCACTCTACCCTCTGGGATGATGTAAATAGTTTGAAGGAATGCAGAACCACTACACCCAAGGGAAATGTCTGTCTTGAATTGCCCTGCAAATCTGAGTGTGCATTGCCAGGCTTCTCATCCACCCAGCCAGTCCCATCCTGCCTCCAACCTTTGTCAGAACTTAGGGAAAAGGGATGGAGCAAACAAAATCTAGCATGGTTTATATTGAGAACCTGATATTCAAGTATTGATAGGAGTTATCAGAAAGATCACTTATGTGTTATTGTGGCTTTGTGCTCTCATGCATGTAGTCCTATGAAAATCCACACTTCTGACTCCNGACTGGGTTGAAAGAGTCGTGTGTTGGATAACATTTAATCTTTCCAGAGTGAAAACGAAGAAGAAAATTTTATTTTGAGAATTCTAGACAATTTTGAGTTAAAAATATCTATTTGTGAGAAAAAGTTTCAAGTTTAAAAGATCCACTTCACTGTGCTAAACAAAAGGAATCTATCACATACAACTTGCCCTACAAAGGACTGGTTTTTCTGGGTGTGTATATGTTTTTATGTGTTTGTGTGTATTGGTACCAATTCTGTAGTAGCATGTTTAAGAAAGGGTAAAAAATGCTGCATAATAGCTTCTGGGAAAGAGGAGTGAGAAAATGTAAGAGGAGCAATTCTGCAGACAGCAAGGTCAGTGAAGAAGAGGGAAAGCAGGTGCTTCAGCTGCTGGAGCAAAGCTGTGGAGAAGATCATGGTGATGCAGGCTTTCTGTAGCCCATGGAGGTCCATGGTGGAGCAGACATCCAACCACAGCCCATGGAGGACCACACACCAGACGGAGTAGGTGGATGTAAGCTGAAAGAAGTTGCAGCATGTGGAGAGACCATGCTGAGGCAGGGAGGGTTCTGGCAGGGCTGTGACCCTTTCGGAAACTCATGCTGGAGCAGTGTTCTTGAAGGACTGCATCCTGTGGAAGGGAGCCTCACAAGAGAAGTTACTGAAGAACTATATTCAATGAGAGGTAACCTGTGATGGAACAGGAGAACATGCAGAGGAAAGTATGGCAGAGGTGAGTTGTTATGAACTCACTTCATTGCCCATCTCCCCACATTGACGGAGGGGAGGAGGTGGAAATACTCGTAGCAAATTTGAGTCTGAGAAAAAGGGAGAGGTAGAAGGAAAGTGTTTTCAGAGTTGTTCCAATTTCCCATTATTGTACTCTGCTACAATTAACTTGGCAATAAATTAAATTCATCTTCCCTAAGTCTGTTTTGCCCATGACATTAATAAGGAAACTATCCCCATGTCCTTATCTCAATTTATGAGATTTTTGTCATATGTTCTCTCTTGTTTAGGAGGGGGAGTGTAAGAGCAGCTTGGTGAGCACCTGGTAGAGAGGCACATTTAACCCACCACTGCTTCTTGTCCTTCTTCTATAACATGTCAAAAGTCACTTACTGAGATTTCCTGCTTTGACTTTAGACAATCAACATGCAACAACATCTAATGTCTTCTCTCTGTTAGGATAATTAAAAAATAATAAAAACAAAGTCTAACTGAAATTCACCTCTTACCAAAGATGAAGTAGAATTACTTAGACCTTCTACACCATACCATTTTCAACTTTGCTTTTCCTCTTTTCTGTATTTGCCTCTATGTTAGCAGGGAACAGAGCAAGTCAGCACAGAACAAGTTTCCTGCCTCTCTGAGGCTTCCATTGCTGACCCCTTGTTGCATTGTGATTGATTTACATCCCCACTGAGAACTGTTATGTAGCACTACAAAAATAAAAAGCATAGCCAAAATATTGTTCTATTTACACAGTCTGAATGATAGAGACAATGAAATTAATATTATGTTTTTCAAAGCTTAACAGAGACAGATGGTAGAAATATCTGAACTGAAAAGTTTGTTTGATTTGGTAGTTTCTGTGCCCAGACAAATTTAGGAAACAACTACCTTTTATTGAAAAGGGGCGTTTTTTCACATGGAAATATGACATATATCTGCTTGCCTGAAGAACACAGATGCAAAAGCATATAGATACATATTATACTCAAATTATGGTGTAAGCAGTTTTTGTCTTCAGAATCTCAGATTACTTTTATATTTAATTTCACCAGAAAACAATGGTCCTTTATTCCTCTCAGAAGGCCACTCTACCCTCTGGGATGATGTAAATAGTTTGAAGGAATGCAGAACCACTATACCCAAGGGAAATGTCTGTCTTGAATTGCCCTGCAAATCTGAGTGTGTATTGCCAGGCTTCTCATCCACCCAGCCAGTCCCATCCTGCCTCCAACCTTTGTCAGAACTTAGGGAAAAGGGATGGAGCAAACAAAATCTAGCATGGTTTATATTGAGAACCTGATATTCAAGTATTGATAGGAGTTATCAGAAAGATCACTTATGTGTTATTGTGGCTTTGTGCTCTCATGCATGTAGTCCTATGAAAATCCACACTTCTGACTCCGAAGTACATATTTCATGCACTCCCTCTATCAATAAATTACCAAATTTTTACAAAAATTAAGCCTAGAAAAATGCCCAATAGCCAAAGTAAAAAATTGAACAAATATGGGAAAAGCTTGAACAGTGATTGGAAAACCTTCTGGCCTCAGATTTCTTTTTAAATCAACATGAAGAAAACATTTACAGGCTGTCAAATGGGTCAAGCAAATGATTTCTTGTTTGTGGTTTTAATCTTTATTTTCCATATTAACTACTATTTTTCAGTTGCTTTGAATGGGGAATGTAGAACAGTAATTAAAAATATTTACTAGTTCATTAGTCTGGCTAGGTGAAAAAGTTTCTTCATGGAGTTGAGAAATGCACCACAGCACAAAATACCAATAAATCTGCACAGTGCAATTAAAGCAGTATAAATAAAGCTGGAATACTCAGAATTTTGGACAAATTTGTTTCTCTGTATCCTAGTCAGCAGGGTACTGATCTTAGTATCTTAGCCACTCCAAATCAGCATAAATGCCTGATGGTTAGTTCCTCTTGTTCTCATTTTCCCTGTTGCAGAGCACGGAGAAAAGTACTTAAAGAGGGATGTATGGATTTTCTCGTCAAAAAATAGTCTGCATAAAACTAAAATAATAAACCAGAGAATCATACAACATAACACTTAATGATGTGCAGGTCTATCTCATGTGGGCTTTGCATAGTGACTTCAGTGGAGTTACTCCACAAGTACACTGTTGGATGTCACTAAGCCCACAGCACTCAATGCAGAGCTGGTCATTGACTCCCACAGACTTTTGACTCACAAATTTAAAAACTAGAAAGATTGTATAAGTCCATTACCCTTTCAGTCTGTAGAAGACATAAATCTGCAGGAAGTTTCTAAACAACTGTGCTGCTCAGCAGGACTATATACATATTCTCAAACTAAAAGTATTTTCTTTAAAATGCTATTTCTTTGCTATGTACAATCTCTCCATGTACATAAAGATAGTGGCAGAATGAAAAAAAGAAAAAAAAGAGGATAAATTTGAGACTAATCTTAACGAGAGCTGGCTTAATTTACATTTGAATTGAATGACCAGGTTTTGGTGTGTGGGAGGCTACAGAGGTGGCTTCTGAGAGAAATTGAAAGAAGTTTACCCCATGTCTGGCAGAGGCAATGCCAGCCGGCTCCAGGACTGACCCACTGCTGGCCAAGGCCAAGCCCATCAGAGAAGGTAGCAAGGCCTCTGTGATATTTAAGAAGGACAAAAATAGCTTATTCACAGATTTACCTGTGCTCCAAGAAGAGAGGAGTGACAATGTGCAAGAGAAACAACTCTGCAGACACCAGGATTGGTGGAGAAGGAGGGGCAGGAGTTGCTCCAGGCATCAGAGCTGTGGTCCAGACCATGGTGAAGCAGCTGTGCCCCTGCAGCCCATGGAGGAGACCCATGACAGAGCAGGTGAATGTGACCATGGGCAGCCCGTGCTGGAGCAGGGTCCTTCTGACCCGTGGAGAGAGGAGCCCACACTGCAGCAGGATTCCTGGTAGGACTTGGGACACTGTGGGGGACACACATTGGAGCAGCTTGTCCTTGGAGGACTGCATCCATCGGAAAGGGACGCACACTGGAGCACTTCATGAAGCCCATGAGTAGGAACTTGGAGAAGTTCATGGTGGACTGTCTGCTGTGGGAGGGTCCCCATGCTGGAGCAGGGGAAGGACTCCTCCCCCCGAGAAAAAGCAGAAGCAATATGTAAGGAACTGACTGCATCCCCCATTCCCTGTCTCCCTTTACTGCTGTGGGAGGAGGTAGAGCCTGAGAAGGAGGGAAGGG
>VZRR01013890.1:83508-121008 GCA_013398015.1 Oreocharis arfaki
TGGAGCAGCTTGTCCTTGGAGGACTGCATCCATTGGAAAGGGATCCACACTGGAGCACTTCATGAAGAACTGAAGCCCATGAGCAGGAACTTGGAGAAGTTCATGGTGGACTGTCTGCTGTGGGAGGGTCCCTATGCTGGAGCAGGGGAAGGACTCCTCCCCCCTAGAAAAAGCAGAAGCAATATGTAAGGAACTGACTGCATCCCCCATTCCCTGTCTCCCTTTACTGCTGTGAGAGGAGGTAGAGCCTGAGAAGGAGGGAAGGGTGGGAGGAAGTTGGGTTTTAAAAATATTTGTTAGTTCTCATTATCCTGCTCTAATTTTCATTGGTACTAAATTCAATTTATTTCCCCAAATCAAGTCTTTTTTGCCCATGACAGTAACCAGTGAATGATCTCTCCTGTCCCTATCTCAGCTCATGAGGCTTTTGTTTCTCCCCTGTCCAGTTGCAGAGGGGAGTAATAGAGCAGCTTTGGTGGGTACCTGGCATCCAGCCAGGGTCAACCCACCACAAAGTGAATGCCTTGGACAGGTTTACCTAAACTGAAGTGTTTATTATAGTACCTGTAATACTGGTACCCATATATACCTTCCAAATAGTTAAAAATTTGAGGAGTTCTCATAGTAGTGGGGTCTTTTGGTTTTTTGTTTGTTTTCTTGTTTGGCTGTTTGCTTTGTTTGGTTTGTTTTGTAAGAGTAGAATATTTTTTATATTTGTCAGCCTATTGGGCAATCTCTTGTATCCTATAGAACACATTCATCAACAAAAAACTTCCTTTATGATAATGGATATTATAAAGTCTTCTTACAAGCTTCGTGATCTCTTTCAGACTAATGCACCTACTCAACTGCACAAGGCCACAAAGGTCTTCAAAACATTACAATAGACTCAGATGCTTATGCAAATCAGAGTTGTAGGGAAAACAACCTTTTGAAAAATCTGTTTGTTTCTCTCTTTTCCAGTGGTAATGGCAAATTCAAGCAAAGCCTGCTGTATTTATAACCCTATTTATTTATTTTTGCCGCCCATTTTAGAAGAGTTATTCTAGATTTTTGCATGAAAATCTCTCTACCACAATCACTAGAATATGTTTTCCAAAAATTTCAATATCAACCTTCCCTCACATGTCATATTTTTTTAATGCAATGCTTCTCAAAGTAATATTTGCAGCCTCCGAAACTGAATTCCCATCACAATTCCAACTCCTTCTCTTTCTAGTTTTCCACTAGGAGAAGAAAGGAGGAGAAAGAAAAAAAGAAAATACCTTAACTTTGGTCCTAGGATAAGAGTGCCCCACTGTGCTGATTCCTTCCTCAAGATTTCCTGAGAAGTGTCTGAAGTATTTAAAACAAAACCAGTGTCAAAACCCCTTGTGGAGCATTGCAAGCAGCCAACTGGGGAGACAAGAAGTGCAGAGTTGCAAATCTGTGCTCATAAAGTTTTTTCTATATTGAATAAACTTATCTAAGACTTGATTTTAACCTCAAAGGTAAAACTCACCTGGCTTTACAGGCACCTTCCAGGTTCTGTATGCATATGGGGCTTAAGTATTCTGCGACTTTAGGAGCATGTAAATAAAACATGGGTTAGAAAAATCACAGTGTGATATTACCATTGCTGTCTCGTGGAAATGGAGCTGTTGCTGAAGTGTATGGTACAGTTCTTCCTGGTAATACCACAAATGGTTCCTGTCACCACTGGGTTATTAAGAGCTTTCGTGACATTTAGATTTTTTTTTTTTTTAATTATTTTATTACACTTTCAGTTTACACTTTGATAGCTTTCCTAAAGCAAATAATAAACAGAAATGTCTTTTGCACTACATACATAAAAGGAAAGGGCTTGTCTGCTGTAAGTTCTAGCCTCCCAGGACTCAGATCAGAGAGTTGGCTTAATTCACTGTCATTTAAAACCAGATGTTTTTTTCTGGCAGACTGTCTTGCAAAGGCAGCAATGGAATCCATCAGATGGTACTCAGGGAAGCTCTAGTGCATTAAATTAAATACCACAAAGTAGGAACAATGAAGAACTGAAAATAAATCTTAAAAAAATGCACATAAACAAGAGACATTTTCCTCAACCCTCTACTGAGTGATGAGTTCAAAGGAGGTCTTTAATGCAGCTTTGCCAACAAGACGGAAAACTACTGCATACCTTAAAAGTAGGTGCTGATGCAATGTGCACTAGTTTACACAAGTCTAGTTATTGTTACACAGAGCAGTTATAGTCCTTGCTTCCAGGAAGGGGACAGTGTAAAACTGCATGCACTGGTTCGGAATTGCAGGTTTTATATAGCTAGAAGCTTTCGTAGAAAGTGAGGTTTGTATTGGTTCTGTACAGCTGCTGAGCTACTGAACTTTAAGGTACTTTGGTCCAGATCAGTACCTGGCCCCTTGCATTCTCTACACATCAAACAGGATAAAGCAGACTAGTGTAAATATAGGGGGGATGGGTTAGAAGGTCCTTTTCCCTTTCCTTTTCCCTTTCCTTTTCCCTTTCCTTTTCCCTTTCCTTTTCCCTTTCCTTTTCCCTTTCCTTTTCCCTTTCCTTTTCCCTTTCCTTTTCCCTTTCCTTTTCCCTTTCCTTTTCCCTTTCCTTTTCCCTTTCCTTTTCCCTTTCCTTTTCCCTTTCCTTTTCCCTTTCCTTTTCCCTTTCCTTTTCCCTTTCCTTTTCCCTTTCCTTTTCCCTTTCCTTTTCCCTTTCCTTTTCCCTTTCCTTTTCCCTTTCCTTTTCCCTTTCCTTTTCCCTTTCCTTTTCCCTTTCCTTTNCTAACAACATTTGGATAGCCAGCTCATTGTCATGCTGAAGATCTCATATGCAGCATCACGGAAATACACGGGACACAAAACATATCACATATTAGGTAAATTTCCTCATCGGTTTCTTGATAAAATGCAGCTTGAAATAACCTTAAACTAAATAAATTCTGGTTTCAAGCTATCTACCTAAACCAAGCAACTCTACTAATTCATGAGACCTGAGAATCTGCCTTCAGAAGTTTCAAACCTTTGAACTGTCATTCATCAAAAATGTCATTGCTCGAAAGGTGAATGTAACACTTTTCTACTTGTGCTGGTGAACAAAAGAAAGCTGAAACTTCCAGGCTGAGAGAAATATAATTCAATTATCTAAAGTGTACCCCCATCACCAAAATGTTTCCAGTCAAAGAAAAAGTCTAACTAAACAAAAGAACTCAGAGAATCAATTGAATAACTGTGAATAACTTCAGGAAAATTAGTAATAGAGTTAGGGAAGAAGGTTCTAGGATGAAAATTCCAACAATAATACCCTCACATGTGGGAATTAACAGCAGGTCAGAAAGCCTGTCTGAGTCTGAGTCTGACTTTGGTCTCAGCACAGTCCATTTCTACCTGTGAGAAATCTAGTCGAGAGAAGCAAGAAATTCAAAACAATAGAGGGAGTAAACAGCAACAAGGCTGCAGCTGGCGTTTTGTTTGGATTCTTGAGATGTCTATGTTGTAAATAACTAATAATAGTATGGTGTAGTTAAAATAGCCAATGAATCTACTGTAGTAGTTGAGCAACCAATGGACAACTAACACGAATGATAAACATACAAAAGTGTATATATATGACACTGGCTCTTGGAATAAACGCTTTTTGCCTACACTTTATGTTAGAATTAGTGTGTGTTGCGCATCCACCTCAACTGTGACACTCATATAAATGAAAATTAAGAAAGATTAATAATAATAATCATCATCATCATCATCATGATCCTTCAAAACTCTTTGCAAGCAAAGTTGTTTAACTATAAAATGAGAAGTGTTAGAAGTACTGCAATGCAAAGCCCTTGTGCTGAGGGTGATGTAAAGTCCAAAGGGAGGCATACATGTAACATTCAACACAGCAGAGTTTGACAAAATTTGCAAAGGCTGTATGTAACAAGAAGGATTTGCAGCACTAACAGTGCATAAACAGAAAATGTGGATAAATAGGCCTTCTGTCTTTTTCATTCACTGCATAAAATCTGTTAATCCCAAGGCAGTAGATAACAGAATTTTAACTCTCTTCCTCTTAAAGACATTTTATTTTTCTGCTTTCACAGTGATTCTATTTCCTTCCCATATTGTTCTAATCTGTCGTAGTCCATCTTTGCTTCCTCCCAGTCTCTGATGCTAACACATAAAGTTCTAAAATGCTTGTTGAACAGACATCATGTGAACAGCATGAAAGAAAGCTGCAACAATTCGAAGCAATGTTTGTGGTACTGAGAATGTTGCAATATTTTCCCTCCCACATACTGGGGTGCCAAAAAGAATAGGCCAAATCATTTCCTCAGGTTTGTCAGATACCTCTCAACCTCTCTGACAGAGACTACTGCTTCCTAGACATTGCATACGGTGATGTAAGAGTAAATGTGCCAAGGCTTTTGTCATCCAAAAGTAGCATGTGGGAAAGCGCCTCTTAAATTCATAAGCACTTGTGTGGTTTCGAATAACTGTGCCACATGATCATTACTGTACCCCCTGTCCTTCCTGGACATAGTTTACACCCCTGAGTAATACTTCATTTTATTTATCTTCTATGCATTTAGAACTAGTGGGGGAGAAAAAATTAGAACTGTAGCACTAGAGGGCACTATAACCTCCGAGATAACACTAGACAAAATTTTCCTTTATGAGCAACACACTAAAGTATCATAACACCTTTCACTAATTTTGCTACATTTGAAAAATCTATGGAAGTGACCTGAGAGTGACTATCAGTGATTTATAAAAAAGCCCAAAATCATCTTTCTTTCCTTTTTATTTTAAGATTCATATATGATTAACCAAATCCATAGGAGTGGATATTGAAAAATACAACAGACCCTTTAAGATGCAAAGAAACAAGAAAAGATGGAAAAAGAAGAAGGAAAGAAAAAACCAGGAAACTGAGGAGAGAATAGTAGACAAATTTGGTTTAGTGTCATATTTGATGAGAAATACCTGATAAAATCTCACTTTCTAATAAATTTGATTTTTGCTAGATACCAATACAATAATCTGGACCAAACATATGGAAATACGAAACATAGTAACAAACAGCAAATTCTTTTTTATATAGAAAATATGCAGGGAATAACCTCAGTATAGGAAAAGTAGTAATACAGAAAAAACCAGAAATTGTGACCGTAATCCCATAGCACTCAAATAAGAGTTTGCTTTGAATAATAATAAAGAAAGAATCATTGATACAGAATTGCTGATATTTCACTGAACGAAAAAGAAATATTTTTTCTGTGCAATTCCAAAGCACAGTAGGAAGTCTAGACATACATATATTTAGATCTTTTGAGTGACATTACTGATATTTATCATATGCCTAAGAAGATTTACATGATTAAATACCTTTTCATTTAAGGACTGCGTTTTTTACGTATATTGTTGTCCAGAACATACCATTCAATCAGACAGTAGTTTCATTCTATTTCATTCTATTTTGGCAATTCTACTTTTTGTAGCCAGTATGCCTATCAAGAACCATTTGCACCTAGAATGGGTAACTGCAAGTGTGAGGAGCTATTATTTCATAGAATCATCATCATATAGTGGTTTGGGTTTGAAAACAGACCTTGAAAATCCTATAGTTCCAACCCCCCCCACTGTGGGCAGGGTCACTGTCAACTAGACTAGGTTGCCCAGAGCCTCACCCAGCCTGGCCTTGAACCTGGTCCAGTGCCTTATTACCCTCACAATAAAGGATTTTTTCCTAGTATCTATTCTAAATCCCCTCTCTTTCAATTTAAAACCATTCCCACTTGTCACTACATGCCCTTTTAAATAGTCTCAGCTCTAACTTTTCTCTAAGTTCTCTTCAGGTACTGGGAGGCCCCAGTTAGGTCACCCTGAAGCCTTCTCCTTTCCAGACTGAACAATCCCAATTCTCTCAACCTTTCCTCATAGAAGAGGTGCTCCATCTCTCTCATCATCTTCATGGACTTCCCTGGACCAACAGGTCCATGTCCTTCCTATGCTGGGACCCCAGAGCTGGATGCAGCACTGCAGGTGGGGTCTCACAGGAGCAGAGCNCCATCCTTTAGGATCTAAACAATAACATTCAGCGTTATAGGAATCAGATGAAATTGGAATTATCCTTTTCAGTGCCCCATCCCAAAAAAAAAACCAAACCTGACCCAAAGGTAATTAGGTCTTCTTGCCAGTGCTTCTCTGTTTTGTATGTAAGATCTTGATGTATTCCCAGAAAGCAATTTTGGCTAAGGCTGTGACTAGGATCAGGGGCATGATTCTGCTTGCTTTCTGACATAGCTGTTATGGACATTTCTCATAACAGTTCTCATACTGTTGTGACAAAGGTGTTCTCAAAACGGTTTACTAGCATAGAATATGAGCTAAAGGAAAAACATGATCAGACAAACCATTTTGCAAGGAAGCAGAAATACTGGAAGAAGCAGAAGAGCTAGCCGGGAGACAAAAATGAAAGCAAGAAACAAACCAAACCTCCAAACTGATTTTCAAGATGGGATGGTGGAACAAACAAACTTGAAGCAAATTGCTTAAGAGACTGATAACAACATTTTTATTCTCCAGGGTACGCATCTCACTCAGTTTCCACAATAAAGTGAATAGGGTTCACCCAGAGCATTTTGAACAACACCTGATACGAATGCTCCCATTCAACTCTCTGGAGAAACCTTTCTTCACTGATTACAGACAGAGCCTAAGGAAGTTATCAAAGCACTTAATGACAGCCATTAAAAAAAATAGCTGAAAGAAATATAACTTATCTTCCGAGATGGAAGCTGTGAGGCAAAAAAGAAATAAGAAGCTGCTGCGTAGTGGCTAATGTAGCTATTCATTAACAGTGACTGAATAGGTCTGCAGGTGGTATTGGAGGGAAATACACCTTTCCCTGTTAGCAGGAGATGCCCAAGCATGCTCAGATATTTCATCAGCTGGAGCAGTATCAGAACTAAATGGTTAGGATTGCACAGTCTGACTATATAATTTATGGTTGACAGAACAAGCAGCATCAGAAGCCAGAGAGCTCTGCAGAGATTATAGTCTTCCACAAAAATCAGGAGCTATGAAAGCAATTATTTAAAAGGCTAAAGCTGCTAATGAAATTTCATATTGACATTAAACAGTAAACATCTTCAACTCCTGACAAACATCTAGCCAAAGAAAAGCAAACAACTTTCCAAATTTTGTCCACTTACAGCAGTGTTTCACCACTGATGGAGATGTGGGTTCTCAATTCCTGACCTTTCCCTGACTCAGAAAAAAAATTCTCAGCAAGTTTCACAAATTTTCTTAAAAACACATATATTGTCAGCAATAGTTCTAACTAAACTTGTCAAGAGAGGATTTTTAAGCTTCCTTGGCAGTGTTATGGGAAAACCAGTCCAGCTAAAGTTCTGGGAGCAAAGAAAACAGGAAGAAAGCCTACAGCTTTCACAAAATTTGTGCAGAATTTGATATTTAGCTAGGATATTTCATTTTTCAGCTCATTAATGAAAAAATGTTTTCTTCTAACACAAATACTTTCCCCCTAACCTCTCCAAATCCCCATGATTTTTAAAAATCTGCCATGAAAACCTTTCAACCCACATAACAGTGTTATTTCCAGCTTGGGTTTTTATTAGGGACATTTTTTCTGTTACCACTGCTTCAACGTAACCAGCGCAATCTATGTGAAAATCCCGGGGACAGGTTACATCTGGTTTGTTAACCAGTCTAATACACATCGCATTTGGAATGGGATCAGCATGAAGGATGGCCAGGTGTTTGCCATGCCCTGGCAGCTTCGACTGCCAAGGGCAGGGCTCTGAGGCCAGGAGATTGGCACTTCCTTAAGCAAATTTAGTCACTGTGCAGCTGGGTAGGCATGATGAGAAAGACAATCTAGGAGGGATGTTGTAACCACGATAGAGATAGAATTTCCTGGAAAGGCAGCAAATTTAAGTCCTACAAATAAATTCTTTGCAGAATTATCCTGAAAAGGATCATCTTTCATCTCTACGTGTAGTAGGGACTGCCCAGTGTGCTTTACGAAAGCATCATACATTGAACACTCATAAGGCACATGTTAATATAGACCAAATATAAATACTTTACAAAAATATGATCATGCTTAATCTCCTGATCTTTGGCAACAAAATAATTTAATTCATTATTTATACACCTTCTTGAAACTTTTCTCTGCAATGAAATCTAAAAGATAGTGGATTTCTTTTCTTGTTTCAAATCCCTGTACATATATGAAAATTGTTTGATTTTGTTGTATTTTAGCATGAATAGTTTACGTGCCTGCTCTTCTTCAAGTTTATATGTAATACCAAGTTTCATTTTCTGCAAGACTTTGCAGTGTTCAGGTGTTTAAAGCCAAGGAATCAAATGTCAATAATATTTAAACTATTTTTTTTCTAATTTCCTAGAGTCATTCCTCTTATTTATCATTGTATCATCTCAATGCTGTTTCAAAAAATCATAATAGTTACCAAATTTTAAATTCATAAATGTGATCACAGTATGTAAAATCATAATAAATGCTGATACGAAAATTATTGGCTTCCCTGGCCTATTCAATTTCTTTCCACCTACTCCTTCTCTCACCAGTCTTAGAGTCTTAATGTTTCTCATGATTAGCTAAGGTTATATGTGTTTCTCTTACACTTGTTTAAATTATTTCTCAGCAATTCCATTCCCCTGCTTCTCTAAAGAGAGCTCCTTCAATTGTTTTTCAAATCAAAATATCAGTATTTCATCTTTTTCCCTTTTTCTAGAATGACACAGTCTCAAAGCGCTTTTCTTTCTCACTTTAGCATGTCCTTCAGTCTCAGCTCTTTCTCTCCCATCTTATTGCCTGTCATTCCCTGGACTAAACTTCAAAGAGTTTCCAGTTGAAAAGTAATACTTTCATAATTTATTTTTATTCCTTCTTCTCTATCACCATGTTAAAGTTCATGTTTTGCTTTGTTTTGAGGTTTGTTTCTTTTTTCTCAGTAAGAAAGGTGGGGACTTTTTAAAGGCAATCTATCCCATGCTCTGGAAGCTTCTGGTAAAACTTCTGAAGAAGTTTACATTTATGTGTAGTAACAGCACATAGCAAATAGAGAATTGAAAACTTTTCTGGTTGTGGTACGTTAAACTTGCCTGGCTGCATCCATCAAGCTGCATTTTCACACCTTCTCATCAGGAGATGGGGAGAAAGTACAATGAGGCGTTCATGGTTTGAGATAGTCAGGATGGTCACTTACCTATTACTGTCATGAGAAAGGCACACTTGACTTGGGGAAATTAAAATATATTACTAATTAGTTATAACAGTAGGATAAAGAGAAATAAAAGCAATCTACAAGCACTTTCCCCCTACCCTTCTCTTCTTCCCAAACTCAGCTTCACTCCCAACACTTCTTCGTCCTTCCCCTGAGAAGCATACAGGAACAGGGAATAAGGGAATAGGAAATTCATGGTGATTCATTTCTGTCACTCCTCCCTCCTCTTGCTCCACCCCTGCTCCAGTGAGGGGTCCCTCTCACAGGGTACAGTACTTCAGTAATTTCACAAGTGTGGATGTTTTCCGTGGGGAGCAGTAGTTCAGGAACAAACTGCTGACTCTGTGGGGACCCATGAGGGTCACAGGCCCTGACAGAAAACCTGCTTCTGTGGGAGTTAATCCTCCAGAGTAGTTCCTGTCAGGTGCCAATCCTCCAGGCTAGCTCTTTTCAGGTGCCTGCTCCAGTATGGTCTTTCCACATGCTGCAGCTTCTTTCCAGGCATATCTACTTGCTCTAGCATAGGGTTCTGCATGGGCTAGTGGCAGATGTCTGCTCCAACATGAACCTGGATGGGTTGCAGGGGGACAATCTGTGTCCCCATGGTCTTCTTCATGGAATGCAGAGAAATCTCTGCTCCAGTGTCTGAAGCACTTCCTTTTCTTTTTCACTACGATGTCTGCAGGGTTGCTTCTCCTACATTTTCCCACTCCTCTTTTCCAGATCCTATTGTGCAAGACTTTTATTTATGCTACCACAGGGGCACTACCAATACCACTGGTAGGCTCACTTTGGGCAGCAGCGGGTCTGTCTTGGAGCTGTCTGAAAATGGCTTTGGGTGACATGGGAGCAGCTTGTACTTTCCCACAGGAGCCAGCCCTGGAGCCCTCTCTGCCACCAAAGCCTTGCCGCATAAACACATCACACTGCTACATAAATTACGCACAGAGCCATACCTTTCACACTTTGTTTTCTATTTTTCACCTATATTTGAAATTTTTTCACCAGAAATTCTAGCTTTTGTGATACACAGCTGGGATTCTGTGCCCAGTTGTTCTAAGCACTAAATCTATATAAACAAAAGTCAGAACGTCATTCCAAAAAACAGAGTTAGAAATTCCAATCCATCAAATACAGTTTACTGCATTCCTCAGAAGTGTTAGTGTTTATCACCTTCAGCAGCTGTTTTGATGATGGAAATATTTTGAATTTTTTGATGTAATGGATGGTGTTAAGGTTTGGGGGAGTTTTTCATACTTTTTAGTTTTTTATGAAACTATTTTCTGTTTTTCTAGAAAAAAAAAATTACCTCTGATCTAAAAGGAATACTATTTTTCAACATAGATACATAGCACAAGCTATATCAACAAAGAACTCATAGTATAAGTTCAATTACATCATTTCTTCAAGACAAATAAGAGCAATAAAAAATCATTTGGCATTTTAAGGCTGATAAAAAAATGTGTAGTATCAGAGACCAGAGGATCCATGAGGGGTTTAATAAAAGCAAACACTTTGTGTCGTCTAGGATGCTTTCAAGTTGTCTCCTGAGAAGAGGTATTATGGCTCTCAGAAAATGAGTATATAATTATGAGAGACAACTTTGCAAGTAATAATAGCTTTCGTGGAATTTAAAGTGAGAACTAATTTTCTTTTTTCTATTTGTCTCCCCACTCCCACCTGAACAGTGCAGTCAGATTATTTTATTTGCTTCCATTCTTACTTTGAAAAAAAAAAAAACAAACAGCAAAAATCCCCCCCAACCAATCAAACAAACCTAAAATGACTAAAAGTAAAGTAAATTAAATTAAATAGTAACTGTACTTCGGGTATTTGAGATCTTCAACCTAACAACTCACAGACTGAAACTATTCATATTTGTATTCAACTTGACAGTATTTGATCAAGTATTCTCTGGTATGTTCAGCATTTCTGAACCTGCTAGTGAACACAAGCACATTCAGAAAGTCATGCTTCAATGTTTACATGATAGCCCATTGCAGAAATTAAAACGATAAAAACTCTTATTTGTCTAATTGTCATGAGAAAGGAGATAAAGAATGCAAGAAATAAGGAATAATGAGGGAGGAGGAGAGATAGGAAAGCAGGAAGCAAAGAGGGAGGAAATCCTTATAAAAGATTATTATTTCTGAGGTTATAAATCAGATAGAATTATATTAATTCTTAATAAAGTTACTATGTCAAGATAGAATTTAGCTTATTTTATATATATGTATATATAGATACCTATAGGTAAATATATAATTTTTTATATATATTAAAGCTGGTATATTCTTGCTTTTAATGAAGAATTTACAAGATCTCTCTCCTGATACTCAAATGCTCATAGTGTTTTCCATCCCAAAGGCCTCCCAACAGAGGACTGTGGCCTCATCCATCATGAACATCTTGACATCCTCAGCCCTACTGGTGTTGGAATATAGTACTGCCAGGTCCCACAGGCTGCCATATATAATGACTCAGGATCACTACCACTGGAAGAAATGGAAGGTTGTGTTCTGCTTTCCTTTCTGTATGGGCTTCTGGAACCAAAACCAAAACCAAAACCAAAACCAAAACCAAAACCAAAACCAAAACCAAAACCAAAACCAAAACCAAAACCAAAACCAAAACCAAAACCAAAACCAAAACCAAAACCAAAACCAAAACCAAAACCAAAACCAAAAACAAAAACAAAAACAGACAAACAAAAACAACCAAAAAAAAGCAGCTTAGTTTTTTCTCAGAGTCTGTGGGTTTTCTGCTTCCCCTTCTTTTTTTGTCCTGCCTGAGGATGAAGAACCTGATGCTGTTTGATCATGGATGCACTGGACTCTGCAGGGCATGTATCAGGAGGTGAGCTAAAGGCAAGAAAAAGGATCAGCAGAGGAATGCTGATCCACCATAACCATGGTGGAGTCCACCAGGCCAAACCATACCTGCTAAGGAAGGGTTCTGGATGTGCATCCGTATGTGAAACCAGTATGGAGAAATTCAAGAGCCAATTTGCTGAGTAAAACACTTGCTCTTGAGAATCCAAATCTGTTATATGTTCATTACAGTGTTTAACTTTGACCAGCTCTAATTTAGGCCCGTGAACTGAACAGCCATTAGGTACAGCAGCAGAGATCAGCGAGATGCAGAGTACAGAAATTGTTCAGTTACACCTGAGACAAATCGAGTTTGCATGTTCCAACACTACTCGATGGTACAAACCAAGGGATGCTGTGTGGGTACATTTGGGAACGCACTTCTGACCCAAATGAAAATGCTGATTTAGACCATATGAACTCTCTTTTCTTCAGCCCAAGGGTAAAAGCTGCTCAGCTTTAAGATATTTTCGAAGTACTTTCTTGAGAGTAAGGCCATATAAACTGTCATCAATTCTAGTAAATGTTCTTTTGCCCTTTTAGTCATCTCTGCCTGTTTTTTCCATTTTCTTTCTGCTGTATATGACCTGACCATAAAAATGTTACACAATAGGGACTGATTTCCTAGTTTAACTAAACAATATCTTCAGTTATTGTGACAAAGAATGACACTGCTAAATTATGTATGAAGTAGTACAGAAAGCAGAGTTCTGTCTAAAAAACAGAACTAGAAATCCTAGAAAATACTTAAATGAGAAACTATTTTCTCTTGTTTTGGTTCTCTTTGAGCTATGGAACTTATAGCTATTATTGGTATCATTAGGCTATAGTTGACTTTGGAGAAAATGATAATATTTAAATAGTTTATTTCTATCATGAAACTCCAATTTAAGAAGCTCCTGAAATAGAGCCTTAATCCATTTTTACTATTGCAACAGCTAGAAAATAAGGTTGAAAGAAACCTCAAGGGGTCATACATGCAAGCACTTGCCTGATTAATACTTACACTAAGAATAGAGGCAGAACTATACTAAGAATTAGTCATTTTTAACTTTAGAAAAATTCTAATATTTGAAATTTCTTTGTAAATCCCCTACCTAGCTTATAATCTCTGCTTAGCAAGATTCTATCTGGTCAGTAATCAAGGAGAACGATTATTTCTGCCATTGGGATATGGTTGGCACAAAAATTTGAGTACAGCTGTTAAATGTTCTTTCATTTTCTATGGATTGTGAGTTGCAAATTCTTTGGTCTTCCCTCACTGATCATATTTCCTGCATTATTATTATTTCCTGCATTCTCCAGAGAATTGGAATAATGATAATCAGCTTTATGATATTTGTTTCCTGAAGCAGAACATTTTGTTGGATATTTTTACCAGTGCTAAGTAGAACAGGAACATTACTTAATGAACTCAGCAAATAATTTCCTATAGTGCAGGAAGGTCTTTAGGCCTTCTTGACCAGTTTTAATCAGATGCATCTTGGCCTTCTGGAATAACCCACAGTTGAACAGAATCACTGTGAGATATACAAAGGCTTTGGGATATTAGTGAAGAGATATTGCATTAATTTCTGGTTTGCAACTGACAGAAATCCCAGAGAGCTGATAACTCAAAACTTAAGGAATTGTTGCCAGCATTGATTAGAGATGTACGACTCCTCAGTGATTTGGGATGTGATGTTGACCATGGAAAGGTGATGTATTACTTGTTTCCAAGTAGTCTGAACAATGTATCAGATTTACATGTTGCAGTATCCAGTTGTCTGGGAAATAATTCTGGTTAAATGTTTGTCAACCAGAATATGATTATCTACATGCCTTAGCTGCCCCAGAGCTTTTGAGGAGCTCCAAGCATCTGTTTTGTCTTTATTGTTTTTCAACAAAATCTTATAAACAGTTTGCAAATCAGCCCTTGCTTTGTCAGCCTGAAAGGCTAGCAAGACAGATAGGCCAGAGGTGGGTTTGTGTGACTTATTCATCCAAGATTCATGATCAAGAAATGCCCTTCACTATCCTTCCTGCATTAAATAGATTTTGGAATAAGTTGTAGCTGGGTCGCAAGCCAAAATAAGAGATCAGCAAGCAAAATTTTGAATCTACTCTGAAGGATGTCAGAAGACTGGAGGACTGGATTTCCTTTAGTCTTGCCTTTCTGATGAAGTTTCTTGGCCTAACATGAATATAATTATGACCCTTTTAAGAATACTATTCATGTTTCCACGCTTATCTAGAAATATCATAATTTATTTTGATTTTTAGAATGTTTCTAGTACGATCACAGCAGTTCCTAATCCTTTCAAAGATTTAGCCTGAAAGACTCTAAAAGGCAGTTTATTTGTGAATAATTCTTTTCGGCATAAAAAAGAGTCAACACGTTTGTGAATATTCTATAGAACGTGGAGTTTTGAGATTTCAACATTATGAATATTGGATTGGGTTTATCAGCAACCAAAGAAATACCTCTGAAGTACTATTGATTGTTTGCTATTTATCTTAAAGCCAGCATTTAAATAAAACACAAGAGAAACATCTAGCAGGAAAGTATTTCTCGTGTTGTCTGATGTATTTAGTATAGCATGAGTAAGTATAGAACCTGGATATTTTCTGTGTTGGCCTGTAAATTAGGGGATTTTTTTTTTTATTGGAATAATGGTAGAAATTAAAATTGTAGAAACAATTTTGTGATATATTTAAATGCTTCTTTTTCTCCTATTGCTTAATATTACATGATGTCATTCCCAAAGATGCCAGCTATGTATAAAGTAATAGGGTGTTAAGAATTAAGTGCTCTGCTAAGACATAAGTGAAATCACAGTAAGTCTGACAACATTAGGATTTGAGTAATGTTAGGATACCTATTCCATTGCACATTATTACCTTCTATTGAGATAGGTATTTCACGTATGAGAGTATCTAGAGGTTATAAAGAGGAGCTGTTTTCAAGAGGTGAGATTGATTTATCTCTTGTTTACTTCTTGCTAAAACCAGACCAGCTCTGAGTATTATAATGAACAGAGCTTTATTTTGAAGTGAGATTAGGAATATTTACTTCAATAGATCTTTCAGATTGTATCTTGTTGCTTCCATTGTGCAAGTATTTTGTATATTAATTTAATTTTAATATGACTGCTTAGAATGACAAAATTAACACAGAATGAAATACAGATCAGGGTGGTGGGTTTACCTGGCTCAGAAATTAAGCATACACAAAGTCACTCACTCAACGCCCAGCATACCCCTGCCTGCAATGGAATAGGGTAAAGAATAGGAAAAGTAAAAGCAAGAAAATTCAGGGATTCAGGTAAAGACTGTATACTAAGCAAAGGAAAGAGGGAAAAAGCACTTGCTAAAGCAATCTCTCGCGAGCAGACAAATGGCCAGTCAGCCTCCAAGCAACAGCCACTTTATAAGGCAATTCCCCACCTCCCTCCCCTCTCCCTTTTCCCAGCTTTCCAGTCTGTTTCTTGCCTACACCTCTCCGCTCTCTAGGCAGGGGTGGGGCCCCTGCATGAAGAATCAGAAAAAGAAAGCACAGAGTGTGTGTAAGGACTGTTCACTAATAACCAAGACTTTGGTGTGGTACCAGCAACGGCGTAGTCATAAATGAAAAGTGCTGCACCATATGGGCTGCTGTGAAGAACACCAACCCAGTCAGACCCAGTACAATCAGTTCAATGCTATTTAAGTATCAACACTTTTAATGTGTAAAATATGTGATTATCGCTTGGACATTTCAGGTATTTTCTTCACAGTTTGGCACAGAGGTAGAAATATATATAGCATATGCCCATGTTCATTTGTTAGGTGCGATTTATGCCGACAAAAGTGATGTTACCAGCCAAAATAAGCAAGATAGCTTAAAGTAAAAGACAAAATAAATTTCATTCCCATGGAGCTTCTCAACTAATTTGAAATTAGAAAATTAGTCTGTTTATATCATTCTTCCCCCTCACCAAAAAAAAAAAAAAAAGAAAAATTTCTAACACCTGTGATGGACAAATTCTNTAATCACTGTGAAGGACAAATTCTGATCACACATTCATTCATTTAAAACTGAACTTTTTTGTTTAACATTGCTGAGCTTAGGTTACCTATCTGTCATGCTTGTTTGAGATCAGGCAACATATTAGAAAAGATAAAAGATCAAAGTGGATGTTTGCCATTCTAATCTTGTCAATAACTTTTCATTAGGTAGGAGAACTAGTATAGTACCTATAGTATGAACAGGACCTATATTGGCTGAAATTTGGGGTACCTAGAATTTTACTTTGATGCCAGTGCTTCTCATATTATGAAAATCTCTCTCTTCTACATTTCCAATTCATTTTGATTTAGTGAGAAATTAAAGATCATTCTTTCAGTCATTTAAGAAGTGACTACACACACACAAATACATGTACAAAGCCAAAGCTTCTAATCCAGTAAAGTTTTCTATGCTTTTTAGATGCTATATTCACCTATTTTTTTTTTTTAAAGAACAAGAAATGCAACCAGAACTTCTTAAAAGGAACATTAACACTTGCATTATCCTAAAGTTACACTGTAGCAGAGTACATAGCGACTGAATGGAGAATAAGGTCCATAGGGAAAGCTAGATCCACAGGGAATTAGCTTTGGCAGCTGGGTAGACAAGATAACTGTATTTCTCAATTTAAAAGGGGGTAATAGTGAGTTTCTTTATGTAGACTGAATGAACAAGCTAAAACATTTGTGAAAACTGTAGCCATGTAGCGACCCAAGCAGACAAGACTACAAGATAGATTTTTCGAGAATTTCAGGAGAACCTTGAGCCTGTGAGCTGCGGTGCAGCGGCAGATGCCCTGCCCTGAGTATGTGTGCTATCCCACTGCTGTTAACACCAAGGAACCCCTTCTAGGGCAGCCAGGGGATTAGCCTGATCCTTCATGCTAGGCTCGTGAACTGCATTGGCTCAACTACCTGCACAAAACCTCGTCCTGCTTTCCTCATGCTACATAGAAATCAGGAGATTATCTGTGTGTAAAACACCTGCTAATTTTGAGCTGTCCTACTGCTGCTTTCGGGGGATGACTTCTAACTATGAAGCTCTTCCACTGAGTGAAGAACACCATATTCTAATACACAGTTAGGCAGAGGCCGACTGAATACTATAAAAATCATAAAGAGAAGATTGGTATAGTGATTTAGGAAAACTATGCACAGGCTTTAAATCCTTAAATTACAAGCTATCTGGATCCTATAGCATTTCTACTATATGCTAACTATCCCTTAGGACTGCTTTTAATCCAGATAATTTCAGCAATCTACTTTAAACAGCTACGAAAACAGTCCTGGTGGAATGTAAAGCAGATGTGGAAATTTGTGTCCAGAAGGGAAGGGTCCAGAATGTCTCCACTTTTCTCCAGCGCTGAAGCCAGCATTTAAGAAACTATTGTATAATTGGTTCCTCTATGTGGAACTATATTCAACCTTTATATTAATTCTGTAAATGAGAAAAAGAGTGAGGACTCTTCA
Source organism: Oreocharis arfaki (assembly GCA_013398015.1). NCBI lineage: Eukaryota > Metazoa > Chordata > Aves > Passeriformes > Paramythiidae > Oreocharis > Oreocharis arfaki. Next base: position 101,117 of record VZRR01013890.1, read on the forward strand.
TACTGGGGCTAAGGGGGTGCAATGTGAAGAGCCATTGTCACACAAATGGAGGCCAAAGTATTAAAGGGGCTCTTTAATACTCTTCTTCCTTAGGCTCTTCCAAATGTACTCTTTCCTCACACAGAAACTGTTAACTAACACTGGCCTTACCAGTAATTATTAGAGTGACTAGCAAAGAGTAGGTAGTTTCATAGTACAATTTAGGTGATCCTATAGCATTTTTTGTGCATAACAAAATAAACATATTTAAAGAGTGTACATAATAAAATTCTATGTCTTCTCAATTTCTTCCCTGCAGTAACAAATTGTTAATGCTTCTCTTTAATGTGATTACAATTCTTTTGACAATGTGGAAAAATCATCTCTACAAATATCATATATACAAACAATAGATATTATTGTCTTAAGGACTAAATCTCTAATATAAATTTCAGTTTTTATTGCTCGTTTATTGCTAATTTGCCATGCACCTTGTCAATGTTCGGTAATATTATTAATCTGTAACTTTCAGGATCATCAGAACTTCCTTTGAGTGATGATTCTCAACATTTACCATTAAACATTATGCCATAGATTGTGTTCCAAAAATATTTTAGATCCTTTCTTTCAAAAGTTGACACTTTTTTGTGACATCCATCTGAAGGTTTAGAGTGCCTCCCTTTTTATCTCCTTTTCTTCTGCATGAAAGGAACAAAATGAATATTTTGCTTTCTTTGAAAGCAACAAACTGGACAAAGCCAAAAAAAGAGCAAATGTGGTCCAAAATCAAGAAGTTTTCTTCCCATTAGTTACAGTTAATAAATGTAAAAGGCAGTGGTCCAAAAGCAACACAGAGAAGATTCCTGGTGATCAAATTTCTGAGAATGTGTATCTTAATGATTCAGAGAAACAGGTAAAAAAATAAGATAAATAGAAGGTCATAGGAGATCTTGAATAGATCAAGGGTCTGTTAAAAGATATATGATGGGAAGGGAAAAGAGTGAATCATGAATCATGTTTTTCCTAGGACTAGAAAAAATGAAGAAAAACATTGCATCTGGCAGTTTCTCAAGCAAATAGAAATGCACAAGTGCAGGGTCGCTAGAAAAGAAAGGAAGGAAGATAATACCAAATCCTTGCGTTGAATCAGCTAGAAATGAGATGGAGAATCACCAGTGCTGTCCATCTTTGACTACCTCCTAGATCCCAGCCTCCTTATGACCTTGAATCAGAAACAGCATTCATAATTGCGATTGCTGTTCTGCTGCTTAAAGCCAGAAAATGGTGTTTCTATGATCACATACACAACTGAAACAATTTTTGGCAATTCACCATTACCAAAAGAAGTCCTGCCCAAGCAGATCCGACTTTTCTTCAAACTCAAGACACAATATGACCAGCTACCACCCTAATTTTAAGAATATTACTACTTTTTTTTTTTAATAAAAATGGAGTTGTTGGTTTTGAGTGGGGGATTTATTGCTACGCATTACGAACTTTCCGGTTTCTACAGGACTTTCAGAGTAGTATGGAAGGACTGCTCTCACTCTATTCCTAACGTGGAACTCATGTCCCAATTCTTCTGAATCAAAGGATGATCTGGAATCTAGAATTTCATTGTGTATGAGATGAACTTTCAACTTCTTAAAAAATCCAACTTGAATAAGGAATCTATGCCTTATCTAGATATTTTAAGGATTTATCACCTCAACTCATCGATGTATTTCTTAATAAATGAGTCAAATGACCTCTTATCAAAAAATAAGTGAGTAAAATCATCTCCTTTTATTTAAAACTTTCGTTGATTTTAGTATGTTTTGAGTCAGGAAATTATAGACCATTTGTATCTGTTAAAATAATGAAATATACTAGATATGTAAATTCATGAGTGACAATCTAGATGTGATGTAAAACAAAGCAGAACCTTATTTCATGTGAGCAGGTAACAACTAAGAAGAGAGGGTTCAATTAAAGTGAGTCACTGTCAAACTGGTGTTAAAATCACTAAACTGAAAATCGGAGTTGTTCATTAATTGACATGCCCAGTGTGGTATGTATTTCTCTCAACTGGGATAAGGTTAAAGCGGCCAAAGTTCTTAATCAGTGAATAGAAAAATCTCTCATTTTACCTCTGCCATCCTGAGGGTTGAATTGTTTTAATGGATTTCAAGACTGATACTCTGTATTTTAGTTCAGCTACATTTGCCTATGAATTTCTAGAGGTTTTGTCACCAGATTATCTTGCTTGGGACTTATATCTGCAAGGACAGAACATCCTCTGCCGATTAGTAACTCTCTGGTTAGAAAAATATTTCAGTCATCTGATGAAAATATTATGACTAACATTTGGATATAGTCCTTATATTGAATGTCAAAAATGTTTTGGAAAACTGACATCACACAAGTCAATAAAAAAGTCTTCTGAACTATAAGAAAGACCAGCACAAAAGGATTTGAACAGTAGACCAGTGCACTGGCAGACATTCCTTTGTATGATCCACGATATCGGACTGGATGCTTATCTCATTGGTAGATATAGCTTTGGCTTACGGAGAATGATTTCCAGCTGAGCAGCATATTCAAGTTCCCAGACGTCTTTATTAAAAGAAAGTTATAAACATCCTGTGTTTTAGGCTGCTGGAAAATCTGGATGTTGTTTTTCACACACACACACACCTTGTGTGAAAAAAAAACCCTGCAAAAAAACCCTGTCAATTTTATAAACACACACAAGCCAAACCTTCTGGCAGCACTCTGTGCAAACATATACACGATGGGGTGTAATGTTCAGATTACTATGGTCAATATCCAACATTCAGAAATAAGTAAGATGATCTGCTGTCCCTCCTCTCTCCTGGTGTGATGCTCATCTATCCTTACACAAGCCATCTTCTCTTACACAAGTCAGCTATAAATACTATTGGCATCTTGCCTTGCTGATAGTACTCAAATCCTTTTTTTTCCAGGATCATCGGACCTCATAAAATTTGTTCCTTTAAAAATTTCTGGGTAGCTCTAATGCTGTCTATATTATAGCTGCTTTAAATATTCTATCAGTTTGTGCTCTAAAAACTTCAGTCAGATGAGATATCTTTGCCTTTGAATCTGTTGTTCCCCTATGCAAAAGACAGATCTATATAATTTCTGTTGAGCACTCCATAAATTGCTTCACTCCTAGGCAATACCACTTAAAAATAATGCCTCATACAAGATTCAGCCTACCCATTATCAATTAGAAAAGCACTTTTGCAAGGCTTAGTTAATTGAAAGTTTCCCAGCAGGATTACTCTGAGAACAATGATATATTTTCACTCTCAATTCTTGTTAATTAGTCAGTCACAAAACAGTTCTTACTCGCCATAAACTCTTTGAAGTTCAATTCACTAGGAAAAATTTCATTCAGCCCATTGTTTGTTTAAGTTTTGATCAGATAAAAGTGCTGCTTATTATTTTTCTTACCAAGATGCATACTTATTTCTAACACATATTCGTATTAATTTGCATATCAGAAAGATCTTTCTGACTGATTCTTTATCATCCTTTTATGAAAATTCATCTTCTGTTAGCAGGAAATAAATTGTACTAAAATATGTATATTTTCTGGTACAATTACTTTGCAGGGGAAAAAAATTGTATGAAGTGTCCTGCCACAGGTGTATAAAATGCTGCCAGAGTTTTGGTGTGTGAAGAAAAATTAAGTGTATAAGGAAACTGTGGCCAGGAAAGGAGTGGAAATATTATAGAAATAACATATCAGCTAGGTGATTGATAACTTGACCAGTACCACATGAAGCACAGGTGGAAGCAGTAGTACCATACTAGAGACACTAACACTGGAGATTCGAATACTCTACAGCTTTTTCCAATACTAGATTTTTTTCCAAAATAGACAACACCCGTGTTTTTTTAATTGTAAGTCTCACAAAAGGTCTTACCTAGGCTTCACTCACATGCTTAGTTACCAATGTCTTTGAAAGGTGGACAGACTCTAGATTAATTGCTAAATATTAACTGAGTAAATTACCTACTCTTCCTCCAGGGCATAATTTAGGGTTGTTGAACCTTTGCAATTCAGCAAGATCACTTTAGCAGAGCATTAAGCACAGACTTCATTTCACTCTCTCAGAAGAGTGGCAGTATTGACACCTGCTCAGCCAGAAATATGCCTTACAGTCTGCTTCCCTTCTCCAGTACCATCCCTGTGGTTTGGATTTCCATTAACTTGTTGAAATTAAGATAAACAATTTCCTTGAGGACAGATGGTGTGTAAGCATGTTGAGAAAAGAAAAAGAATGGCAACAAGGACTCCCAGGTTTCTTTGCCTAAGGCTTCATTTTAACGCCTTCACAGAGCTCCATTTTTCTTTCCCACCCTTCCCACTTTATTTTCTTCATTTACCCACCACTGAAGCAAACATGTAGACCTTGTAGTTTCATGAAACATATGCTAGGAATATTCCACATGCCCTTTTTTCTGGAATAACTCTTTGTTTCCAGGACTCTCACATCTGTCCCAAGCTGAGTCATCATCCTTAGGCTGCACTTGCTGTGAAGGCACCTTGTAAATTATGTCAATAAAACTTTGCAGTGGGATTCTCACAGCCCTCCCAAAAATGTGGCCTCATTTTGGCTGAGATGGTAAGAAATCCATGAATTTCTTAGCTGTCAGCTACATTTTTCTCAGGTCTACAAACTGCAGCTTAGGAAGGGATGTGTAAGGTGGCCTTTGTGCCCTTCTGATCTCAACCCACCTGGCTCCAGGATGTTTTCTTCTGTGACTGGAAGGTTGTTACCAGTTCAGCCAGCTGGCCATGACATCAAAGAGCTGATATTTTTTCACTTTGTATTAGATCTGCAGAAATCTCTTGCCAAATTGGCATCTGTCCAAAGCGATGGAAATTCTCTGAAATGTGCTTGAAAGCCAAGTTTACCATCTAGAAAAGATAAAGCCATGATAGGAGAGGCTCCCATCTACAGAGATTTCTGACAGGAGCTAGGCCTCTGTAACATGTCCATCAGGTAGTAAAAGGGAGACATTGTAGTAGCTTGTGTAATTCTCTTTTAAGGGCACAGAGGCAGTGAACTCTGTACCAAAGGTTTTGGATAGCCCTTTAACTCCTTATGACACATACAGGATTCCCAAAGAAGATGGGCCTCTTTGAGTCACTGCTCCAGCTGATTCTGGAGTCTCACATAGAGATGTTTCTATCCTCTCCATGACTGCTGTGCACAGCTGCTGAGAATAGAGAAATTCTATTCAGAATGGTGTAAAAAACTAGGGAAGGCTGTGGAGCAGAGACACAAGATGTGTGTTGGAGTGTGATTTATGCATCAGTTACATCCACATAAGAAAAGACATTATTATATTCTTGGCACTACCAGTACTGATAGTCCTAAACAGTCTTTATAGACAGGGAATAATTTTCTCATATCAGCTTTTAATGTAAATATAAAAAAGAAAAATACTGTCAGGTTGTAGTCTCACAATTGCACAGTTTCTTGCACAGAGGCCACACATAAATACAGAGACTGGAAACACTTTCCTGTCTGAAGATCAGAGCAAATACCTCCACTGTGCTCTGATTGCAAGCCAGTGGACTGTCAGTGGTCCCAGCCCACTCTCCATACTCTGCTGTGTTGGCAGAAGCTGTTGCTCAGTATGTTCCAGCATGCTTTTTTTCACTGCCTACACTTCATTCAGTAGAAAGGCTCATGTGTCCTGTTTGTGTGTCTGTTTCCTCTAGCTATATATTTTGGTTTAATAGGAGGTATTATCTCTCTCTGCAGTTATTCTGTATATGTTATGACATATATGTCATATATGTCATGACAGATTTGGTGCAAAATTATGTGACTTTTCTGTGAAATAAAGTAAAGCCTTTGTTTTTCAGCATGGCCCTTCTTTGAACTCTGGAATAGAAAGTTTCACTTTATTTAGATATTATTAGTTCAGAAAATGCGGATGGTATTAAGGTACATTATACACTAAGTCTTTAATACTGAAACTTACTGGCCTGACAGCTTTTGTTCAACCCTTTTTTCTTCTTTCTGTCTCTCACCCCAGGTGTTTTTTGAGTAGGGCTCATGCCACGTTGTCTCCAGCTTTCTCATGGGGCTCATCATGTACTCAGATTTAATTATTTTCATGCTGGTTGTCTTTGGCTGCGGGATGCCCTAAGCAGTAGGAAGTCGGTAGGAAGCAGCAGCTGAGCTCACTTCGGCGGCATGGCCTGTTCCAGTGACGGGCTGTTGACTGCCTGCTGTTTGGCAGGATCGGTGTAAACAACCTCACTCCAGCTGGAATCGTCAGGGCATCTTGAGCCCCACGGAAAAGGGTCCTTAAAAAGATGGTGCTGCTCTTTGACAAGATTGCAAATCCAGCTGATTAAGATAAGAACATTTTGGAGATGTTCTTCAACTTCTACAAGGTACTTGAATTATAACAAGATAATAAATCAGTTAAAGGTAAAAACAAGGACTAAACAAAATTAATCTGGGGCACTGGAAAGTGGATTAGAGGCTGAAATAGTGTCAGGCTACAAACCATAACACCTCCGAAATATCTTGAAATATTAACCAGTTAGAGATTTTCTTCATTTGGTTTTCTGAGGGTAATTCTCACTTCAGTCTTGCTCAATATTTTAATTATTAACATAGAAGAAAATCTGAAATCAAAATAAAGACTGCAGGTCACAGATAGTGGGACTGTAAATTACAGTGGTGAGATATGATCCAAGCTAAAAAATATGGAGTCTTTCTTCTCACAGTTTTGTATTAGGTCAGATAAGAGCTAGAAAGAGCTGGATCATCACTCATAGGAAGGAAAAAAACCCACTGTTTTGTTTCTTACTGTCTGCCCACTGGAAATTCAAAAAGCTAATGTGACATAGTTTTAAGTGGATGAATAGTATCTGTTTAAAAGATTAAACTGAAGAAAATATTAAAATACTTACCTCTTGGAGACATCTTCATCATTAGACATTTTAAAATACATTTTAGAATAAGAAAAGACAAATTTCAGCACTATAAGTGATTTCTACAAAAAATATAAAATCTTATTGTATAAAAATATATATTTTATTCTTACAAGGTAATTAAACACAGATATGGAATATATTTGTATTTTCAAGATATCTTAGTGACATAAACGCTAAATTTTCCTAGATTTTAAATTATGAGAGTTATGTCTTTTCACACTTTAAAAAGAGCATAAAATCTGTTTTCAGTGAAAAAAAAATTCTCTTGAACTGCCCGCACAGGAATTATTTTTTGAAAGCCACATATTTTGATTATCTGTACTGGACATCGTTATGGAGTTCTTCTATTCTTCCTGCATACCACAGGTGAACTCTAGGAAACATCTTGAGATCTTGAGTTAAGAAGCAATAAAATATTTTATCACCTCTTGAAATTACCATGCTCAAAGACAACTCAGTTAGAGCACTGAACTAATAAAGAGTGACAATGATGATAGCCCTTATAATGTGCAAAGAGGAAGATATAGATAAATTATTTTATAAAAAGAGCTGAAGAGAAAATAATGTGAGCACTTCTACCTGATAAAGATTCTTAATGGATGTATTGTCTTGCATTTTGAATTCGTGTATATGGTAGTAATTGTTATTAATAATGTGTCAGCTGTTACCCTTGAATAGACAAAATGTCAGCGCAGTTATGTATAATGCTAGGGGAGTTCATTTTGTTAGATAACTGCATAGCAAAAAGCAGGCTTGAAATATCTTCAAGTTCTTTTGCAATATTCTATTTTAAATGCAGTAATTTGCAGTTACTGTCTTTTTTTTCCTGCAGTAAAAATAAAGCAGCTGTCAATAAAATAGGAAAAGTGAAGAAAATAAAAAAAAATTAAAAGCAATAGTGCAAGAAATTCCACAGCAGAGAAAATAAAGGAGCTGTAAATGAGCAGAGTAAAACCAGTATAAAATATTTGGAAAATGAATCCAGCATTTTACAAGAGCTGGTATTCCAATGTATAGGGTTCGGTGGCAGATGCACTGTATGGTTCTTAATAAGCTTTTAGCATTACCTATGCCAGATGAATCCTTTCGTGTTTAATACAAAGTTATGGCAAAGCAATTTGCTTCATGGAATGAAAAGGAATCTAAAGAGTCCAGACAGAGAAATCCAATTTCATCTCCAGACAGCCCCTGTGCTACACACCTTCCATTTTAATGACTGACATTCTATCTCTCCTTTCCTGGCATCATAGAAGACACTAGCCTTCCCCTAGTGAAGGATCAGTTAAAAAACTCAGTGTTGTATTTTGAGGGGTTTGTTTTGGTTGAAAAATGCTTGCAACGCATGTACATACATTTATTAATACCTTGCTTCCTTCTTCCATTAATTCAGCTGAAACACAATTGCCAGGTTAATGAGCTGTAGGCTCATATAAATTCTGTCTGTTGCTCCATCAGCCTTTTCTGATTCTTTACCATCAATCTATCAAGTGTGAGCTGATTGCAGATTTCTAGACTGTAAAACACCTCTTACATGAAGACTAAAGCTGTATCTAAGCCTCTGAAACACTCATGAACTTCTCTATGAATCTATAACACATTTTAAAAAGCATATTTTTTATTTTTCCTTCTCTTGTCACCAAATGTCAAGTTTAAGTTTTTTTAGATTGATCAAAGTCTGTCCTCAGAGGAACGACTAGTTTTACATGCTAGTTTCAACAAAAGAATCAAATTTGACCTGATGTTGACAGCAAGTTTTGAGGGAAAATTTACAGGTTTAGGAGGAAAAACTTCAATTTTTTTACACATAGTGAAGTCTCTTGATCCTATAAGTACATTGAAATTGAATTATTTAATTGCTAAATATTTAAGAAGCTTTTTATTCTTGTTAAAGGTGTCAGTCAACTTTCCCAGTAGTAAAGACTCTACTGTGTTACACACTTCACTGTTTGCAAATAAATCTGTTTATTCATTCAGACCAGAAACAATATAACCCAAAATTTTCATTGCATGGGAAATTAAAAAGTTATTTAAAAGCAAAAAGAACTGACCTATTTAAAAAAAAAAAAAAAGGTGAATTATGGAAGGCAAACATTTAATTAAACACTAATTCAAACTGGTTTGCATAGAAATATTCTTAATGAAACCACCTCAAAATCTAATTTCGCAGGCTTTGTTCTATGATTTTTAAGAGAGAACCCCTGAATTTCTAGTTAGGATTGAAATGTCTGAACACTACTGACAAGGGACTCTTAGATCCCCACAAGGATTTTCAGATCTCCAGATTCAGTGCTACCAAGTATCATGCGACATTTGGAATGGAAACCTGGGATTTGGGCACAGTAAGCCTGGAGCTTCTAGCTTCTGAGCCAGAGTCCCTGCATGGTTTTGATCCTGGCAACCCAGAGAGTTAATAGGTGGTGTATTCAGAAAGCATGCAATTGAAAATTGGTGGATTTTTTGGAAAAATATTCCACTAAACACTATTCCTTCAGAAATTAAAATGAGACTCAATTTAGCTGGTAAAATAGAAAGTGAATCATGTGACTTTTAAAAAATTAATATTTCCTACATTTTAGGAAAAAGATGAAATCCTTTCAGTCAATGTAGTATTATTTTTTCCATTTGGAAACTGTCATTAATACTACACCCTTTATTTCTTGACTGAAGAAATCATCTTAACTTGAGCATACACTAGTTGAGTTTTTCCTGACTAAAATGACTAAAAGCTCATATGATACTTAAACTAAGCAGTTGGTGTAGTTCAGTGGTTGAATCTTTTCCTAACCTAGTAGAGATCACTACCTTAGTAACTGTTCATTAATCTATTGGAAAAAAAAAATTGGGAATGTCACAATAGACTTTTTTTGTCTGGTAACATATTTTCTTTGTGTTAGACATGTTTTATTGCAGTAGGAAAACTATACGAACCTACAAACCTGTGGCATAGCTAGTTGAATAACAGCATAGAAAGAAATTTAATTTTCACTTGTTCCACTTGCTCATACGCATTTCCTTGAATTTCCTAATATTAGAGTACAGTTAAGCACAAATTAGATGGGGTTTTGGGGAGGGTTTTTCTTGCTTGCTTTTTTGCTTGATTTTGGGGGTCAGGTTTGTTTTTCCTTTTGTTTTTTTCTCTTCCCTATTTTTCTTCAGTTTCCAATGAGAAAACAAACCACAAAACCCACCAGAACTAGAAGTCTATCAATTATTTGCTCACTGAATAACATTTCTGTTTTTTCTAAATGCTTCACTTTGAACTAGATCAATATGAAGGAAAGTGATATGATAAACAATTCTTTAACTATCCCTCACATATGCATAAAGTAATTTGATATCACATTGTATGCAATACACTCATTAACTACTTAATTGCCCTTCAAATAAGGTCAACATACTCCCAATGGAATCCATCAGCGTTCTAAATGTTATTCGTTAACTACTATATACATGTGAAATGAAACTCATCTAAGATAGCAGTATTTTAAGAGATGTCAGGACATTTGGGTTTGAAGCATGCTTACACTCAGCAATCCAAGAAATGTTTATATTTTAGATAAATCTTGTGATTGTACTCTGTTTCAGTCCTTGTTTCTTCTTCTGGTTTTCTGTTTTACTTCCTGACTAATAGTTTCCAATTTTTTTTTCCTCTATAACTGCAAGAAATGCACTCTGTAGGTAATTGGTGGTCTCCATTTGATCACTCACTACATGAATTTTTTCCAGCGTATTCAGAGTATATTATCTTTCAGCATTTTATTTTTTGCCCTGGGAGCTGATTTCTAGAAGTGATTACTTGGAAAAACTAAAATCTGCTCAATGTTTTTGAAGTCTTAAGAAAAGCTTTTTTTAACAACTTCATCTCTTTCGGTATATTCTTCAAGAAATCTTGAACTGTTTATATTATTGTTTTTATTTATCTTTGTGGCCGTCATCTGGAGAAACGCTTAATCTTATCAGCTTTGTTTTATTGCCAAACTCCAGTTTCAGGGAAATGAATCAGGATTTTGTTGTTTTAGTGTACTGAGACAGAAAATTGACTTTCAGTTAGAAAATCTTGGCAAAAGGAGAGATACAACAACAAACTCCCAAGTTAGTGCAAGCTTTCCTGGCATAGGATCTTAAATTCTTATTTCAAAACTTACCAACAACTAAAGCAGTTTCAGGACTACTCAGGCTTACCTATCATGTAGGGTGATTGTGACTCTTAGCACTATTTTTTGTCAGCAATCCTAAGCATGACAGTGATCAACAAAATGTGGCCTTGTGTAAGCCAAGAGGTAGGCTGACTGCACATGCAATTTTGATCCGTGCAGCTGGTGCTGATCTTTTCCCCACTTTTCAAAGGTTAAGGTTGAACACAGTGGCAACCAGTATCTACGTGGAGTTAAGAACTACTGTTATAATTAACAGATTGGTTAAACTGCCAGCAATTAGTAGAATACATATAATATTTCTATAATACATAGAACATCTGTGATATATAACTCCCAATTTGTGTAAATAGGTAATTTGCTGGCTCCTTCAAAATCGTGAAATTATGAACTTGCAACAGCTGAGAATGTTGTCTATCACATTTGCATAATACCATCCCTGTACTTAACAACCTAATGACAGCCTTCTAAGACATTTTAGTATTTATGCACTTCAGAAAGTGGCTTTTTCTAACTGCAGTGTTAAATTTGATGTATAGTAAGGAAAAAAAAAAAAAGAATACAAGCAACGTTCCAATGCAAACCAAAATAGTCAGCAAAAACCACAAAGATAGAAGAAGAAAAAACCAAAATAAAAAAACCCTTCTACCCTGACTTCATGCGCAAAATGTTACTGAAATGTGTTAAAAGTATTTTAAACACTGAAGAAAATGGGTTTCTTCAAACTTGCTCATGATTTGTTCTTTGAATGAGTGGTGAAGAGCCCTTTCATTTTGCTTTAAGACATTGTGATTAAGATACAAGACACTTATGTTTTCCTACAAATGTAATAACAGCAATTTAAAGGTGAACATGTTTTGAAGTTGCTACTTTTGGCAGTTCTGAATATAGCAGTTCATGAAGACATGATCATTCCTGAAAAGTATTCATCACAGTGTTTCCAAAGTGAGTTCCAAGTGATCATGGCCTTGGAAAGGCCATATATAGAGTATAACTCTTTAAAGCTGTCTACTTTGCAGTTTATAAGGAGTAATCTTCATGCAATCATCACTCTGAAAGATGATTTGAAAGTTGATGAATGTTTTATTTTAAGACCATTGCTTCTTCAGTATGATTTCACACAGAAATGAAAAAAGCAGGAAAGCTCTATAACGTTTTATACCTTTATACCTTACCTAAATGCAAAATTAGAACCCTTGATTTTGCCAAGACCAACTTCTCAGATCTAAGCAGCAGAGGACAGTTCCAATTGTACACAGAGAACTAAGGCAGAAAGTGGGGGAATAAATTTGAGACAGTTCCAGGAACAGGCTGAACACACCTGAGCTGGCAAACTAAGCCTTGCACAATCTGTGAAAAGTTTGTGTTACCAAAGAATTTGTGGTTAAGTCTGTTGTTTTCAAGGCACAATCTATATGAACTTCCTATAACCAGTTAAGATCTGAGGATATGTGCTTTAATTTCAAGATCTGTTCTTGATCCAGCTACAGCAGTTTAAGTGTTTCATTTGAGGGAAAGCAAATCAATTAAGAAAAAATAAAAATAGTCCAATAATTTCATTGTCCACTATGTTCTGCTATAGAAATACAATTCTGGTAGCCTTAAAAGTCTCCAGAGAGCTGAAGGTGACAAGAACCATAATTGAAGTTTCACACTTCCCTCTCAGTTATTTTTCTTTTGGCCACCTAAATCTCATTAGCTGGTCTCCAGATGTCTGAGTTTTACTAGGAGCAGAAATTAACATCTGTTTAGCATGTAACAAATGTAACACTGTGTTATTTTTAATAACACACCCAAAGAAAAACAGTTCTATGAAACAAGCAAACAAACAAGTTCAGAACAAACAAAAAGATAAATGAACACTTTATTGAATTGGAGCAAGCGATGCATGTTCGAATAAATCTTTTTCTCATAAGAGCTTTGAATAACTTCTTTTCATCTTTAGAGAGCATCTAAAATGTTGATCCTTAATTATACAGGCTTTATCACTATATTTATTGTTGGCCCTAAGTACTAAGTGGTTCTGCTCAAATCTCTACAGTTTGTAACTACCATGTTTATGCTCCTGAAAGAAAACATTCAACAAAATTCAATAATTTGTTTCCTGTTTTTATTATTTTTTGGAGAGAGTCTGCTTACTGCAAAATATTTCTATTGATGTAGCTTCCAACTGTTAGTTCCAGAAGTTAGATTTTTACAGAGCAAATAAAGTACAGGAAGGTACTCTGATTATCTTGGATACAGTGAATTTCATGCTCTAGCTGTAGCTTTATTAATTCCAGTCCCATACACCTGAAGCTTGAGACTGGTTGTACAGCCAAATATCTATGTATGTGATGAATTACTGCCCTCAGGAAAAGTTTTCTGGTTTGGTTTTTTTTTTCTGTTTGTTTATTTCTTTCTTTCCTTCTTTTTCTTTCTTTTTTTTTTTTTTTAAGAAGAGGGTTTTCATCTTGGAAAAAATGAGATTGCTATTCTACTGATATTGCCTTGGCCTTTCAAATGTAACTGATTCCAAATGGGAAGATCAAGTACAATTCTTTGTGAAATAGAAAACAGCTTGCATATTATTGATCAACAAAGTTAATCTCTATGGCTCAAAGCACTTCTGATATATGTATATATATATTCTCTTTTTTCTCTTGAAAATTAATTATTAGATTAATAGCTCTAGTGTGTCCAGATCAACAGAAGTGATTCCTTTATCTTTAATAACCTCTCCTTACAATTCACTGGTATTTTTCTACTGGTATGTCACACAGGCATCTGACTGTATGGATAGAAATCATATTATTTTGAAATATTTAATTCTAGAAGGGTATTGCAGGCAGGGAAATAGAAGGTGCAGTTATTTGAGATAGAGAACAAACTTCTAAAACAGACAAGCAACCAAGACCAGACAAAATGAATTTTAAGCCCCAAGATAAAGGGCTCTCTTTTTGTAATTTTGCATTTTTGAGGTTTAAGTAAATGAAAACTCTGCAAAACCTGGGTAGTAAGGATGGCAGTTGGTTAGGATTCTTTTTTTAAACAGTTTCTTTTCAGAAAGTGCACAAACCTAAGCTTTTTATAGCCACCTTCTAGTTTTGATGGATCTTCAGTTAGAAAACATTTCTCAGAGCTGGGAGATTTCTCTCCAGAGGACCAGAAAAACAAATCAGTTACAGAATTCATCCACGTTCTCTCACTGCCCTCATTCAGGTCCAATTCCTCCCTCTCTCATCTCCCCCTTTTGTGGCTCACAGGTTTTGAGTCCAGAGGGATGTTATAGAAATTCCTCTATAGGAATACCAAAAAGAGTTTCCGTAAGTGTAACAGTTACACATTGATCGAAAGGAGAAAGGCAATTGTTTTACTATTTTGAAAGGAAGAAAAACCCAAAGTTTTCTTCTACATGAGATTTTGAGGTGTTTGAATGCCTCGTGGTTTCTTAACTCATTTCTAACCATCACAAATTATGTGTTCACAAGGGAGGTTTTGGTTACACACAAATGGGGATAGACAGTCTGTGTCAGGCAGCTGGTTTGGTTTTGCAGATTCATGACAGAAAGGTCACAAAAGAGGATAACTCTCCTTAACTAGCAATGATTAAAATGAAGACTGCAGAAAACCAACTACTTCTCAACAGATTGAATATCTATCTATAGGGTGAATGCCGAGTCTGGATACTTTGCAACTAGTAAAAAACCCCGACTCCAGTCAATAGTTGAAAGAAAAATGTTTAATTTCATAGATGATATGGCATACATTAGTGTTTTTTTTTTTTTTTAACTTTTAAGATTGTGTTGTAAAAAAAAATCCCATAATATAAATATTTTACAATAATAAGAAAGGTTTAATATCACTATCTGTTGCATAAAACCAAAAATTATCTGATAAATAGTTACATTTACTACAAAACCAGCAAATAGAGTAACCTTTTACTTTTTTCCCTCAAGCTGTATATGCTCAAACAATTTTTGGAACTGTTGCAATCCAACATCTGTGCAGAACACAGACCTGGATGACTCAGAAGATAATCCACAGTGAAAGCTGCCTTAAGAAATCACCAATCTTTCTTCTGCAAAGAAAGCTACATGGAGAAAAAATCAATTCTAGACTGACTTATAAGACCTCTAATCTGTACAGAAAAGAAGGTGAATGCTGCAGGAAGACGAAAATGTGGTTATACATACACATCTGGAGAAAAAAGAACAAGATAACACCTTAATTTAGATTTTTCCTTTAGTTTAGGAATGAGAGATTGAGTCCATTATTCACAGAATGAAAACCATATTCAGTCACCCAGAGCTTCAAGATAATTTACTGATGTAAATTAATTAAGGGGGTGGCTGAGCTTTCTTCTGTATTGGCATCATGAAAACTGCTGCTGAACATATAAATGTGACTACATTTAGCTGTTTCTGAATGGTGTTGAGACAGAGAAGCTATGAAGATCTAAAATACTCTTGTATTCCTCTGCAATAACTAGCATCCTCATGTAATGGAAAGCAATGGAAGGTATTCATCTAAACAGATGCATAAAGTCTACTCAAGAATTCCTAATCAGGGGACTGGTATGGAACAGGAGAGGAAATTTGCGTCCTCTTACGTGTGAGTAACTAGTTGTGAGGTGATATACATTCAGAGTTGCTTGATTTCCAAAAATGAAGAGTCATAATAATATGATTATTAATATGGCCATAATAGAAAGATATGATTAAAAACTGTGTTTCAGAAAATTGCTTTTGGATTTCTCAGGTACCCTGTGCTCTTTTCTTCCTTAAAGATTCCAATTTCCCAGCTGTTTTGCTTTATACTAGCAAAGTGCTTTCTTGATAAAATGGTATTCTTGTTTAAACAATTAGGAAAGAAGGTTTTGGAGGGAAGAAGAAAACGGAGAGAAATTCAGATTAAATTAGGAAGAGTAAAAATATAATCAAGGTATATTAAGCTGTTAGGAAACCTGTTATGTCGTAAAATGGGGAAGAATTGACAGAAAAAAGGTGTTTGTAATGTAATTTCTGTTGTTTCCCCTGGGTACCTCTACAAAATAGACAGCATATGCTAAGAAAGAGATAAGTAAATGAGCTCAAGGTAACAGGTTTTCTAAAGGAATCTGAACTAGCATGAGTATTTCTGTGCTTTATTAAAGTATACTAAACTCTTTTGTTACTTAAATGAGGGCTGGTATGAACCTCAAATGCCAGAGAGCATGGATGTTCCTGGAAGACTTAACTGTGGGTTGAAGACATATGCCCTTTACAAGCATGTTAATCACTGAGTGTTTTACCAAAAAACCCAAGGTTAGAAAAATTAATTGTTTCGATTTCTACAGTCTCCAAGTATGCAGTTTATAGAGGCACTGAGCTGACATGAGCTAAGTCTTGAGTAAAAAGTAGCTATGGCACCTTATCCTTCTTCAGCAAACTGGATTGAACACTGAAATAATCCCGGCTGTCTTTGAAACACAAAAAGCCCTCAAGCACGGTCTACAAAGAAAATGATGTAAATAGGTCATCCTGAAGATCACAGTGGTTAGAAAAATGATTTAGCATGGATACTAAGAATCTCTGAGTTTTCCTTTCTATACTGTCACTTGCCACTAACGCAGTTTGAGCTTTTAACTTCCACCATGTTGGCTGCCATTTTCCCTAAGTGATACAGTAAACCTTTCTTTCTTGAAACAGAAATTTCTTAAAAATGAAATGGGCAGGATGATTAGCCATTACAATTTTGTAAAATCATAAATTTGGTATGCAGTTTGAGCTTTTGACTTCCACCATGTTGGCTGCCATTTTCCCTAAGTGATACAGTAAACCTTTCTTTCTTGAAACAGAAATTTCTTAAAAATGAAATGGGCAGGATGATTAGCCATTACAATTTTGTAAAATCATAAATTTGGTTAACTTAAATAATTACTCTGTCTCTTGATACTGTTAGTCAGAAATAGTTTTCTAAAGAGTCTCTTTCAATTTTTTTTTGTTGGTGCCTTATTTTGCCAAATTTCTAGCAGTAAAATTAATAATGGAAAAGTATTTTTGAGGTTAATATTTTTTCTCCAGGTCTAAATTGTACTGTGTGTTCTGAACAACACACAAGATATGGTGTAGTCAGTTGTTTGATTTCAAATGGACAAATATTTTTAAAAATATACAGAATTACTGTATATGATAATCCAAAAAACACTTGAAAGAAATGTCACAACACTTCCTTATAGTAAAATGGGAAATATTAATGATGTGATCTGTATAACAAGGAAGATATTCTGTTACATATTTTAGAAACACTTCTTTTGTGATTAATTGTATCAAATACAGTGCTGCAGAAATTAGAATGTTACTGTAGATGTTTCATTAAACATATATTTCTATGCACTGTATAAATAAAATAATGACCATTTAAATGCATTTTTGCGTCATAGTAGTTGAGTTAGTTCTTCATTGTTAAATTCAACATGTATTATGTATCTTCAATAAATTATTTCAGTGGTCCCTTTTTTCAGCTGCTCTTAGTCAGATTTAAATTAGCGAATTAGTGTTCACAGCTCTCTCTGCCTTCTCTTCTGAAGTCCAGGGGACACACACACACAAGTTTTTTTGGCTGGTTGGGTTGGGATTTTTTAAATAAGCCACCTGACATTGTCTTCCTTTTTTCCAAAGTCTTATAATGTATTTTCTTTATGTAAATTATAGTGCAGAGTCTACAATACCGTGTTGGTTTCCATCTCTTTTCATCCAGCTGGCATCTTTCTCAGCGTTTTTAAACCATGGCTGTGTAGGATTCACACAAATATTCCTAGTTATTATGCGTCTGTTGTTCAGCCAGTTGAGTAATTAGAAGGCTTGTAGAATGTAAAGGTGCAGTATTTCAGCTTCCAGAAGTACTTCAGATACTAGCCAGCCCAGTACTTCACTCACAACCCAGCAATTTAAATTGTCTGTAGTAGCTGCTCCTTTGCGTAACATTGAGAATTTGAAAGGAGCTGTCTTACAGTTTACATCTATATGGTGTACAGTTTGACAGTGTTTATGGACCTAGCATCTTTATTTGATAAGCCTCCAGGAGTTTTTTAAAAAGCAGTTTAACTTTTTTATCTCTTCCATATCAGTTTTCTTATAGTGTTCACCAGCATCTTGCAAGAGCATATCATGTTGCACTGTTAGTGTATGTCGCACACTGTTTATTCTCTCCCAAGAGAGACAAGGATGAACAGCATGGGTGCTGCCAGAGTGTGTTTTATACACACCTATGTTTACGCAGGTCCTCCTTCCTGCCCTTAAAAACTGGGACAAAATTCACCAGCTTCCAGTCAGCTGGGACCTCTCCAGATTCCCAAGACTGCTTAAAAATCAAGAGAAGCTTTGCAATGACATCAGCTCTTTGAGGATTCTCTGATGTATCCCATGAGACCTCATAGATTTATAGGAATCCAGCTAATAATAATAGGAGCATTATATAATATATTATATTATTATCCAGCAATAATAATAATAGGAGCAGCAGTTCCTGCATAATTTAAGGGTCAACTGTGAGTTTGTCACTATCCCAGTCATGGTCCTCCAGCTCAGGGTACTGAGACCCCCTTGGTCGCTGATCAGTGTTGAAGACAGAGGCAAAGAATGCATTAAACATCTCTGCCTTGTCTCTGTCCCCGACTGTGAAGTGACCATCCTCATCCATAACAGGACAACACTGTTTCCACACTGCCTTTGGCCAGTTTCATCTCCAATTAAGCTTAGGCAGCATGAATTTTCTCCCTACATTGGCAAGCAGCAGCTCTGTATTCTTCGCATGTCACGTGACCTTGCTTGCACTGGGCATGCACCTTCATCTTTTGCCTTATTCCCAAGAGAAATCCCTGTTCAGCCATGCCTTCCTTCTGCCTCACCTGCTGAATTTCCAGCATTTGAAATTTCCTGCTCCTGTGCTCTTATGAGGTGATGTTTAAAAAGTAACCAGCACTGATGGATTCCAGCACTTGCAAAGCCATTTTCCCAGGGGACACTACTCACTAATTCCCTGAGCAGCCTGAAGTCAGTTCTTCTCATGTCCAAGTCCAGAGTTGAAGTTTCACTGGCACTGTTCCTTCTGCCAACAGAGATTTTAATCTCAACCACGTTGTGGTTGCTGTGGCCAAGACAGCCACCAATCTCCCGTTTGTTCATGAGATGCACTCTGTTGACAAGCAGTAGATGAAGAAGGGCATCTTTCTGAGTCAGCTCCCTTAGGACCTGTTCCATAAAGCTGTTATCCAGGTGTTTTAGGAAGCTTCTGGCCTGGTTTGCAGCATCTGTGTGGTGCTCACAGCTAATTTCTGGCAAGTTGAAGTCCTCCATAAGGACAAGGGCAGTTTCCTTGGAAGTGTCCCTTAGTTCCTCAAAGAATAACTTGTCGGTGTCACCGTCTTGGCTGAGAGGTTTATAGAAGACTCCCACTGTGACACCTGCATTATTTGTTTGTCCCTCATTTCTTACTCAGAGGCTTTTAACTGTGCCATTGCCAGCTGTGATCTCCATACATTCCAGCATTTTCATTGTATACAATGTCACCCCGCTGCGTCTTCTGCTCTGCCTATTCTTTCTAAAGAGCCTGTAACAACAAATTAGTTATTTACAAGTATGCATGTTGTTGAAATTTATGTTTCAATAATCCTGGAGCAGTGTGCCTTCTCCTTAATGCAGGAGCAACAGAGCCTCTGTGTGTGTGTTTTTGTGTGTGTGTCTGTGTCTGTGTGTCTGCTTGTGTGTGTTGGCTGGATGTGAGAGTGGTAAGAGCAGAGGAGAGGATGGGGGAATGGAATA
>VZRR01013890.1:121241-268521 GCA_013398015.1 Oreocharis arfaki
TACTTCACTCACAACCCAGCAATTTAAATTGTCTGTAGTAGCTGCTCCTTTGCGTAACATTGAGAATTTGAAAGGAGCTGTCTTACAGTTTACATCTATATGGTGTACAGTTTGACAGTGTTTATGGACCTAGCATCTTTATTTGATAAGCCTCCAGGAGTTTTTTAAAAAGCAGTTTAACTTTTTTATCTCTTCCATATCAGTTTTCTTATAGTGTTCACCAGCATCTTGCAAGAGCATATCATGTTGCACTGTTAGTGTATGCCGCACACTGTTTATTCTCTCCCAAGAGAGACAAGGATGAACAGCATGGGTGTTGCCAGAGTATACACACCTATGTTTACGCAGGTCCTCCTTCCTGCCCTTAAAAACTGGGACAAAATTCACCAGCTTCCAGTCAGCTGGGACCTCTCCAGATTCCCAAGACTGCTTAAAAATCAAGAGAAGCTTTGCAATGACATCAGCTCTTTGAGGATTCTCTGATGTATCCCATGAGACCTCATAGATTTATAGGAATCCAGCTGGAGCAGCAGTTCCTGCATAATTTAAGGGTCAACTGTGAGTTTGTCACTATCCCAGTCATGGTCCTCCAGCTCAGGGTACTGAGACCCCCTTGGTCGCTGATCAGTGTTGAAGACAGAGGCAAAGAATGCATTAAACATCTCTGCCTTGTCTCTGTCCCCGACTGTGAAGTGACCATCCTCATCCATAACAGGACAACACTGTTTCCACACTGCCTTTGGCCAGTTTCATCTCCAATTGAGCTTAGGAAGCATGAATTTTCTCCCTACATTGGCAAGCAGCAGCTCTGTATTCTTCGCATGTCACGTGACCTTGCTTGCACTGGGCATGCACCTTCATCTTTTGCCTTATTCCCAAGAGAAATCCCTGTTCAGCCATGCCTTCCTTCTGCCTCACCTGCTGAATTTCCAGCATTTGGAAATTTCCTGCTCCTGTGCTCTTATGAGGTGATGTTTAAAAAGTAACCAGCACTGATGGATTCCAGCACTTGCAAAGCCATTTTCCCAGGGGACACTACTCACTAATTCCCTGAGCAGCCTGAAGTCAGTTCTTCTCATGTCCAAGTCCAGAGTTGAAGTTTCACTGGCACTGTTCCTTCTGCCAACAGAGATTTTAATCTCAACCACTTTGTGGTTGCTGTGGCCAAGACAGCCACCAATCTCCCGTTTGTTCATGAGATCCACTCTGTTGACAAGCAGTAGATGAAGAAGGGCATCTTTCTGAGTCAGCTCCCTTAGGACCCGTTCCATAAAGCTGTTATCCAGGTGTTTTAGGAAGCTTCTGGCCTGGTTTGCAGCATCTGTGTGGTGCTCACAGCTAATTTCTGGCAAGTTGAAGTCCTCCATAAGGACAAGGGCAGTTTCCTTGGAAGTGTCCCTTAGTTCCTCAAAGAATAACTTGTCGGTGTCACCGTCTTGGCTGAGAGGTTTATAGAAGACTCCCACTGTGACACCTGCATTATTTGTTTGTCCCTCATTTCTTACTCAGAGGCTTTTAACTGTGCCATTGCCAGCTGTGATCTCCATACATTCCAGCATTTTCATTGTATACAATGTCACCCCGCTGCGTCTTCTGCTCTGCCCATTCTTTCTAAAGAGCCTGTAACAACAAATTAGTTATTTACAAGTATGCATGTTGTTGAAATTTATGTTTCAATAATCCTGGAGCAGTGTGCTTTCTCCTTAATGCAGGAGCAACAGAGCCTCTGTGTGTGTGTTTTTGTGTGTGTGTCTGTGTCTGTGTGTCTGCTTGTGTGTGTTGGCTGGATGTGAGAGTGGTAAGAGCAGAGGAGAGGATGGGGGAATGGAATACTTACTTTGCACTCAGTTAAACTTGCAACAGATGTTGTCTCCCACAGATGACAGCGATACATATCACAGAGAGTTCACTTTTCCCTGAAATCAAAACACCTATTGTGGTTTTCACTTCCAAATCTTTAAAAATGTATTTTAAGCTGCTTCAGAGGACACAGAAATAAAGACTGTGATTTCACATGCCATGGAAAGCCAGTGTGTAGATCGGAAGAGAGGTCAGAGAAGTTTGTTATATCCTGAATAATTGGAGCGTGATATCTATCTGTTTTGTTCCTTCTCATAAGCAACAGTAGAGTTCCAATCCTCAACACTACCAGTATCTTCAGCTGCTTGTGTGTCTTAGGCTTCATCAGTTAATTTAATTTTCCCAGTATACTTCAAGTGACATAACTAACTATTTATCTGTATTGATGTTTGGAGATTTTTACTGTTTCACCTTAAAAAAAGGCATGTATGATTGATTACAGCAAAGAACAAGATAATGCAAAGTCGAAACACTGTTAAAAGGACTGCTGGCTTTCATTGTTGTAATGCTATATAGAACTCTAAACCTTTTTGCACAAAACATGTTTAAACTTTGCATTTAAGCATTTCTTTTTGTTCCTTGGGGCCTTGGGCACAATATAGTACACATAAGAACGGGAATGTCTAAACATCTATTGATTGACAAAGTTTTCAGCTTATTACATTCTAGACAAACATGAAATTGGCAAGAATTTTAACGTATAATTTTCTTAAATTATTTTTTTTTTTTAAATATAATGATTTTTTTTCTTGTGCTCAGGCATATTCATCTCTGGATTATATTGTTTCTATTGTATTGAAACTGGATTCAGAGTTTAGTCTTGCTTTAGCCCATGATTCTTTATCTTTTCAAATGTTCTCCCATTTCATTTTTTCCCCTAACAAATAGTAATGAAAAATGCATTACCTTCAAATGTTTATTTAAAACCCTAAAGCTGAAGTGTCTAAGTATTTACTTATGAGTCTGGCCATGTATAAAGCTGTTTACTCAAATGAATGCATTTGGAGATTGTTGAGTTTCTCAGGATAATACATGGCCTGATCTACTACTTTAAGCACATTTATCTGCCTTGTATTTGACTGAAAACAGTTTCATTTACTTCAGTATCTCCACGAGATGCATAAGTGAGAGTGAATTGCTTTAAAGAGTCACAGTCTGCCTCCTTGTCTTCCATTCTCTGTTCCACAGCAGTGCATCAGATGCTGTATTTTGGTTGCAAATCGCCACTCACTACCAGTGGCACTGCAGAAGCAGCTATTCAACTTCCAATGTTCCAAAGATACGACTGGGAATTAAAGACTGAGTAGGCTGTGGCCTCTCATCTTTGCTCAGCATAAGAGAGCAGTAAGTGCTGTTATAAACTGAGGCCTTAATGCTGTAACACTAACAGCTTATAAACTTACTTTTTGGGATTGCTCAGGGGACCTCCAAAAGGGGAAAAAAACCAACCAAAAAGAGAAAAAAAACCAAAAAAACCAAAAAAACCCACCAAAACCTTGAACTGTTAGAATTGGAATTTCAGAGCATATAACTGGGGACTACAGTAACTCATAATCTCTGTTCCCAGGTTTTTAACATGGATTAAGCTATGCACATCCTCTGGTGTGAGAAAGAGTTTACAAAACTTACATGATTGAGCACATGCAATTCCTGTCAGAACTTGTGAGGTTATTTTTCCAGAGGAAGCCTAAGGAATTTTAGAAGGCATTCTTTGTCGCTGTACCAAACAAGATCACAATGAGATTGTCACCATTTAATTAACAGGAAGGCAAAAAAGAACAAAGCTATGTTTAATGTGTTCTCTTGGAAAAGGTCACTTTCAAAATGTGTTCTTTCATGAGGGCACCAATTTCACCCCTGGTAGCTGGGGTTTTCTGGTGGATTATTATCTTCCCTTTGCTTACATTTCTTTGGAGATTGCAGGAGTCATATTCCTGCAATGCACAAGAAAACAATTTCAAGGGTTGTTCTGTTCAGACACAGTGATCAACTTAAAACATGCGTTGGTAAAAATTTCTGCCGGCTATTTATGACCC
This sequence comes from Oreocharis arfaki, assembly GCA_013398015.1. Taxonomy (NCBI): domain Eukaryota; kingdom Metazoa; phylum Chordata; class Aves; order Passeriformes; family Paramythiidae; genus Oreocharis; species Oreocharis arfaki. The sequence continues at coordinate 125,138 of VZRR01013890.1, forward strand.
ATGTAAATGAAAAGCATGCATTGTACACACCCTTAAGGCATTCATAATAAGGATTTTACATCCAGATGAAAAATTTATGTGCTTAAATCAAAATCCAGTTATCTGAATTTTACACTCCACCTGTGTGGAACACGTATGCGTAAAGCGCAAAAATGCTTTAAAGTCTGTTGTCTATTTATAAAAATATGAGTTCTTTGAAAAAAATGAAAAGTATAACAAAAAACATTGATTAACATATTACGAAGAAGCTGTTTGAAAGCAAAACCATTTAAAGAGTAAGAGAAATAATACACAGCAGAATCTTTTTCAGTATCTCTAGATATTACATCACGTTGCAATTTTTCATTCACACTGGAAGTTTTTACGTTCTTCTGTGATTTAATTTTCTCTGGTGTGGGCTCAAGGTGAAGTGGATCAGGGTAACAATGGAGAACTGCACTGCCAATGTGAAAATAACGTAATGCAGGGTAAACATGAGCAGACACAAAATTAGAAAAAATACCTGTGTAGTGAATAATACTGCAGAACTTCATGGGATTCTTTTAAGGACTTGCAATATGTGAGCTACTGATAACCATAGAATGTATTGCTTAGGATTTATTTCACCCCAAGGTTGTAATCAAGACAGAACATCTTGTTTTATAAACTGAAAGGACATCTTATTTCTAGACATTACACTGGACATCAGTACTTTAATTATAAAATGTTAAAAGAAAATAATTTTTTTTCTGACATTCACAGTAGTGCCTAATTAGAAAGGATTTTCAATAAAGGATAGATTTTAAAGTTATGACAGGTATCAATTAATTAGACTTTGTGTCAAAATGTGAGGAATGTAACTGTACTTTCACTGTTCATTTGAAAACCATCATCCTGATTTTAAATATATTTTCAGTTAAGGTTTTCCAGTGTGAAGTGACCAAAACCACAAAATTAATTTAGAAAAAAAATCATGTTCATTAATTGATGACCTGTTGCAAAACACTAGCTCACATAAGTATTTTTGTTTCCCTTAATGACTTTTAAATCCCTAGCTGGTTTGACACCAGATTCTAACAGAAATTTTTTTTAAACTTACTTTGTTTTCAGTGGAGCAAGTGCTTAAAAATGAGCAACTAATAGTCCATTGGAAGTTTGGGATTTTTTGATTTTTTAGTTTACTTACAGTTAAAAATTTGACAATGTCGTCCCCCCCCTTTTTTTTTTTAAATTTAATTCTAAATTGACAAGCCTTTAGGGAAAAGAGAGAGACAGCACAGATGAAGGCCTAGGGGCTCGTCTAAAAAAGTGTTGTCACCTGCTTATCCTGTTCCTATCTTTAGACTCTTTTACCTAGCTTAAACCTTGGCCTGTTGTCTTATTTTGTTGTCAAAACAAAGTCATTTCAGGGAAAATAGATCTTGTAAGAATGATTACCCATAATATCTTCTGGTATCTTTCAGAGAAAGGAGCAAATACCACCTAAGAGGTGTTTTTTCAAGGTCTCAGAAATAACATTTCTGTACTTATGCAGAACATTTATTTTGCCTGAGACTCGGCAGACATTTAGGACATGCTGTGTAAGCCCTATGGTCTTGCTCAAACTGACTGATAATTTGAGCTCAGCAATATAATAAATTTGATTCTTCTTTTAGATATTTATTTAAATTCTCAGATTTTGTTAACCTACATTTTTACATTCTTTTCTGTAACATTTGTCTCTGTGGAATGGAAATGTAAACTCTAAGAGACTTTGGCAAACATCATCCGCCTTAGCTTCTTAATAATACTAATCTATATCTGTGAAAAACATAGTTTTAAAAAGTTTCTCAAAGCAAATCTTCACTAAGCAAAGGAAAGATAATTGAATCACGTAAGGACATATTATATCACAAAAAGCCTTTAGTGATCACAACCCAAATACACAGACAGTGTTTGAGTTCCTCCACTTCAAAGTACTTATTTTCTATTGGGCAAAATGTTTTTTCTGATAAAGAGACTGAAGTTTTTTATTCAGTTAAATTTTCTCAAACAATTGATAATAGACTTTCTTATAATAAATATACTGTAAGGTTGAAAAGCAAGATGAAAGCTTAATATCAAAGTTATAGAAGTACCAGATATGAAATTCAGATGACTGAATTGAAAAATTATGAAAACTTATCACAGACTCAAATTTGCTGTTATTAATATTTTTTAAAATTGATGAAAACATTCTACTTCATCAGTTAATTGAATTTTGGTCTATTTACAGTTCCAGAATATTCTGGTTTTAGACTGTTGTGATCTGCAGCAAAGCTCAAAGATGTTTGACAGCATTTTGGATAGTAGTCTACAAGCTACCTAAACCAGTTCCTTTTTGGCATGGACAGAGAAGTGTCCATAGAAATTTTGGCAAAATGGGGAGATAATAAGTTGTTATATTAGGTAAAACTTTGCTGTACTTAAAAGAAGCAGGGTTCACAGACCCTGGCTCTTTCCTCTTTGCAGCCTCCCTTGAACTATGTACACACATTGTTGATGTCCCTTTTGAGGCTTCTTCTCTCTGGGGTGAACACTCCTGTGCCTTCCCTCATGGGAGACACCTTCCACTCCTCAATCATCTTTGCAGTCCTGCACCCTATTCTCTCCAGGATGTCCTTGCATCTCTTGTAACAGGGACCCCAGAAATCCTGGTGTTGCCTCATCAGTGCTGAGTAGAAAGGAAGGATCCCCTCCCTCAAACTGATGGCAATACTCAGCATAATACAGCCCAGGATACCACAAGACCTCTTTGGTGCGAGGTCTCACTGTTGACTCACGTTCAGCTTGATGTCTACTGGGACCCCAGATTTCTTTCTGTAGCATTGGAATTATTACCCTAAATACAGGCTTCATTCAACTTTATGCATTCTTCATTTTGATTATGAATCAGTTCTATCTTAAAGTGAACTTGAAAGAATCTGCTATTGAATATAGGATTTGATATTACCAGAAGAAATATAAGAGTAGATTGGTGAAACTTTTAGTCCTCTGTAATTTATTTAAACAAAATCCAGGTTAGGATTCTGAATATTTATCGAGACCGAGATGGATTTCTCATTTCATAGCCAACTGAATACTTGTCTACAGTACCAAATGTGAAATTTTGCAATTATGGTGACTGCTCCTGAGGTTTTATTAGAAAATAAAAGTAGCAAATGGGCATAGGAATTATTTACCTGTATAGGAACTGCGGTCCTTTTTCTGTAAATTGTGAACTGTTCAGTGCTTTCAAGCTTCTTGTATTGATCATCACTGAAGTGTTTAAAAGTTACTGGCACTGACAACTGAGATTAATACGGAAAGCAACATACTGTTTCTTGCTTAGTACACGTGCTCTTGCAAAAGAAGCTGTTGGGCTGCAGTTCATCTTATGAAGCTTAGGTATTTCAAAGCTATAAGTAGGATTTCCCAGCAAACTGGCTAACCTGAAAGTAACTAATCAATTTGACAGATGTGTCACCCTCACTCTACCTGTTTGCATATGTCAAAGCAAAGGTATTTTTAGGTGTACAGTCGTATACAAACAATCAAATTTAGCTATTTTATGCTTGCACTGGATTCCACTACAGATGTCCAAGATTTTATGGGTCATCTTCTGTTCTCATCAGAATTATTTGAAGGAAAAGTTGCCATTTATGCTACATTTAGTGCTCAAAAAAAAGTGATTTGTGGCTTCAGTTTGGCAGGCTCTGTGCTACACAGTGTTCATCCCTGTTTTTTCTGGACAGTTCATGGTGCCTATGGCCTGCAACATAATTACAGTTCTCTTTTTTTTTCATTTCCACATGCTTAAAATACAAAAAGGTCATAAGGAGAAAAAAAAAAAAAACCAAAAAAAAACAAACCCACAAAAAAAAAAGAAGGAAAAAGGAAAAAAAAAACTCAGCAGTGCCAAAACCCAGATGGAAAAAACCCCACAAACCCCAAATAAAGAAACAGAATGGTTTTTCAGCAGCATGAAGTTTAAGGAGAGGCTTATACATACTTGTTCAAGGCAAGAAAAGGAAAATTTGGGATATTTGGGAGAGGAAGACTCAGTGGGATAATGATTGCAGAATACAGGGAATGCAGTGAACAAAAAAATTTTTATAGAGATATGTGCCTGGTGCAAAGTATTTTTATGCAAGGAGAAACCTGAAGAGTCTATTCTGTTTTCAATATTCAAATACTACCAGAAAGCAAAATTGGTAGAGAAACAAAAGCCCTCCCTTAAAAGAAAAAAAACTAACCACAGATAATGGTGTTTCTACATTCTAAAGACTACTGCTGAGTTTATGTTACTGCACCTTAAGGTTTATGTGCACCAAAATATCACTTTTCATATGTTCTCTAGAAGGTTGTTCTGTGGAGTTCAGCTCTCTTCCTCAATGAAAGTTAAGTTAACCCAAGCTGGCACACTGTGCTCTTTCTAGCATTCTAAGATACATGTTCAAGACTGACTCAAACTCTAAGAAATAGTATCAGACCAAATGAACACCATCTTTTGCTGTATGCAGGCTCCTCTCAAAACCTTTGTTCTACCAAAGACTAGATGAAACCTGCAGTAATGTTCATACCCAGCTTGCAGAACCTGCTTAGTTTACAGTTCAAGATGATAATTCTACTTACATTTAATAGAATCACACAATCTTAGAATGGCTTGGGCCGGAAGTGACCTTGGACACCACCTAGTTCCAACCTCCCTGCCTTGAGCAGAGACACCTTTCACTAGACCAGGCTGCTCAGAGCCCCATCCAGCCTGGGTCTGAACATTCCCAGAGATGAGGTATCCACAGCTTCCCTTGGCACCCTGTTCCAGTGGCTCACCACCCTCACGGTAAATTTCTTCCTAATATCTGATCTACATCTACTTTTTAAGCTTGGAGCCATTCTCCCTTGTCCTGTCACTACATGCCCTTTTAAATAGTCTCTCTCCATCATTCTTGTAGGGTCTTATTAAGTATTGGAAGGCTGCAATTAGATCACCCTGAAGCCTTCTCTTCTCTCTCTCTCTCTCTGTTTTTTCGGGCTGATCACAATTATCTTAGCCTTTCCTCATCCTCCACTCCTCTATTCGTCTCGGTGGCCTCCTTGAGACTCCTTCCACCAGGTCCATGTCCTTCCTGTGCAGGGGATCCCAGATCTGGATGCAGCCCTGCAGGTGGGGTCTCACAGGAGCAGAGGGGCAGAATCCCCTCCCTCCCCTGCTGCCCACGCTGCTTTGGATGCAGCCCAGGATATGCTTGTCTTTCTGGGCTGTGAGCGCACGTTCTGGGTCATGTCCAGCCTCTCACTCACCAGCACCCCAGCTCCTTCTCAGCAGGGCTGTTCTCCATCTGTTCATCCACCAGATTGACCCTGATGCAACCAGGTATTTGATGTGTTACACTATCTTTAGAAACTATAAATATTCCAAAATAATTTTTTGAGGTAGGACTATCGTGTGTTTCCACTATATGAAAATGCAAGGAGGGAATCAAGATTGTCCAAGGAAAGTATGGACTTCCTACTCTGTCTCCCAAGATCTAATTATTTTAGCAGAAAACAAGAAAGAAAGGAAAGAGAAAAAGCAAGAAAACTTCAGATACTATAAAGTCCTTTACGTCTGGGGAAACGTACAAGGTATTTCTTGAAGGCTTAATTGGTCTTTACCAGAGTTCACAAGAAGGACAGGCATTGTATAGCTTTTCTGCTTTCTGCCTGAAGGACTTGACATTTCTTTTTCAATGGCACCTCTACTTAATGGCAAAAATAACAGAGACTTAAAACTGGCTTCTGGAAATCATTTGATGTATCAGAACAGACCCAGGATGACACGTTCTTTCTTTCGATGCACATTTGCCAGTTTTGTTATCAGGACATACAATCACATGGATGCAGAGAAATATTTTGGTTTTATTTCATTATTGGAGAATCATGCCAGGAAAAATAACTGTGCCAAAATTTATCAATTTATACTTCTGAAAGAGTTATTATCAAGGACACATTCCAACAAGGCAAAAAGTACACATAGCTGTAAAAAGAAAAGAAGCTTCCGAATCAGTGTGTGAAAGACAAAGCTCCTATTTACGTAACAAGAATTTTTAAATCTTGTTATTTATGTAACAAGAATTTTTAAAATTGAGCCATGCCTTTCCACGTCAAAAAATGCATGAGTGAGGCTTTGCCAGGAGTTTTTCTTATTTCCTTATGAATTAGAACATTTTTATAGTTATAGTTATTATTGAAATTTACATGCGGTCATTTTGTTCCATGGAACTTTTTTTGGCCCACTTCCCACTCTTCCTACGACTTTATGCAGAGAAATCGGTATTTACTTTTAGCACTTTGTGCCTTTTACTTTGGGTACAATACACAATATTTCTATGATAAGTTATGGCAATTCATAATAAAGTCCAAGATATTTATTTTTCTCTAAAATATTTCCAGTATAGCTATCAGTAAACTAGCTTATGCTGCATACCTCTCAGGAAGAAAAGACAAATAAAATGAAAAAAATTGTGGACCAGTAATAGAGTAATATGCATTTGATAAAAGAAATGCATACATATATTATGATTTAAATTTGGATTTTGTTACCTGCCGGCACATTTTAGTTTTCAAAAAATATCAAGATTCATTTCCATACAATATTAGTGGTAATGTCTACAGTTAAAAAAGACTACATTCAGAAAATAATACGCTCACGCTTGGTAATAAAAAGTGGTGTTTCAATTTTTGAAATTACTTTAAAAAATAACTTCTGTGGGTTTTTTATTTGTTTATTACATTTGAATATTTATTTTCCCACTCAGGTTGGAAAACCTAAATTGGCATAATCTTGCCAGTTATGTCCAATGATTTATAATACAGCTGTTCATCTCTTGCAGGACAGTTTTTGTTTCCACTTCAAGAGGGCTATATTGACTTTAATTTTCATCAGTAACAGTAAAATTATTTCTGAATCAGTTTTTCATGGTGTTCTATGTCTACTTGCTCTGTAATTTTGAGCTTTTACACAAGCTTCAAACCCTGACACCAGACTTCTTCAGTCTAAGCGATACAGACCGTATGGGGCAACACCTCTCTAGGTATGTTCACTAAAAAATAGAGATATGTTATCAAAACCAAGACATCCACAGATTAATTCCTCCTAGAATCGACGTTTTACAGCTAAAACCCAGCCTTCCAATAAATGTGTACTGTCTTGGACCTATGAAAAATGTCTGTACCTAAGCGTTTTTGCTGTAAGTATCAACTGTGGTGGGTTTTCTGGCTTTGTTTTTTGTTTGCCTTTTTCTTTTCTTAAATCAAGCAGTCAGGCTTGAGATTTTCTGAATGACATTCTTACAGGCAAGTTCTTGGGGATTTTGAAAAGACCTAAGAGGTTTTTGTCAAAGAAGATTTTATTTCTGGGGAAAGAGAGCTTGAGAAAACAAGTTGTGTCAGCAGAACTTGAAAGATGCATAGTCAGCTGTGCCACTTCAAAAAACCCATCAGCATAAAATACAAGGGAAGAAGCTTTGTTCAACAAACTCTTTTAATGTGTTCAATTCTGTATGAAAGCTTACAGTTTAGGTTCCTCTTTATTTTTCCTTTTTTTTTTCTCTACATTTGTGGGAAATCTTTGTGAATCTGTATATTCTCAAATTAACTCCTATAACTATAGTCAGTAACCATCATCTGCTTTATGCAAAGAGAAATTAGACATAAGCACAACATGAGAGTTCAGAGGTAAATATATAACTATATATAAGTATGGCCATACTGTAGTTACATCTTTCAAGCTGTCAGTGAAGGTGCATGGAATGACTAAACCACATGAAATGCTGTTACTTAATACCTTAACTCACCTGTTTAGCTACTGATGTAAATATCTCTGATGCTGTTTTTATTCTCAGTGCCTCCTTTTTCTGTGTCCCCTCTGGGGAAATATGTTTACCTCGTTTCCTGTAAGAATTTTTTTTTTTTATTTTAATTTTCTTAAAGTCATTTCTGTCCTCAACTCTACAATGTCTTACATTCATAACTGTCAGCTTTTTAAAGTTAGGTCTTCCATTTTTGCATATGTTTCTTTGTTTGTTATATTTAAATGAAATTTATTGCTATAAAAGTGCTATATTTGAGTCTCAGCTCAACCCTGTCTTAAGTGATATTCTGGCACAGATTCCCTTTTATTCTCCATATTTTCTTGATTCTTTATCACTCTCAAATTTTTTGTCTCTGCTTTCATTCCCTTTGAAAATAAACTACCACCAAAGCAAAAGAGTTAGAGAAGCAGAAATTAAATATCACTATCTCCTTAGGGGTTTACTTCACAAAACTATTTCTTTTTAAAAAAAAGGTTTTTCTTTTCCTTTTGGATAGTATATCTTGGCTTCGATGAACTTTAACTAATCAGTTCTCTAAATTAATGAGAACATCTCTTAAAATCACTCTAAGATGTCTCTCAATTTAACCTAAACTTATTTTGTTCTTGTGTTATTAGAAAGAGCAAAGGTTACAGGTGTGCCTCCTGTATCTTATGTATTGTTTGACATCATCCTTCTTCTCCCCTTGGTTTGTCCCTCACAAGCTTGTTCTGAACGTCAGAGCTGATGAAAATTTTTACATGATTTCGGTGATCTTTGGCTCAAATCAAGCCATATAGTCCCTCTGAACATCAATGAGACATTGCTAAAACCACATTTGTGTTTCTGTTGAGCTGAATTAGCTGTTTTAGCTGTGTATTTCTGCTTAGTTCAGTCCCAAGGGTTTGAAAATCACTTCCTGGAGATAAACTTCAGAGAATACAAGGCAACTTTTTCTGAGTTTTTATTTTGTCTTGATTATAGATATCGTGTGTCACAGTTGCATTGCATTATGAAAACAGTAGACAATAAAAGGAAACAATTTTCATGGAGACTGTAGGATATCCAGCTGCCCTACAGGTTGCTTTTTTGTTTTTTGTTTTGAGTAACTATTTAAACCATGAAAATTACAAAAAGCTTGTTATACAAAGCAAAATTCCTTTTTAAAAGAGCATACGTATATAATCTAAAAAGTCTCTGTCTGTTTGAGGGTTCTATATTTTGTGATGAAATTTTTAGCTAATCTGATGAAGATGTTTTAATCATACTGATAGTGTGACATATGATCCTTTGAAAAAAGCCTGTGCATAAAGAAAAGAAAAAAAGAAAGGATAAAAAAACATATTTAAATTCCACTCTCCTAGCTTGTCAGACGTTATGTATTATTCGAACATATCTGGAGGAAAGCTGCTGCTGCTTCTTATGTCTGACCATATTTTGAAAATTTTAAAGCCAGCATCTTCTAGAGACATTGAAATTTAAGGCAATGAAATTCACTGAACTGACTAAAAAACTTTAAAAATCTTTTTTTTTCCATTAAGACAGGATTTCTAGAAATGCCTAGTTGACTGTTTAAAGACATTTCACTCAGAAAAGAGGCTTCTCCATGCTTTACTCTTCTGCACCTTATGATACAGTAAGTACACTGGGACACATGTGCTGATGGCATTGAATTGATCTGGGGTACATCAGGAGGACTTTCGTGGGGATTTCCGTGTGACTGTCCTCAGGCATCATGACGTGAGGAGGCTGGGTTTGTGTGGGCTGGGGGTAAAGGCATTCTGCTGCAGTCAAAGGGTGGCCAGTGCAGAGCTAGGAATGAAATGCTGATGGAGGTAGGGGAGCTTGGAAAAGGTCTCTCTCATTGCATTCAAATGGAGATGGGGGAGCATCTGAGGTTGCTGCTCCTACTCCTTGGAAGCACTTCTTCTGCAAAAACATACATTAAAAAGCAAGCAATTTTGGAAGTAGGAGTTCATACTCTGCAATTAGTGGTTTAGCCACAAAGTTTCCTTCTTTATTCGCCCTTCTGCTGATGTCTGCTCTTTTCATTGCGCTGTAGAAGGCAGCTGCACAGGTTGCAGTCCCGTGGGCAAGGCAGTCTTGAGTTGTGTGAGACTCTGCAGATGAAATGAGAAATTAGGTCTCTCATATCTTGGCTCAATGCCCTGATCTATTACTTAGAGTAGCAACTGCATGTTCACTTAAGAGCAAACATTTCTGCTGTTTCTTGATCATGAAAAAGCAGCTGAGGACCCTAAGCAAGACCTTTGAACAGAAACCCAAACAACCTACCAGCTACATCTCCTAGCACAGAGACAGAAATAAAACTTCTATATCTCTTTCTGCCACAAACCTAACAGCAGCCATCTTAAAGGTTCTGCATGTTCTGTATGTTCTGTTACATGTTCTATAAACATGTAGTTTATAGTTTTGTTGGTTTTTTTTTCTTAAGAAGCAGCTCTCGTGGCTTTATCAAGAGAAACTGAGACAGAATTAAATCCCATGGCATGATTCTTACTGACCTCACTGTGGTTGTGAGTCCTGAAGGTGAGACCAGACACTCAGTAACCTGCAAATCCTCTTTTAAATTCTCATTGGCAGCATCAGGAGTGTTATATACACAGTTCATGTGATGCACATGCAAATGGAATGTGAAAACATGTGCTGCCCTTTCTCATAATACTATTTTTCCTAATGGGGATGTGTCTTTCAGAAAAAAAAAAAAAATTGGGGGCACAACTGGCAATTTAAGTTAGAAAGTAAAAGGCTAAATGCTGTAATAATTCACTTTTATACTAAATAAGCAATTTATAGTTTACATTCTATGAAGAAAATAGAAAGGAGAAGGAGAGGGAAGAAAAAGAAAGGCAAAACACCTATTTCTCTGAGGAAGTTTTGCCTTAGGAATGATTTGTATCTCTGGTGGTAGAGGTTTTCCTAAATTTTACAGCTGTAACTATTGATTCTCTGCATTGCTTTTCCTTTTTTTTTTCTTTTTTTTCTTTTCCTTTTCCTTTTTCTTCTGTTCTTCTTCATTTTCTTCTTTTTCTTTTTCTTCTCTCCTTTGACTTACAGAATATGCTTGACACATGACCTGTCTTTGGTAAGGGAAAGAGAAATACCACATTTATCACATTTCTCAGAGAGGAAACAAGATGTCTGAGAAAGACCTCCCACTCCTCAAAATTTCCTCCTAGCAATGATGTAAGAAGGGAATAATTTTAATACTAATATCAGCGATATAGGAGAGCAATGAGTGAAGGGCTTATGTCCTAGACTAGAAAAACATATCCAGGAGGTATTGAGCAGTGAAATAGATCTCCTTCCGAATGCCAAACCTAACAGCTCCCTATTCTTCTTGCAAATGACAGGCAGATAATCTGTGTGCAGCAACCATGGTATGCTCCAGCAACAGTCTTAGTTTCCCTTCCCTTCCCTTCCCTTCCCTTCCCTTCCCTTCCCTTCCCTTCTTTCTCAGATGTTTCAATCAGGAAGAGGATGAGATGCAGGAGTTGTTACTAGAGTGTAATTAGGGCACACCTATGGGAAGGCTGCTGTACAGTGAGCTGCTTCTGCTAACAAGCTCTGTAATTCCAACAGGAATTATCCAGTGTGCCACCAAACTTCTTATGCAGATGCTGCCTGGGAATGGACTCAAACCTGGCTAGTTGCAAAGACAAGAGGAGTGACCTGCTGAACCTTGCAAAACTGTCTGCAAGTGTCTTTATGGCTCCTTCTTGCTTGTTACCCCTGTGACATGAAGGCACTTAATGACAATTTGGCTTTAAAATTAACTACCTGGTGAGTCTGAGGAGCGTGCTTACTGCCTGAGCAACCTCTACCTGATAGTCTGAGCAAAATATCCTGGAAGTTAATAATCTGTGGATAAAGTGGACCTAAAGTGGCTGTTGCTGGTAGCACACTGTTATCACGGACAGGGGAATTACAGTGGGAAAGGAGTCACATATTGTTCTTCTGTCTTAAAGGGTGCAGAGAGGATATCCATGAAACCATCTATTGGGATGGGTTACCAAGGATCTATTATAGCTGTGTATCTTTCAATCTTTTATTCCTATTCTGTCTATGAGTTCATATCATTTTGAGTCTCAATCAACACCATTGTCTTTGAAACGCTCAAGTTCAAACATAAAATCCTTGGGTCGTTATAGGAATCAGTGAATGAAAATATGTAGCCTCCAGGGCCAGCAAGGTCATTATGATGGCTCCTCCTGGCCACAGAAATCTGATTAGCTCCAAATAATCGGAAGGATCTTTAGGTGGGAAGTGAAGCACGGGTTGAGGGATTTCCATCCCTGGGCTCTGGGACTCTTGCCTGGAAGGTTCAGATAAAGGGTAGAGAAGAGCCATCAGTCTGATGTGTCTCTGATCATAGAGACATCCTAATTGTAGATGAAATGGTCAGCCAGGGGAATACCATGCAATCACGGGAATACACAAATGAGCTTTAAGTTTCCTTCACTCACTTCTTTCTCTGGCTTATGTTGTGTTAATCTTGGCTATAAATGTATAGGATCAATTCACTATGTGGAAACAATTGGTGTCAGAATTATGAGCAAATACTGGATCACTTTGCAGTTTTTACAGCAATGTTGACATAAATTATCAATATCACATTAACAATAATTAGATTTTTTTCTTTTCTGAGACATTTAATAAACCTTTGTTTCAGTTATGAATTCTGTAAAAACAGCTAAAAAAAATCTGTGCAGCCAAAATTACTACAGAAATATGAGAAACTGAATATGCATTTTGCAAAACGGATTGTTAATGTTTTTTCAATACACTGCAAAATCTTTGTATATTTTCCCCTTCTTTTCAGGTTTAGAAAACTTACACTCCTACTTATGCCTTGCATGTGCCATATGCCAAGTGCCATATGCCAAATGAAGTTTCTTTTTACCTCAACTATTTCCTTAGGTATCTAGTTATCTTTTCTAGGGACTTTGCCCTTCTAGAGCAATTCCCAGTAGAACATGATGACTTTGACTCCACTTCAGGAAGTTGTATCCTAGGTTTTATTACACTGTCTTATTGAGTTCCAGGCTTCATGAGAGTTTTATTTGGCATACGTTGTTGTGTCAATATGTGAATGTACTCAAAATGAGGTATCTACTGGTTATTGTGTAAGTTCACATACTTCTATGCTTTCATATGCTAAAGGGTATGTTTTTATACATACTTGATTTTATTATTCCCTGATGGAAATATTAAAAGAGTTTATTATTTGCTAGGAATCCAGGATTTTCATGGTGTCTGGTTTAATATCAATGAGGAGGTGATGGCAAATATAACTCATCATATCTGACATCAGGATAGAGTAAGAATATATAGTGTGACAAAAATTTCCCTTTAACTGTTCAAAAGTATCTGTTCTTGGAATTAGCTCGTTTGAGAAGAGTGAGAACCGTAAAACTTCTACTCCTCCCATGTCCCACTTCAAAAACGGGGAAGAAAATCAGACTGGTCCTGGTAAGGGTACCTTCCATATCCAAGTTCCATTTGTAGTATGCTTGACGAGCTATTATTTGTTCTCTGTGACATGTGAAGTTGGAGCCACTTTATTTTTATTATGTGGATATTTATACCCCTTAGAAGAAAAAGTGCTCCATTCGTATGACAATAGTTTATTGTTAAATGTTCAGCACGTAAAGCTGCTTTTCTTAATAATCAGAACCAGCTGGCATAAGTACAACAATGATGGCAATGGGTCATGCATGCCTGAATTAGATGCAATGAGAACCAAGAAAGGCTAACTCTTTACCTCTGTCTCACTCTCTCATGACTGATGTTTCTGCAAGGAAAGATTACACAATCTTGCACCCTTGAAATTCTGCACTGACATATAACAGATGCTGGAACAAAATACTCCATTGTACACTTTTTAGGAAGGTATATTTCATACCATCAGCGAGTATGGTGGTGAATAGAAGTTTTCAGATTGGTTCAACCAATACAGCACAGGGAAAGAAAAACTGATTTTAACAGATTCAAGCTAGGAGAACACTCTCAAATGTGTTTGGACAGGCACATGTTTTATGTAGCAGAAATCCATGCCCTTCCCACTATATGAATGTTTGACAGCTATACGACATGAGGTACAACAGATATAATAAATATTTACAGATAACAAACCAATTTTCCTGAAGCAATTTTTGCAGCCTCTGAGATAGTCTTCCATAAAATGTTAAAGTTGCTAAATTTGAGAATCTTAGAATATCTCCTTCAAAGAACTGCATTTTTGAAGGCATTTATAAACCACCATTTATTTTACATTTTGTTCTTTTTCCATGCTAGTAAATTTTAATGAGTAAGTTGCCTCAAACATCCAGGCATGGGTAAGAAGACATTTTTCATACCTTTGGATGGATAAGTGATTTACCAAAAGTCACAGGGAAAAAGGTAAAACAAGGGGTGGTATCAAATCTTTGAGTCCTATTCTGGAATTCACACTACAGTACGTTTAAATCTGATGGCAGTACCCAGGAGTAAAAGTTAAAATTATAGCAATCTTTGGTATCAATTTTACTAAAGCTAGCAATTTTCTTCCTAGAGAGTAAAGAATTTGCCAGTACTGTTTATCTCCTGTTCATCTGATTTTGTCCTTCTGACCTGCTTAAATTTGCTAAATTCAGAGGTGTATATGGCCTTCCAAAGCTTACCCTTTGCCCTGTATTATATACAGTACGCTGTGTAATGGACGCTTTTGCTTCTCCTCTGAGTGTAAGACGATAGCCATTAAGGTGGCAAAGCACATCTGAAACTACCAAATTTCCTAGCAGGAAATCTTAATTTTGTGAAACAAGTATTCCGCATTCAAGGCCAAGAACTAGTTCCAAGAGACACATTTACCAATTGCTTGACTAGGTCTCAAGCCAAACCACAATGACACACTTGCATAAAATATCGTTTTGCTGTTGCAGATAAACATGGTGTCATATGGTGGCTTTATAACTTATAATCACTATTTATGTTTATCCCTAAAAACTTGAAATCAAGTATGCTATTTCAAGCCTGTGGAAAGTATGTCAGTCACTCAAAATGTTTAGAAAACACTAGAGCCATTTTGGGTAATAGAGATGGCTAACACGTAGCACACAATAGCAATCGGAGAGATATTCCAATGAATGCACTAAACATCCCTACTCAGATTAAATTTATTTACTCTTAAAACCCCTAAGGTGTTCTGAATTTAGGTGCATTTCAGAGTGACGAAAAACAGAATTTCACGTTACCAGGTAGGTCTGGAAAAGCTGAGTAACTTGGTTGTTGATTTTTAAAAAAATATGTATCAATTTCATCACTATAAACAATGAGAAACTTCAATTCCATGTTTTCTTTCTTCCTATCAGCAAACTAGATATCAAAATCTCTGCTGGAGCCAAAACAAACTCTATGACATTCTGCCTCAATGGCAGTTGATTTTCAGATTTGAAATTCAGATATTTTAGACGGTATCTATCTCACACAACAATCCCTATGTTTATAGCTTCAGATGCAGCCTAAACTAATTCTTCCCGTTTAATTACTGTTAGTTTGTCGTTTCTCATGTGACTTCTTACCTCATGAATAGTCTCATTCTCACTAGCTGTGAGTTCACTAGGAATATGACAAAAAAACAATAAACCTCCAGGGTTGAAGCAAATCAAGGTCAAATATTAGAAAGACATTTCTGTAAGAAACACAAGAACAGATTTTTTTAATGGCAATTACAGAGTGTACAGGCTTGTTGCAAATGGTTTAAGTCTTGATAAACTTAATGGTTTAAGTCTTGAACTAGGGTGAATGAATCTTTTGAAGTATATTCCACACTTAAGCTATTCATTCTCCGAAGAAAAATGAGGTGGAAAACCATGATTTTGATTTAATTTTTAATATTTTTATTCTTGTCTACTGTGATAGATTATAAAAGACAAGTTTAAATATTGAAACGTATGTTCCTCAAAACAGATCTATTCCTTAAAAATGCTTTTAGAAGAAAAAGGAATTTTATATTCCAATCTTAATTGTACTCAGGTGTAGGAATGCTTCTTTAATGGAAGTTGAGATCAGGTTTTTAGTAACGCCTTGTGGGTGGAAGGCAGACCCTACTAAAGATTTATACATAATATAGAGTATGTTTTATTGCCTGATGGTGAATATCTGAATATGCTGAAGCACTCTGTATTAGTGGAAACTTGCTGTGTGGGTTTTAAGTTAATAGTTAAGAGCTTTCCTTTGGCCTGCTTTTCCTTGCCTTCCTTGCATTGAGTGGATATCACACCAGTCTTAATCCCTTTTAAATTACATTTCTGGTTATGGAACAGAATTGCACACAGTTCTCCTACCATACTATTAAGATGTAATCTGTGAGCTTATTTTCAAGGCCAGCGTTTGGTAACTATTACCCTTTAACAACTCTATATAATAAAATCAATTTTAGAAAGTATTTTATATGTTTATCTTCTATTCTATTCTCTCTTATTTTGCCTGTTAAAAGTCTAAAATTATAAATGTAGCTTAAAACCAAACACTACCCCACTTAACAAAAAAAATCTTTATATCATATAATTACCCATTTCTGTGGTGAATCACCATAAGCAACTAATAGAGCATCAAAATAAAATATACATGTAATTCATATAGAATTTTGATCAAAAACAGAGGTCAGAGCATGACTGCACGTCATTTTCACTTCTGCATTTTGGAGATACAGAGCATTTTTCTTGAAGTGCTACAACTTTCAAAGTTATTTATTTCAATAACTGGTGAGGAGCCCAATGGACCTCATCCCAAGAGATACTAAAATGCCACATTTTCCCTACTTAGTGTTTTCTTTTTCCTTCTGTCACCAAAGCACTTTTGCATCCCTGATCATAATGGTAATTGACACTGCTCAGGATCTCTAACATTAGTAATTTTATGAGTAGCGTCTACTAGTTCTTTGCTATATCTTTTGTTTATCTAATGACTGTAGAATTGCTATGCCAGAGATCTTATAATCCTTAAGGATAAATCTGAACAACCATCGTTAATCTGTAAAGTATGCTCTGCTTCTTATGAACCTCTACCATAGCAGCAATAGAAACATGCTGCCTTCTGAGCCAGGAACGTTAACCAAAATCCCAAATTACTGAGAAATAATCATTTGAAGATGAAATTATGACATGAAAGTCATATTCCTTCGTGGTTCTGGAACATCCTGCTGTGAATCATTCTCACAGTTTAAAATCAACAATTGAAAATCAATTCACAGGGAAATCAGAAGTAAAGAAATAATGCCAGACATAGATTTGGATCTGAAAAACACTTCCAGCATCAGAATGACAACAAAATAGTTTGCAGATAGATTAAACAACAATTTTAAATTTCCGACTTACAATACAAAAAATACTTGAATAATGTGTTCAGTCATCAACAGTTTTTAAGAATAGTGCTTAAGAAAATTATCAAACAGGCTTTAGAATTTCTGAGTACAAGCTTTCTACACAGAAACAAACAATAAGAGAAAAAAGGTTTACATGAAGACAAAAGAGAACATGACAGAGAAGAGGGAAAGTTGTTCAAAAAGAAACATATTTTCCCAAATAATTGTCTTTTTGTAATTAATTCATATTTACTTATCTCTACTCCTCTAACAAGCCTTTCTCCCCAAACTGGGTCTTCTAGATGAGAGGACAATAACTCTACATATTCATATAACTATATTCATTGCCCTTCTTCAAGTCATCTTTCTAAGGCTCAGGTCTTCAATAATCTCTGCATGCAACATGGAGGAGGTGATAAATATAACTGCTGCTGTCCCTTCTGATAAAAGCCATTGTGCAAAATTTACTACATTTATTCTCTATTTATTACTTCCAGAAAAACTCTGTTCTAGGTAAAAGACAATTTGCTATAGGAAAGTTAGGTCTCTCAAGGAAGCACTACTGGGCTGTGGGTTCTGACCTTGCTGTGTCGTCTATTTGGTACTATGACATCAGCTGTAAAAATAATAGTAAAAAAGTTCGACTGCAAAATGGAATGAACCACGCGAGATATTGATCTTTGAAATCACACTGGCAAAACATTGCCACATACCACAGGGTTTTATACCTCAATGGGCTCATTGGTATGCAAAATATTTGTGCAGCCACAAGTTGCTGTAGAACAGCCTTGAACTTGTTTCCCACTGGTGGCATGCAAGTGGGACATCAGTGGCACATACAGAGCTGATACACTCATGGCAGAAGCCTACCCAGAGCTGCTGTTATGAAAGAAGTGAATGCCTAGGAAACTGAACTGAAGTTAACGCAATGAAACGGGGATAAAATGCAGATTTCACTTTAAGTTAGACAATGTTTCTTGCACTCTATAATAACTTGCTCTGGTACCAGCTCTTGTAAAATTTCGTTTCAATATAATTCAACAATTCAACAACTACGAATGTTAATAATTTCCTTCAACAGCTATTGGCTACTAAAAAAATCTTTGATTTATCATCCAAAAATTATGGAGAGCATGTCAGAAAAAAAAGGTAACAAAAATTAATACTTGTGAAATTTAATCAAGTCTTAAGACACAGAATTCAAAAATCAAATGTATGATGATTGAAATAGAATAACCTTTTGTACATATATCCATTTAGAGCCAAATGCATACTGCATTGCTACTATAGCCACTACTGCATAACTATTGTAAGATTTATTACCTTTTGACATGACGACACGTAACACAGAGAGCGCATGGAGGTATGAAGATTAATACACACTACTGGATTCTTTTTACTGCGACACTAGTTACAAGATATGATTTATCTGGTAGAGCTCTGCAGCTAGAAATGTTTGAAACAGGTTTTTACAATACATAATGGAGAATGTGGTCCTTACAAAAGGGATAAAAGTTACATTCCCCCTTAGAATCTAGACTTGAATTTCAACACTAAAGAGGTGTTCCTGATTTCAACTAGACATCATTAATGCCTACATGTGAACTGGTCATTCTGCTATGAGCAGAGGTTTTTCTGTCCTTCCTTAACACTAGCCCATCAGTATTTTCCCTATTTAAGTCATTACTGAAGACTTCCTTTCTCCAACCTTTAATGTAACCTAGGTGAGCAACACTACACTGCTTCTAGTGTGATAAAAAAAACATGTGTCTGCAAGATGCTTTAGACAGAGAGCAGGAAGATGCCACTTTTTGTATGAAGAATATGTCTTAATTTGATGGTTTGAGTAACAGCAAAAGAAATTTAAAAATACAACTGAAGAACATAAAAAGATAAATACTTGTGAATGAAAGTTATGGAGCTGGGAAGTAGCCTGCTTGGAATATGTACAGGTATCAGGGTGAATGAAGAAATAAAGTTTTTATGCAATGAGAAGGTTCAAAGGAAAGAGAATCTTGATATGGAAAAATAGATCCGAAAGCAGTGGATGAGCAGACTTGATTTCAGAAAACAATTTTTTTGGTCTCTGGGAAAGCTGATATCAAAAGAGAAGACACTGGAATCTCTGGGACAATCAATAATGAACTAAAGTTTCTAAGAGGGTCACGGGAATCACAGCAGGAAGTAAAAGAAGGAAAATAGGAGTAGGAGTTCCAAACTTTTTTTGCAATCTGTTAAAGAAAAAACGAGAAAATTATCTTTTTCTGGTATCACATCTTCCACAATAGTCACGTGAAAAAGAAACAAAACATTTACATTCAGCTTTTTCTTGCATGTGTTATTATCCATTGACTCTGTTGGGACACATGTGAAAGGCAAAACAGGGTTTATTAACCGGTCATGTGTCATCGAGCATGCAGACATCTGTGCTTAGCCTGCCTCGGCTTCTTTCCCAACTCAGCGATACCTCGCATGTCACACGACTCTAGGGCCCTTTAAAAAGGGCTTTGATGTTTTCCAGCACAAGAAGAAGGAAAGATGCAATCTAAATTCAGGCTGTGTTCGCTCTCAGAATCGTAGGTGGCTGAACTACAGCAGTTAGCCTGCTTGTGTGTGATTTACTGTGATTTAGGCAGCCCACTTTATTTTATCTGACTCCATTCTCTAGCCCAGCAGCAGTACAGATTGAATTTTTTAAGTACCCAGTGCAGCTGGGTAGTCTGATTTGAAGTTAGACTAAGCTGGGTACTTAAAAATTCAATTATCCCGCCTTCACTCACAACTCTCTTGGCTGTGTCCTTGACAGGTTTTGCATAGTTTACTTACTGCCTCATAGCACTAAATGCTGTAAACAAGATCAGAAGAATGACCACCATTGAACACTTCTGTTTAACGTCTCTGGAGGAGCTTTTGCTTTATTAGATGGGGGGAAATAAAGAAAGATGCAATAGATTTTCTCATTTGCTGAAGAGAAAAGGAAAGTTAAGAAAGAATTAGGAGACATAATATACAGAATTATCTTCTTCTGTAGGTCTGAAAACTCAGAGAGATCAAAACTCCCTCAGGATTTTATAGAGGAAAAGGATGGCCACTAAGTAAAATGTCTGCATAGGGGTGGGCTATGACAGAGCTATACTCCTAGAAACCAACACAAGGATTGACTATAAACACTACTGGTTTCCATTAGCAAGGATGGAGATATTACTTCTATGAAGAATAGCAGCTTTGCCTGAAAATATAAGTCCCTTTGCAAAAGAGCTTCCTTTTCGTGGTGTCTGCAATCCTCCCCTTTCCAAAAACCTTTCACTTAAAATCCTCATTTTATTTCCTTTTCCAGTGTAATCCCAAACCTCACAGACAACCAATCATGACTGAGACTTTTGGGCTTCTTAACTATTTTCATCTGATTTACTGTTTTACTAGTGTTGCTGATAGTGGAATAACTTGTTCCCTGTTACATAAAAGTTTCCATTTACTTGAATCCATTTCATTCAAGATTTGCAAGCCTTGGCCAACTTAAAAGAACGTTTTCATCACAGGCTTCTTTTAATAAGTTTGCTCACCAGGTGCTCTCTCAGCTCTACTTCAAATAAATGTCTCTTGCCTTTCTTTAAAAATAAAATCATAAAAGGTGGGTGTCCATTTATCTAAAAATATTCTGCATGCTCATTAATTCTGCTTTCCCCCCTACATTTTTCTCCACCCATTTTGACGTAATTTACATCTGCACATTCTCAAGCAAGTGGGAAGAGGATGGAAACGATTCTATTTCTTATACTCTGGACTAAAATGTACATGTTCTGCTGTTTTTCACATTTAAAGTCTGGAACGCTCTCCTCTGCTTTCAGACATGTATTTGACTGAACTTCCATCAACCCCATCGCTGCAACTGCACTGTAACTCTTTGTGCAGACACAAGGAAGCTGTTAGTTGTCAATGAACACCTTGATGTATTCAAGTTTCTCAAATAACCAGAACTATTTTGCAAGAAAGAAAATTGAAAGAGTCACTTTTAAAAGACTCCCTCCCCTGCCACTTAATTTCTCTGTAAAGTAAGGTGGAGGTGATTTTTTCTGTGGTTGAATGGACAAAAAATAATTTAGGATAACGGGCATTTTTCAAGCATACTCTGTCATAACTTGTGACTGGGAGTAATCACAACTACAAATTACATAATTCTTTCAAATTAATTTACCTGAGATCAGAGGCAATCACATCCTCTCCTAAGATTATTTTATTTCCTGAATTTAGGCTTAAATAATTCATGTTGCTTTTCATGTTTTTCATCATTAAAAACAGATGAAGTAACAAAACAACATTTTTTAATATGTAAAGCAAATTGGTTCTATATTTTCTGAGGACTTAATAACAATAAATTCATTGATAATAATATATTATTATTAATGAATAAATAAATAATAATAAATTAATAACATTTTCAAAACGAGGTTTTGAAAACACTTGAATAGATAGGCCCACTTACATACCTGTGCTGTAGCTGTGTAGAAATTAAAAATGAAAAAAAGAAATGAAAGAAAAAAAAATAAAAATGTTTACTGCTTTGTAATATTCTGCGGGAAAAAAAACCAACAAAATCCAAATCATCCACCTTCAAAATTAAGAGTCTGTATATACTTCAAGAAATATTACACACTTGCATGCTGATAACCTAAGAATAAAATTAAAATAAATAAAAATTAAATTAAAAGGAAAAGCGAACGAAATTTCATCATTCCATCAGGAGAGAAGACATTCTCCTGCTATCCATTCTTCATCCGACTTTCAAATTTGTACCACCCCAGTGTTCTCTCTGGGAACAATTACCCAGAAAAATACATTACACTTTCACTTACAGTTGTGTTGGATGACCCACACTCAGAGGAGTATTGCTGTAGTTCGTCTCCAATGGACCATTTTCTGCTTGTTGGTATAGCTCTGCTTTGCTTCAGAGCTCCCCTGACTTCGGGTGCTGAACCCTGGCTCAGAGAACCCGAGCTTCCCTGTTTCAGACACTTTTATTTGTTTCTGTAGTTGCTATATAGTCCCCTTTTATGGTTATGTCTGTCAGAAGGGATTAAAATAATTCATTTTTCCTCCTTGCCCATTCACAAAAAGTAAATATACTTTCAACCTCTGCTTGTTATCATTCATAGATGTGGATGTAATCCTGTCTAATGCTGAAGCTACAAACACTATTACAGCATTTGCCAGACATGGTAAGTATCAATGGGCCTTTTTTTTTCACCAGGAGAGAGACTGAAGACCTTGTAGAAATCTACATTAGTTTTTGCTTATTGCTACAATAATGCTTCTTGTTCCATGAAGCATGTTCTAATGCCACGTACCTTATCTGGAAGAATTCTGGGTTCTTGGGGTATTAGCTGTCTCTGTGACATTTCAGATTGCTTTTTACCAAAGAAAACCTGAGAAAGCAGATGTCCTTCCTCTAGCACTTTCAAATCAATTTTGGATTCCACAGGTAGAGAAAACTATTGCTTCTTGCCTTTTTTTTTTTTTTTAAGAAAAGTATTTAATCTAAACTCAGACATAAAACAAGCATAAGTTACCTACATGTAAAAGTCAAAGTATCTAATTGTATCAGAGAGAAAAAAGATGTTCTGATGGGCGACTTTGAAATATCTGAAGCTAACAGTCTGATATTAATGAATCTGGTAGTTTTATCTGAGATTCTATAGAAGAACATTTGTCTTACTGCCTAGGTAACTTTAGGCAATGGGCAGAGAACTAAATAAATGAGAATTAACAAGGATGAAATTAGCATAAATTTAGAGGGAATGGGAAAATTATCTACTAGATTTAGTACAGCAAATTATTACTTCATGCCAAATTAAATGGCTACTTTTCACTATTGAAAAAAGGTAAGTAAGAGTCAAATAAGGAACCACATAGACAGGAACCAACACTATGGTTCCAATTTGAGAAAATCTCAGATTTGTTGCTTTCTTTAAATATTAACAGTTGCATCTCAGAATAGTATCTTGGATAGTTCCCTGCTTGAGGGTATGACCTAAAAGTAAAGGACTTCTGGAGAATTGAGGACAGGCTTTGATTGTGTTATTATAATCTCTTATTCAATTACAAGAAATACTGCACCTAAAAATGTTGCTTGATGAAGGAAGTAATAAAGACAAACTAGGAATTACCATTCAACACTCCAACTTACTGTTTTAGAGGAACACTTTTCCCCAGATCAGTTTTCGAATAAATCAGTTTAAATAAACCAGCAAATCAGACTGTAAAATTTAAAACTAAATGGGTCAGAATCTTAGTTTTTATCCAAGTGATTAAGCTTTTGCAGTAATTGATCAAATAAAGGCATGATTTTAGAAGGTTGCATGGATATTCACAAAACTCTGACTTCTCTTTATGGGAGTCACGTAGCTAAACTCTTCTGCAGCACCTTGAAAGTGTTCTTGCTCTATGTTGTCTCAGAAAATGAACTTTGCATACTGTAAATAAGGTTGCTCAACAACATGTGTGAGGTTAAACAAATATATCACTGTATGAATGCTTTATTATCCATAAGAGATAAAAATGCATTGCCTAGAGGCTGTTTCCAGTTCTTGTGTGGCAACAATAAATTAATCAGGTCTACTTTGTTATTTTAGCTGCATTTGATTAAATGTGCAACAGAATAAAAAGGAAGTTTTAAAGGAAATATAAAACTCCGAAAGCAATGAAACAGCAGATGAGAAGGATCTCATTTAATCCACAGGGCTTTGATTGAAAAAAAAAGTAGATGTAACCGTCCTTTGAGTTTTTTGAAGAGGGGATCTAATGAGCAAGTTACTGATCAACTGTCCCCTCAGAGAGTCATTTAAGGTAGGGCATCAGGAACCTTTGCATTTGTCCCAGTGTCTACACATAGCAGACCAAATGCTAGTGAACATGGGAAATACAGTAAACTTAGATGAGGTAATATCAGCATAAGAATATTAAGAAACATTTACAACATTATTCAACAGGTAGGCACTGTTCAGGATAATATTAAATTATATACAGTATCAATTTTTTTTAAGATTTATTTGACGATACCTGGTATTTGATGATGTGTTGCCTGTCCTTATTTTCTGCATATATCAGACAAAGACTTGGTGTTTAACTATTTAGAACAAGCAGAAATGACAGCTCACAGTTTCAAGATGTTGTATCCCAACCACTGCCATGTGGGTGTCCTTATCTCTAACATATCTTACTGTCACTCAAACATGCGTAACTGCTCATAGATGTGAAGACGTAGCGCACTTCATAATAATACTCATTTAAATGAACATTGTTCCTCTAGGAACTACATAAACCAAACTGTATACTCACTAAACCGGTAAGAAAAAGAACATTTTTTTTTTCTGAATGGAGTATTTACAGAATCCTCACTTGGAAGTTTAATTTTGTAATTATAAAAATCAGCAATAATTAGTGTTTGCTTAGCTGTAATTTAAAGGAAGCTAATCAGAATCATCATCAGTCTAAGGGAAATTACTAACATCATATCATGACATGAAAAATGCCATACTGATTTGCTCCATCTATTCTGTAGTTACCTAATTTATCTGAAAATCTTGAAGAAGTATTAAACAAACATCAAAGGGAGGAGTCTATTCTCAAAGGAGAAAATATTCTACTAAACCACAATTAAATATCTGCATATTTTTATTCTTGCTCGTGTTGTTTTATGAAGATTATTTTGAAAAAGCATAAACACAGTATGTCACTTCTTCCTGTATGGAAAGCATTGCTGTACTGAGACTTCTATTGTCTTTTCTGAACTATGGACCAAACAGATTAAAAATGCTTTCTTCATTGGGAATAATATCATTATGGAACTCAGAAAGTTCTCTGAGGGTGATCTTTTTAGTCAGTTTACAGACAGAAAATATGAGCAAAAGTTAACAATTCGCAATGCACATTATCAATATTCTTTCATTACTATTGCTGCTACCACATGTAAAAAAATCACTTTTTATGTTGAAAGTAATACGTAGTTAATATAAATCTGTTGTGAAAATACACTTCTACCTTTTGATCTGTACAGTTTCTACCATTGGGTTACAAAATCATAAAGTCACCCCAAGACAGGATTGTATACCCCAGACCCAAAACATCGGCCTTCACATTTTTTGTCATGACATATTCTCATAATGTCCTAATAAAAGTAATTTCTTCTGGAATTTTTATTTTGTTTTGGTTTTTTTGTGGAACTGGCAGAAGTCCCAAGTGAGTTGGTTCATTTTTCAGGCAAAATTTTCTTGGAGACCTCAACTGAGAACATATTCTGTGCAAACCACCTGAAAAGCATCTATGCACATGTAAGGAAGACAGCTGCACAGCATGCAGCTGAACACCAGAAAAGAGGAGAGACAAGAAAGGCTGCACTAGAAAGCAAGTAGGAAGGCAGATATCTGCTTTCATCTCACCTACAATCCCTTCTGAGCAGTATCCTAGATGAATTCCAAACGCCTTTGGAATTAATTATCTTAATCAGTCTCCAGTGTTGTCTGTAGTAGGGTGACAAAAATCATTTACTAACCAAATTGGCAAATAAAGTACAATAGATGACATACAACTGAACTGGCCTCTAGAAAAACAAAAGAAATGACAGCTATTGGGGGGTATGTGTACAACAGAGCAATAACAAGAACTTTAAGCACACTTTTACTAACCAAGGAGAATTCAGAGAATAATTCAGTTTTAAAATATCCACAGGTGGTTTAATGTCAACCACCACACAGAGGTAGAAGTGAAATTGAGATTTATTTAATGTTACGGATTCCCCTATATGTATATACAAGAACAAAAAGAAAAAAAGAAAAAAACCCTGTTATTTTGTGCAAAATACGTGTTCAGTTATTTACTGAGAAAATTTCAGGTAATTTATACCCATGTACATTTCTTCCAATTCTAACTTACAGAAGAATGTATTTAAACTCTGAGCTGTAGATCAAAATATATGTGAAGGCTGATTAATTTTCTTTTACCCAATTTACACCTGGGCAGCTTTGAAGTCTTCGTACCCTTACTGTTCTTGCTGATATTAATGGAAACTGGGATTGGGCTAGATTTGCTTTGATGCCTGCTGGCGAACAGAGTAAATTTTAAACTGAGCTACAAAAATTTTAAAAATATTAAGACAAAACATGCAGTAAGGATGGAAAAATATAAGAAAAATATTTGATTCTTTTTTTTCTCATGAAGGTAAGTTAGCAAGACTTGTTTTCCCCCCCACACACCCCCTCCCACATAATTTGCTAAAGGCCAAGGTGGTTTGAATGTGTTAGGTGCACTTTGCACAGATCCAGGCAATGCAAAAAATCTAGCTTCTGTGATGGGCACTAGCTTTGATAACTGTGCATGTGGAGGACATCTCAGCTATATTTTGGTGTCTTTGATGTTTCATGCGCATTTTAGATGATAAACCATCAATAAGAGTATGCCAGACCTTGTTGTTTTGGGTTTTTTCTATCTAATCTTTTTAAAACCACGTTATGTCCCAGTCTGCTCAGTGGGTTTAGGGGGAAGTACTTTAATTCTCTCTGGGCAGTCCACAGAAGAAGCAACATTCTCAGGAGGTTCAATAACAAACTTTTACTTACATCTTCCCAACTTTAAGGTAGAATAAGGTACGTGGCAAATTTTAAAACATCCAGACAAAATAGGGCACTTGACAAACTTTAACTTCGCCAGCTTTAGTTTATCCAGACACAGTAAGGCTCTCAATAAGGCATTGACTGGAATTTTTTTAGTCCAGCTTACAATATATCTTGAGAAGAAGTTAAGAGAAGAAAGACAGAAAGAAAGGGAAAGAAAGGATAACAGTGGAAAGATATTACCACCCACGGATAAAGCAACAAGACTTGATTGTAGATGTTCTTAGTCAAAGTGATCTGTCAGGGGTGGGGAAAAGCCCATAAAACAAAGAGTTTAATGGCTTAATATTTGCTCAGGCTGTGTGGGACTGCCTAGGTAACTCCACTGGCAGGGGAGTTTTAAACTGTCTGATGCAACACTGGTGGATCTGTTGCATCAGACTGAGGATCATGTTCAGAGCAGAAGGCCCCAGAAATTAGTCTGGGGGCACTTTAGGAGTCTTTGATGGTTTATGACACCTTTTAAGATATTGCAGCTTAGTTGAGCCAGTTATGGCCCACAAGACAGGATGAATACCTTCGGGTTTACGTGGGAATGCCTCAATGCCTCCCCCAGAGGGGAGTTTTCACACCTTCACCAGTCGTGTAAGGCTGATGAACATGATGAAAAGCACCATCCCTCCTCAGGATCTACTTCTTATCCACCTCTTCCCTTATCTGGCTCAAAATCTGGCTTGTTGCTGAACAAAGTTTGATTTGTTGGTGATCTTCTGGTGCTTGGCCCTCTGCACCTGGGCTGTTACCTTGCACATCCTCAACAAAGCGCACGCTCCTTTTGCAAACGGCTGATTGTTTGAGCCAGTAACCATTAATATTTCAGCCTCACAAACCATCAGTGTTTTTTACATATTACCAAATGCTTCTTAATTAATGGAAAATTACTTTCTAAAAATTTTTTTCTCAATGTTTTGTGTCATTTAGACAATCACAGGCTATATATTTGAATTCACCTTCTATATCTAAAGTTTTCATCTAAGAATTTAGTTACATTACAATTCTATTTAAAATTATAGAATTTGAAAATCTTCATAAAATTATTAACAATGCAGTAGCTTTTCATCTTTGACAGTCTTTTCCTATCCCTAATGTCAATGTTAAAAATTTTCTCATAGCTAATTACTTCTAAATATGTGCACTATCCAAGAACAAGCATTCTTGTAACATATTCTCCAAATTATTACAGCTGAAGTACACTGAAATGGGAATTTGTTTTTCCTACCTAACGCTGGTAGGAATACCTGATAAAATTCTTATGTGAAAGATTTTGTTTGAGACAATCCTGATCCACTAAGCAAGTCACCTTGTCATGAAAGATCAAGCAGGTCAAGCAGGATCCTTCTTTTCCTAACCCCACGTTGGCTGATTCCCTGGTTGTCCTGCACATTCGGTGTGATGGTGTCTCTGACACTGCAGAGAAAATAGAAACTCACCAACAACGTTTTTCAGTGTTACAGAATTTAGGCATTATTTTATTCTGGCCAGGATGTGCATTAGAAATTATTTCATACACCCATGCCTAGGTTGTGCAGTGAAAATCATTCTATCACATACAGTTCTTTACCCCATTTTTCCCATATTTATACAGAAAAAACCCCCAAAAATTTTGTTCATTGAACTTAAATTACACAGTTCTTAATATATGATCTCCTATGGGTTATTGATCCTTCACCCTTGATACTAATTTGGTCCTTATTTTTTGGTCCTCTTATCAATCTTTTCCCAAACCAGGTGTCTCTGACCCCTCCAGGGGGTGGTGTTCATTAGTGGTCATTTATCTCCTCTGTATCTTCTGGCTACTCCCAATCTATAAATCTTGAGCTCAGTAACCCCCACATGATGAACAGAGTCTTAGGAAGAGACACTTCAGTTCCCTTCCTCCTGGGCAGAGGCAAACAAACCCCTGACTGAAGTTACAAAGAAAATCATAAAAGTTGCATCATTTCCGACAATGGCACCCAGAATGATCTGCTCCATGATCTTCTCTGACACCAAGGTCAGTGTAGTTCCCTGGATCCTCCTTCTGACCCCTGTAGATGGGTGTCACACTGGCCAACCTCCAGTCAAGTGGGACCTCCCCAGTTAGGCAGGACTATTTGCAAGTGATTGGAAGTGGATTGGGGAATTCTTCCACCAGCTCCCTCAGGACTCTCGAATGGATCCCATCTATCCCCATGTGTGTACACAGAGCGCTCTATTCTCTATTGCAATGTTTATATAATCCTTGCTAACCTGATCCCGGTATAATCTGTATTTTTAGAAGGTTGTTGTGAATGTAGCCATTTTTCAAGACTCAGAAAACACAAAAGTCAGCGCACTTTAAACATATATTCTAATATATTTTATTTTGTTTTGAGAACACTGTCTGAGAGAATGAAAATGCATAGCACTTGCCCAAAATAATGGGAGGCAAAACTCCCAAACTAACCTTCACCTTGATATTGAGCAAATGATAAGCTTTTTTCCTTCTCATTCATGCACTTCAGACATATTCTAACTCCAGCAATTGACATACTTCTGCTTGATGGACCTTCCACAAGTAGAAATCATATTATAACATCTAAAGGAGTAAGTTTGAATGCCCAAAATAAAAAAAAAAAAAAATCGAAAATGGCAAATATAGGAGCTAAGAGTTGGCAGTTCCATCAGGAAAGTTTTTTGCTTTGAAAGAGAGCAAGTACGCATAAAGTACAGCAGCAGAACTAGCAGGTGGGGTAACCATCACCTTAAACCTAAGGTTTACACTCAGTTGGACCTACCTTAGTTACCTGATAACATCCTATATTGATTCATCACACTTAATGAAACAGTACCATGCAAATACGAAATTGAGACAGAAATGTACCTGATTCAGTAATTCCATTGACAAAGTAGTTTCACCCACTGTACATGTGCAGTGCATTGCTTTCCAGCTTTCTATGCATTTTTCCCAGCTTCAGAAGCGTAATCTTGTCCTTTGTCTTCCAACTCAATTTGTATTTAGGTACGAATGACACACTTCCTGTCACTGCTGCTTTCTTGTGCCACATCTCGCCATTATTCTGGGAGTGCTGTAGGTCATTTACCGTAGAGGAACAATACACGGACACAGAGTACACAGGAGTGGCAACAGCAAATAATGTCGAGGAACCTGACAGATGAGAAATGTTTTTTAGCTGGAAATCACTGCTTTAGATCAGATCACATCTTTGTACAACTGCAAAGTAGCAAGCTAGCTTTTGATATTTTTCACATTACAGACAAGAGTTTTCCTTTATCTTTGTTTTTAGAAGATGGATTTTCATTAAAAAAGTTCAAGTATTCAAAAATATTTACTATGTCTAAAAATTATCAATGCTGCCTGCAAATATTTTTCATAAAATAAAAATGTGGAAATTAATTTTTCATACAAATGTTAAATAAGCCCATAAGCCCATATATATCCTAAAATGTATTTACTCACACAGCATTGGAAATACTAGTACCTCTGTCTGAATACTTTCTGTGTAAAGGATCTTTATTTTCTTACTTACATTATGTAATTTTTCATTTTATATTTACTTGGTTCAAAACTTACGTTAAGAGTAAATGTAAAACATTAAAGTTTGCCCATGATCTGGAAAACACAGTGCTTGTAGGTGAGAAAATCATTTACCTGTGATAAGGAAGCTGACACTCTCTATAATTGCTCTATAAAACCAGCTGCTATTTCCACTGTAATTTTCTCAGTGAATGCTACATCCTCTTGCCAGCTACCATTGACAGAACTAGCTGCCTTGTCAAAGTGAAAATCTTTCTTCTTTCCTAACCATCTGGGTCTTCTGATCCACATAGCTTTCCGCTGTTTTACGTTTCACTGTCTAAATGTAGAATAAACAAATTGGCAATATATCAAAGTCCTATTTCACATAAAAATAAATCAGTCCTTAGTTCTATAAAAAATGTCTATCCAATACAGATTTCTGTGGACCTGCCAGTAGTTCAGGAATAAGATAAGGAAATTCAAGGAGAATCATCTGTGTTCTTTCATCATTTCCTCCAGCTTACAGGTGCAAACACAGAAACCCCATTTTTTTTCCATGTCTACTTTTTTTGGAGAAATACTTCATTTTCATGTGCGTAACAAAATAGTATAGAAAAAAGATTTTCCTTTGAGATGGGTTTAATTCAAAACCTACTATCTTTTGAATTGCATTGTTGAATTTTGTATGTAAGTTCTTTTTCATGCCTTTTAAATTTTTTCTGAAGAGTTTGTTTAGTTTCGGAATGAATAAAAGTTAAATTTATGTAAGTATTTTTTCACTTTTTTCCCCTGTATATTAATTGTTAATAAAAAGGCACTGGCTGAGGCCTGATTTCCGTAGTTACACTGGCTTTGCCCTGCCATGGTTCCATTTACTTTAGTAAAGTCACAAATAATTTGCATCACTGTAATGGAATTATTCTTGTCCAGTCCTTTTCCAAATGCATATATGAAGCAACTAAGCAAAGTGAAAGTCTAATAATAGCAAGTATGCACTCTTTCACTGTGACATTTTACAAATTTTATTCAAAGCTGGGGAAAAAAAGAAATATATCTTTGGCAGAGATAGTCTCCCACTTACAACTTATGTTCCGTTACACAAGTCTGAAGTGTCCGGGAACCGTAACATCTGCATATTTACCCAGCTGTTTTCTGCAGGGGTGCTTACACAGGCAGCCTCGGCTACAGCAACAAGATGAAACTCACCACCTGTAGCAGTCATGGAGGGAAAAGCTGCTATCATCATCTTCATTAACTTGGGAACCTGTCATGGGACATATGTTATTTTGAGAAAGGTTAGATACTCAGAGTGCTGGTCATGTCCATGTATAAGAAACCTCGGGATATATCTTATGTCTGTTCTACAAGCCAGTACCATCTAAAAGCAACCTTAACAGATGTAAAAAAACAAATTCAAATCCATTAATAGATTGCAATTAAAAATATAAAGGTGAGTTATTAAAAATCCCTATGTGGGGTTTTAATTCTGCTATTTTAATAGCAGTATTTTAATAGATTTGTTTCCATGCAAGCATAATCTGTGATTCAATAGAAGTGGTCCAGGTCTGTACCAACATGTTCAAAGAGCCTCCAAGTTAGTTAGAACATAAAACTGGAGCATTCTCATCTCTTTAAATACCTATGAACTGTTGTGACATAATGGAAAGCTACAAAAGACTTGAGGAGAAGAGGCAGTGGAGTAGAAGGCTTTTTTTCTAAAGTCTTCCAGACATTTCCACTTTAAGCTTAGGGTAAGAAGCAAGTTACTAGATCAGCCCTTTGAAAGTATTGCTCCATTATCTTGGAAAAAAAATCTATTTTCCTAGAGGGAAAAAAGAAAAAGAAGAGTCCCAAATGACATCCTTGTTCTCTTTGTCTTCGTATATCATCTGATTCTAGCTGGTCTGGTCCTTCAAAAGACTGATCAAATTTAAGTGCTTGAATCAGAGAACGTTTCCTTCTAGGTTAATACAAATTAAATAAGTATGATTTTTGATTAAAATTAAAGTCAAAAGTTTGCTCAAAATTATAACTCAGGAGATAGGATTCATAACAAAGCATGCAAATCAGTTATAGCTCTATCTATGCTCATCTCTATTTTGGAGAAAACTTTTTTTTTAATAATTTCCATCTTTTCTGGTCTTTAAAACTTAAATGATGATGATGATGGTGATGATGATGATGAGGATAATAAATCAGACATTGGAAATGAGCAGTTGATGGGGTTTTTTAAATGTTATTTGAATTTTTTTGTAAATAAGGTCACAGTTCCTTAACTTAAGAAAGTTTCTGCTTTATGAGAACCAGGGAAACACTCAACTTCACACATTTGAGCCTGTATTTCTGCCACATCATGATTCCTGCTTGGGACAAACTTGTAATTTCCCTGAAGCAAAACAAGGTGTGCATCAAAAGCAAAGCATGACTTTAAGCACCATACATTCCATCTGAAAACTGAACCAACATCCTTGGATCTTGCATTCCCCACCCCTCATCAGACAGACAGAACTACATTGTCTCTGGTTTTAAAGTGAATTCCTCAGCAATGCTGATGCCCTGGTTTCACTTTTACAAGTTTACTGATCCAAATGTGATGTAAATTTAAGAGAGAAACATTTTGGCATTGAAAAAGAATGTCTTTGTAAATAATTTTCCAGTTTTGAAGTATAATAATAATAACATATATATACTGTATTATATAATGTGTATATATATGGAGGAAGGGAGAGGAGTGAAGTGCAGAGAAAGGGTGAGGAGGGGACAATCTTTCCTCTCCTCTCTCTTCCTCCTATTTTCTTCCTTGAGGGAGTGTAGAAAGTTTGTTTCTATTAGGTCTGATTCCTGCAGTGCTCTCACACAGAGACCACTGACAGGGCACTATGAAATCTAGATTTCAGCTTTCACCTGAAGTGCTGTGACCTGCATCTGTCCCTGGACAGAACTGAGTGAGGTAAGGAGCGTTAAGCACTGCGTTCACATCTGCTGTTTCACACCACACATATAAAACAGTGAAACTGTCTTTTCCTGAAACAGAGTAAGGTTAGGGTTAAGGCAATATACATATCTTAACTTGCTGATATGTCAGAATGATCACACCATATGTGTGTCCAAATGCTGACAATGAATTCTTGAATTCTAGTGTTAGCTTAACTCCTCCTATTTCGTATTATTATTTCAATGTTCATTGTGCCAAAAATCAAGTATGTGAGAAAGACTGCAGTCTTTTTGTTAGTATCACAGAATCGCAGATTAGCTTGAGTTAGAAAGGACACAGAAGGATCATGAAGCCCAGCTTCTAAGCGAATGGCCCATATGGGGATCAAACCTGCAGCCTTGCACCATGCTCTAACCAACTGAGCTAATCTCAGGGCCAGCATTCATCAAGGAACTGAATCAGCTGCTTTTAATCCATGTTTCTAGTATCTTTGATTTATTCATCTGGATAAATGCAGTATTAAGAGGGAGAATGACATGGATTCTGGAGTACACTCTGACCTGATTGATCTCTTTGGAAGTATGGGATCAGGATTTAAAGAAGTGGGATATGTATCAGTAGTGTGATGCTAAAGGCCAAATGCACTGAGCTGTCCTGTAAAAGGATCTTCCTCTAACAGTTCTGTAAATGTAGGAAGGAAAGGGGAGAAAACTGTCTCTAAATTTCATAAATTTTTTCATCATTTAATAAGATGGCTAAATCAATGTTTAAGGGTAAAATAAATTTTAATTCTTTATTAAATATGTGCAGGATTCCTGAATCATTGCTTTCCAGAGATCTAAGTTTAACTAATTTCCTGCATATTGACATATTCTTGTCCTTCCTAAATGCTAATTTAATTGCATTCAAAGTTAGAGAGCACACCTGCTTCTAAGTTCAGCTTCTGTTTTCTTTCTCTTCTTTCAAATTTATTTTGGAGGAATAATAAAACAAATAAACACAGCAAAATTACTAGCTACTCTTTTCTTCAGAAAATTTGATAGTGAAGTCTGGACAGTTGAGAGGAATGTATGATTTGGAGTATATGAAGCCCACTGGTGACTCACAAAGTAGTAAGAGAGATCGATTACAGTGTTTGAATTACTTGAAGATAGATCTGCATTTGTTTGCTGACACAGAGTACACAGAAGAATACAATGAAAAAAGTCTGTAAAAAATACTGGTTTCTCTTACCTGGCATTTCTTGGTAACTGCTTTAAATACGTTAGGAAACCTCTACAGATAATTCTTACTACATGTTATTATATATATATTAATTATTATTATAAGTATTTTTAATCTAATGTTCTCTTCAGATCCCTTTTAAGTAATCAAGCAAATTTTTTCATCTTTTTTAGTTTAAAGAAATGTGCCAGAAAAAACCAAACCAATCCTATATTTTTTCAGATCTTATATCAGTAAAAATGTCTACAATCAAAACTTATTTGGTTTTGAGTTTTGGAATACACTATAACTTCTACACTTCTACTGGAGAGAAGCTATGTAGACCTTATCAAAATAGTTGAAAGTGATGGGTCCTTCACTTCTGCAGATCAATATTTCTTAAGCAAATAAAATTTAGCAAGCAAACTGCAAAACTTGCTGCAGTCTGTTCAACACAGTACACGGACATCAAATTAACATGGTCTTCCAAACAAGAGACTGAGGCTACTCCATAATTTGAAAAAAAAAAAAAAAAAAATCCAGTGCAGAACTACTTGAATCTATGTCAGGTCATTCTCAAAACTGTTCTTTAAGAGGAAGATGTGACCTAGAAGCTTAATCAGGCAAGAAATTTTAATAAATTATCAGGAGCCGTTAAATGACATAAAAAATCAAAAAGGTATGATATGAAAGTAGAAATCAGGCAAATTGGCCGGGAAATAGTTGAAGTGCACAGAGACAAAACCAGAAACCCTGAAATGCAGTATAAACTTCAATGAGTAGAGAATAAAAAAATTACCAGGAAAAATTCTACTTATACATTAAAAAGAAGATAAAAGGAAAGGGATATGAAAGTTCATTAATTACTGAGACTGTTAAATAGTAACGAATGATACAAAATGTTTAAAATACTCAAAATGGTCTTGCTTCCACCTTCACAGGAAGGAGAATGCAACAAAGAATGGAATAAGCAAGACCACTGGAAGTAACAGACCAGTTGGCATAACTTTGTCTCCTTCAAAATTTTTGGAACAATTTATTGAACTATTTGCAATAGAAAAAACCCTAAACAAGTAGTAACAGTAGGACACAGTCAATACAGACTTTTCAAGAGTGTTCAATGTGAACTCTTTCCTTCAAACCAACCACTGACATATTATAAAGGATAGCCAAGATTTGTACTAAATCTGAAATATGAGAGGACAGTTAGGTCTCTTGTTCACAGGCACAGTAGAAGGACAGGCAAAGTGCAGGCATATTTAATTCATGCTTAGGTCAACATTTTTGTAAATGCCAAATGCCATAGTTATAGCAGACAGAAAAATCATGGCTTCGTGCGTCAAATTAGGCTGGTTTTAGAAGGATTGTAAGTTATTTGGAAGACAGTACCATAATACTATCTCTTCAAATTTAGACTTCAAATAAAAAGCAATAGACAACATAAAGGAGAATTTAAAGAGTTATATTTAAGAATATGAACTTGAATCAACTAATAAAAAGAAGGGAAAATATCTACCTATGTATCAAAAAAAACCCCAGTAGTGTGATACATGAAATCAACCACATAAAGCTACTGGAGAACATGCATGTACAGAGAGAAGTGTTCAAATTTTCTCAGGTGTGGTCATCCACAGTGTCTAGTTTTGACCCTTACTATTCACAGATATTGTAAAAAATGGGACATTATCGAGAGAAGAGCTAAAAAATTTAAACTACATGGCTTATTAAAAAAAAAAAAAGGTGGATTAAAGGCATCAGTTTCAGTTTAGGGAAAGAAATAGAGAAGACACTTATTTTAAAAAGCTCTCACATGGTGCTGGTGAAAAAGCGTTCTTGTGGCCTTTGTGAGACACACGCACCAGGTTTACCTTTCTGAAACTTCTTTTCTTTAAAGTTATTTTTATTAAAGGGTGAAATAAGCACATATCAGGAAACATTTATTTACTCACTTAGTATTCAGACAGCAAACTCAGCACACCTAAAGTAGATGATAACTTAATGTCCTTTCCAGTCCTATCATAAGAATCAGTGGTGCTCCTGAGAACATTAAGGGTAACAGATCAGAATATGAAAAGAAGCTCAAGAATGAAAAGAAAATCTTTTACCATTTTTTATTTCATTGAACAGCATCAATTAAGTGTTGGTAAAAACTTTGGTAACAGATCATTTTATGTGAATATTTGTCTCATTTTAAATACAATGTCACAGACAAAATTCAGGGCATAGACAAATCCACCAATTCAGAAAAATTGGCAAAATAATGGCGTTTTATTTGTTCCTACAGCTGGCTACTGTGAACTGTGAAAATAGAAAATGTTGTGAGCTGTTAATTAAATTGTGATATTAAACAGAAAGTTGAATTTTTAAAAAAAATTATTTTAGTCCTTTGGGTGTTGTATTTATAAGCTTTAGGACTAAATATAATTGTCTCTTAGAACTGGTAACTAAATTACTACTAGGAGCAATCACCGTTTTCACAAGCCTATATTGTATAAGAAAAGTACAAGAGAAGAATGACAAAGTAGATTCGTCATCCATTTTTTCATGAGAAGTATGAACTAAAACAGGGAAGTCTGTTTATAACTTTAAAGAAATGCTGCAGCTGAAGGATTTAATTCCATTTTCTATTCTGTTCCCATCTATCTGTTCTCACTTGTCTGTACATCCTACAGTATCCATCTTGGAGCTGCAGAGTAAGATAGGTTATCTTTCTGATGTAGTTGAGAATACTTTTTTTTACCTTCTACCCCTTGAGAAGAATACAGTGGGATTAAGGAGCTGTATCCCCTCTACCTGGAAACACACTATACTGAAAAAAGAATGAAAATAAGGAAAGAAGGGTGGAACTGTCACTTTTAGCAGCAGTCACATTTTACAGCAGCTTAAAACACCATCCTAATCTTACTCTTTTAATTATACATACAAAACTAAAACAGATTGCTTGGTTCTAACTGTTCTTTGCAGAGGAGTTTGACTGGTAGTATTAAGTTCATCACTATTTACCCAATAAAAATGACTTCTTCCGACCTGTGGTTATGTTCTTCAGAGGTTAGGTTCCTAACAGGTTTTATCTGTACATCAGTGCCTCTAGTTCCCTGAATGATATTTTGTGACTTTTCAAGACACAGGATAACATTCCACTAGTTGCTACAAAATAGTATAGTTCATATAGCCTGCTTGAATATCATTATAACGCCCTTTGACTCAAAAATTTAAACAGTCTATTTATTTCCCTTCACCTGACATGAAAACCACATTAAGACTTCCTGATTCTCTGCCAATTTTATATTCAGAGAGAAAACACTGGCAAGAAAGACTATTTAGCTGATCACAGGCACTCACTTTCTGGATATGTTCCACAAGATTTATCTGGAAACTGGCTGGAAGTTCCAGAATGATGTCATTTGTGTTACATGTATCTCAGTCTATTGCACAGCGAGACCTTTATATTCTTGATGCCAAATCTTGCAAATGTTCAGTCATGCATTGCACTTCAGCGTGAAGCAACCAAAAACATCAGATGAAAGTGTCTATTCACCAGAACTGAAGTATTCACACCTCAATAAGGAGCCAAGAAGCGATCTGGTATTGGAGCAACATACGCAGGAACTACACATTATGACAAATATTCACCAACAGTTTGATCATTTCTTACTGTCTTTTGGCATGTAACTTTGTGAATGGAACAAGAAATATGCATTATGGAGTTGTCTCCAGCTAGTTTTACGTTTACCATTCCTAAGCAATTTCATAAGTTAGGCCTGGCTGACATGCCACCACCACATCTCTGAAAAGTCACAGAATCACAAAATATGCTGAGTTGGAGAGACCCAACAAGGATCGTCAAGCCCATCTCTTAAGTGAATGGCCCAAATGGGGATCAAACCCACAACCTTGGCATTATTAGCACAGTGCTCAAGTCATTTTGCTAAATCCCAACGATGTATGTAGCATCCCAGGAATTTATAAGCAATACAGTCTGCATTACTTGCTTTCAGAAATAAACCCTTTTGATCAATATAAGCATGATACAAATACTCAGTGCATGCCTTCTGCTGTATTAATAAATACTTTTGTTAAGTATATTGCATAGAAAACTTGCTCATGATAGAATATTTTGAATTACTCTTATGCCTATTTTTTATCATGCTGTACTTTGCTATTTCTGGATTAGTTTTTATTTTCTGTATCAGATGGAGGTACTACTGCAGATGTATATTCAACTCTGTGTATGTCAGGGACACTCAGATGAGCAAATGGCACATCTTAAAACTCAGGTCCACACCACAGTGAAAATTCACTGGGGTTTTATCTTCAAAATTGGTATTGTAGAGGGAAATTAAAATCTATAAGTAAACACAGATGATTCAAAACATAAAATGGCTCTGATATGAGGAGAAGCTGAATACACTACCATTCTTCTAAAAGCCTTGGGAAACAGAGACAAATCTATGTGAGACATTATGAATGGCAGATACAGTATGGTGCACTAAGATATAGTGTAAGCTAACACAGCTTTTGAACACAAAAAGAAGCACAAGAGCTGTGGAGAAGACTATTTTACTCTAAGATGAAGAGAAAGGGTTTGGTCTGAGGTGAGGAGACTGATTACAAAGTTGTTGCAGAACTGAGAATCCTTTTCATTCTAAGCATCTAGTTTTGGTTCTAAGCATCAGTAAGCGCTATCTTCTCTCTGGTACACTTTTGTAACCATTATTGATTTTAACAAAAGAAGAAGCGCATGAAAAATACTAATCTTTTCTCAGAAAATAAAATGCGTAGGACATGGTCCCTAGTGGTTTTGCTGGGGGTTTCATTGGTTTGTTTTTGTTTCGCTTTTTGAAAGAGAGCAAAAAGTACACCTAAAATCAGAAAGCAAAAAACTGAAATCCCACAAAGATACATTTTTTTCATTTCACATGATTTTCTTTTCAGAAAAAACATAATCAAACTGTACTTTTTCAGTTTTCTACTTACTTATATGGGAGGTTTTAATGAGTTTCATGTTCTGTCTAAAGCCAAAGATTATGCTATATAAGCCTTTTGACAAGTCAGGTCTGTTGAAGAGGAAATGGTCTTGCTAAAGGATGGAGAATTTATCTTCTTTGTGTTTCAGATTTTCTGCTCTCTATCCTTCCATCAAATTCAGCTGGTTCTTGCCAGTTCCTTGTTTCAGATGAATGACAAATTCAGTTTCTCCTTGCAAACAAATGAAACTTGACAAGCTGGATCTAGGCATCTAGGCAAATTACAACACTGAAAGCCCTGACAGGATTTTAATCTAGAGCAAAAACGTTCTTCTAACCAAACATAATTTCATAATAATAATGGTTTACCACAAAGACTTCTAATTTTTTCAAACAAAAGAATTACATACCGTATCCCTGGATTTACATTTTGTTTTGACTTCTTCCTTTTCTTTTTTCTTTAATTTATTCCAAAGCCCTTTGTATTAAGGCTTATAATGACAATATCCTTTGTCCTTTAAAGTCCATTCTCCTAATGTTATTCTCCTAATTCATTAAAATATAGTCTCTGTGGGGCATCCTCTAGTACTTGTTTATATAATTATATCAGGGAAGGGACAGTCCAGTTCTTCTCCAATATTATGTTTTTTTAAAGTAATTAAAAACATTGCAAAACTGAAGAATAATTTTTATATTGTACAATGCAAACTATTTAATGTAGTTTGATAACTGAATCTGATACCAAAACAGGTAGGTGAACTCATGCCCATGCAGCTGTTGGGTAGGCAAGCGCGTTCTGAAGAAATCAAAATGCAAAATGCCTTACTTAATGTGTGTTTCCACCAGCACTGCTTTCTCATAGAGAAATCAAAAAGACTTAGAATTATGAGGCTGAGGCCCTGATTTACACAGAACTTTGAATCAGTCTCAGTTACTTTCAGAGAATTTCAATATGTACTGAGTGCTTTTCTTAATCAGTGTTACAGGCAGAGTACATTTAAGGGAGACAACGCTTTCTTTCTTTGATGAGCTCGTCATTACAGTTCCTTAAATCAGATAAAAGAACAAAACTGGTGCACACAGGTGTTTGAAAAGGTCTGTGAGTCACACAGAACATAGCAGTAAACTACTGGAAATTAAACACCTAAGGCTAATGGAACAAATAGAAAACACAGCTAAAACCGGTTCATTGGCATTAGGAATAAAAACTTCCTAAGAAAAATCAAGACAGAACTATTTGATATACTATCAGGTATCATTGGATATCAGATACAATATCAGACATGCTATTAAACAGGATTTTTTACATGTGTGATTTCTTTTATGTTCAATTTTAAACATTTCACATCAATTAAAGAAGATAGAAAAAAATAGATCAGTTCATTTGTATTAATATTTTCCTCCTCCCAAAAAACCTGCTTTGCCAAGATGGACAAATTTAAGTGTTTCAGTAAAACAAAAAACATTTAAGAGTTATTTGGATTCCAAAGTATATTGTTAAGGAGAAGCACTCAGTATGTCCCCTTAGGTCTATTGATTAGGAAGTCCATACGATTCTATTTCATGAAGGAGCCAGAGGTTTATGTCAGCGGTATAGGCATACATCCTAGGCAGGGAAAAGGAAGGGATGTCTCTCTTAGCAGCCATTCTTCAAGGAAATTCATGACTGTGCATTCCATTCCTCGACTCTATTTCTAATTTCTTTTCAGTGATTTCATGACAGCAACTCTCCACATCCTTTTAAAAATGATACTGAAAATATTATATATTTCAGGATGACATGCATTCTGAAAACTTGTTCACATATGTTCCAGATAATGCCAACATGAAGTGAAGATTAGAGTCTTCTTCCCTTGGATTAAAAAAATGTGCCCAATTTACACACACTAATTTAAGATCTAGCCTCCTATACAATATTGGTCTGGCTTTCTTCTCACTTCAAACTTACCATGTCAAGTCATATATTATGGGAAAATTTAAATGCATATTTTGTGAGATTTTTCTCTTGGTTTGATATCTCCATATTTTCTCTTGGGGAAAGAATTGTAAACACATTTGAATATTCTTGAGGCCTGTATATAATGTAACCATCTGACACGTTTCTAGCGCATTAAATTACTCCACTTTACTAAGTTCTTTCATATAAAGGACGTAATGCTCTGGACATAGAATGTGAACTTGATCATTGTTCTGTAGAAATAAATTCACACAAATGCAGAATAAATGGAATAGAAATATAACTAATACACATATCTTTTTGTTTTCAAAGTAAAGTAAAACAGAAAATTTTAAAAAAGAGTATTCAAACCTGCAAATATTCCATCAATCAAGTGCCATTGATCCCATATGTTTTTCATAACTAACATAGTTATCGAAGTATCTATAGTAAGTGTCTTTAATTACAACAAGCAATCATTACTATACAAGCAAACAAACACCATGCAGTAAAATTTTCCTACAATAAATATTAAGGCATGTGTATCTAAACCAATACGTACATAGATATACATGCATGTACACACACACACAGACACACACATATGTATGCTGGTGCTATCATATCTGTTCTATTTTTATTCACTTTTTGCTAATATTCAGAGGGATATTATATGTTGTCCTCACTGGGAGGTATGTTGCCCTTCTTTCACGCTAAGATAAGGAATTTTCTGATTTTGATACCTTCTTTTATCATTAGTACTTTCTTAATATATTATGATTTAAGTTGATTACAGCTTAGTAAAGCATAGGAAAAATGGGATGATTGTTATTCATTTATATTGGAAGATTTTCTGGCCTGCATCTGGTAGTAAGTGAGCTGTAACCTTTAGGGAGATTTATTTTAAGAAAAAAGTAAAGACAGAAACCCGTATGCCAAACCACTGACCTTCCATGTTGTATCTATATTTTGTTAAAGCAAACCAGAACCAAGACAGACCAGCATATTACTAAAATAAATTTCTCTCTCAGAAGATCTCTGTTGCTTTTCTGTCTATATAATGTTCAGTAGCTTTCTAAAAATAGTGGATGTATTCTTATGACACTTGCTATTTAAGGGCCAGGGTCATGATTTGTATCATCCATTGTAGAACTGGCACTAGCAAGACCAGGGTCAGATCCTCCACATCTGTTTATAATAAACAGATATCAACACAGTTTTGTGAGATCTTCTTCCCACACAGGGATTCATGTGGGGAAAATAATTTAGGTTATATTATGAGCAGCAATTTGTGTGCCACTTCTGGTGTTTTCATGCTCATTTAAAAAAATATGTACATACGTATTTCAAACTGTATAAAAAATTCATTTTCATTTTTAAATGCTAATAAATGCTCAGTTTTGAAAGCAAACAGCTTGATAGTGAAAATCAGAATAGTGTTCTTTTTGGGAATTTCATAAGCTATTGGAAAGGTATGTGATTATTTTTGCAGACTTTCCACGAAATAATACTACTCATACTGCAGCACTGGCAGAATGGTTTCAAATGAAGAAAAATTAGATGAGTTTAAAGAATCTTTCGGAAGTTTAAACCTCAGTATAATCCTGGAGCCAGGGCTACATCTTTAAGTTTTCTAGTTGTACATGCTGCAAAAGCAGAAAAGTAAAATTAACTTCACTTCTTTGCAGGGTAAAATGTAAAATCAGCATTATTTGTCATGAAGGAAATATGATTTCTTGGGCTTAATATATGGCAGATTTGGCTGTATCAGATTAACAGTTAATATTCTGAAAATTTAGATAAACAAAACGCTATTGCAGAACTGCAATCTGTATGACTTTTGCTTTGGTAATGGCACAGAAATTTCAATTTTCATGAGATGTGTTTCTATTTTTTTTCAATATGGGTGCTATGTCATTGCCAAAACTTGAGGTGCATGCTTCAAACACATCGTAAATTACATTGTAATAGCTCTTATTTTATCTCCAAAGACTATTATTGTCCTTTGTATTTTAGTAAAATTTTGCAAAATGCTTGATGATATTAAAGGGTAACATGAATTCAAAGTTCAATTTGTTACAGAAGAGTCTGGACACATTTAAACATATACATAAACTACCCATCTGGTAGCTATAAAACCATCTTTATTGTTACTGACTGATTAATTATAGACTGTTCTCCTACACAGTCATATCAATGGTCATCAAAACATTTCAGTAGATAAATTTGCCAACTGCCACTTGTATTAATGAAGAGACAGTAGCGATAAAAAAAAAAGAAAGTTGACAGGTAACTTCAGCAGAGTGACAGAGTGTATCTTGCCACCAAACCAGAAAGGCTGTGTTAATGTAAAAGTATGGCTTTGATAAAATCCATTAGTGTCAAAGCCTCCAGAAGGAGAGTAAAGCATGCCCATGTTGATAAAAAGATCTTTCATGCCAGTCAGATTCAGTAAGACTTCCTGGGTGGATTCACATTTATACTAAATAGTGTGTAGTTTTTTGGCTAAGCTTAAACATAAGTGACATCAGCTTCTTTAGCCCAGGATAAGAATGTTCATAAGAGGAATAATAATTTAAAATCACATGTCACCAGAATAATTCAACTGACATGATTCAAGTCTATATAACTTTCCTATATATGTGAAACCTTAAGCAATTTTCCAGGTTTTCAGATTTTAAAAGCTTCAGAACGCTTGACAAAAACCTTTGATAGCACCAAACAAGAAAAAAAAAGCATAAAATAAATAATGAATTATGTTCTGTCTGTCATGCAGCCCAAATGCAAAGACACCTGCTAGTTCAATTTAGGTCGTACTAGTAAAACGTCAAATTGACAAGATGTGATCAATTGTGCTGCTGATTTACAATGCCTTTGGTCTTCATCACATACTTACCCTTATTTTCCATGCCACAAATCTAAATATCTTGTACTTTCCAAATCTGATAAAGAATAGGTAAATTGTCATTTTACAGGGAACACAGGACAATGAGCAAGAGTCTGTCTAAACTATTGACTTCTCCAGTGTGGATGAAACTATTGTTGACATAGATTAACCGTCACACTGGTGAAGTGCCATTTTAAATGAGAGATGCATGTGATTGATTTGATTAGGTAACCCCACAGCAACGCATTAGACTGCTACGTTAGAAAATAGAACAGTGATCATGATAACCTTGACCTTAATCTTCAATAAAAGAAAATTAAGAATAATTTTTGGTGTCACTTTACATATGGCTCTAAAAGCTGGTATGCTGACACCTGGGAGAAAATGCAAAGCAAGCAAGCAGATGGCCTGGAAACTTAAAAAGACAATATCAGCAGATTCCGGGCAGCAGGAAGGTAGAGATTTGGCAGCTTTTACAATCTCTAGTTGCTGTTTCCATTCTCATTATGTGGAAATCCAAGCCTT
The DNA here is from genome assembly GCA_013398015.1 of Oreocharis arfaki. Taxonomy (NCBI): domain Eukaryota; kingdom Metazoa; phylum Chordata; class Aves; order Passeriformes; family Paramythiidae; genus Oreocharis; species Oreocharis arfaki. The sequence continues at coordinate 169,933 of VZRR01013890.1, forward strand.
TCTCTCACCACAGGCTGATATGAGACAAGGTGTTATACTGGCCACCAGTTATTCATATTTCATGTGTCATCAGATCACTAGATAGAAAAACAGGAATTATACCTATTGCCTGAGTGATTATAAGGTGTAGAAGACTGATTGATGTCTATACTTGAATTTGCTGACCCCTGAAGCTGGTGCTCTGAATGCCCTTTAAGACAAGGTTTTGCTGTTATAAAAGCAGGAGGTATGGGTTCAGTAGATAAAAAGACAATAGTTGTTAGCCTGGAGCCAAGGCTGAAAGAATCATTCCATGGATTGCCTAGCCCTTCCCTTTTGCAGAGATATCTGCTGTGTGTCAAAGTACCAGCATCTTCCTGAGCACACATTATCGCTGTGAAACTTTCCGGTATTTTTCTTCCACCCTTTTTGCCAATTGCTGAGTGCTGTGTGTTTACAGCTAGGTCTGGTTGTTCCATACTTCTTTCAGGACTGCACAGGTGATGAATGAAACACAGACTACAGGATCTGCCTTCAACTATAAAGATAACAGAGGAAGACTATGCTGTTTGGATGCAAAATTAGACAACAACAGTCTTGAGTTTCCTGTTTTCCATGGGAGGAAAATCATGCCTGGTACTGAAAAGCAATATAAAAAATATGATAATTTAGAAATGTGTTTTGTTAAAAGTCAGAGGCTACTGTTCTAAGTGCTTTGATGGACTGGATAGAGGAATATACAAGCATGTTTCTCTCAGTTTTTTCCATTTGAGAGAGTTTACAGGTCCATTAGTGCAGATCTGTTTTGTAGCATGTGACCTGAACCATCTCCTGCAAGGCCAAGAAGATGAAGACAGGCACCTGTCTCCACAATTTACGTAAGTTAGCCAGAGATGAAGAAAAGGCTGGTAAGTCCCCTACCCTGCTACCCTGAATGTTTCTTTTATGTTTTTCCTGTTTTTCCTATTGTTGCTTACCTAGCCAATGAAGCAGTCATTTTACTTTTATTTCTGCCTCTAAATTGTTTTTCACTCGCGGAAAGCTCCAATTTTACTTGAAACTCTCAAGAAACAACAAAAGATTATGAAACTACATTGTAGTTTCACTGACTTACACTGAGATCCATCACAAATCTAAGTTTTCATTTCCCTTTTATTTTGGTCTATATAAACTTAATCATACTGTGGGCTCACTTCTTTTTTCTTTTGTTTTGAAGTTAATGTCTCTGAAATTTATTTGGAATCTCTCTTTTGGTTTAATGTACATTTTACAGTGTTCGTAACTGTCTTGTTCTCCTTTCTCGTGCATATATTTTCCCAGCAGACTTTGTTTCCGGTGCTTCTTTTTTCTGCTGTTGATTTTTTTTTGTTTTGCTTTGTTTTGTTTTGTTTTGTTTTGTTTTGTTTTGTTTTGTTTTGTTTTGTTTTTATTAGCAGACTGACATTATCACTGAAGGAGATGTATTATAAAATGACCATAGGAATAGAGAAATAGAAGTACAGTTTAATTTATCCAAAAGTTTTAAGGCCAGATAAGCACAGTGGACAAATAAAATATAAATTATTTGCACATTTTGGACTATTAAACCACAAAGATATTTGGGCTTTTCTATGACAACTGTGGGTTTATTAGCAATGATCTGTTCTTTTTGCCATCAAGAAGCAGGGAAGCTATGTTATTTGACAAATTTGTTCTTATAGTTTCCAGACTAGCATGCAATTTCCTTTAAACGAAGTCTTAAAGTCAATTTATATTGTTTACAGATATTTGTCTCAGTTTATTGGTTAAAGTAAATATGAATATAAAGTTAATGTTAACATTTGTTGACAAATACACCCCCATTTTAATTGCTAAATAAACAATTCTTGTCTAGGAAACAGTCTCCAGCTTTGGGAGGGATGAATTTGCCTAGCTTTTTCCAATTTCCATGTTAAATTACACACCTCAGCTCTGTAAATCCAGCTGTTCTGCAGCTGTTTTGTCCACTAACTAGCTTTGATTCTTTGTACATTGATCTTTTGTTGTAACCATGATGGTGCTTGCTGAGTTCCTGACACTCTTAACACCTCTGCTCCAGATCCTTTTCTCACCTCCTGCCTCTTGGAAAAAGGAATTATGTGGGATTTCTTGGGGACTAGTTCTTTGGCTCCTCCTATATGGTAACTTAAATATTCCTGTGTTTTGATTTACTGGATTTCATGCTATGACATCATGGGATATAAGATGGCTGTAACGTGTATCTCCAGAGACGTGTTCAGCATAGCCGCACTAACAACAGGAAACAGGTTCCATCTAAAAATATCTGTGTATTTTACTGGTCTGCCCAGTTTCTCTCAACAGCATAGCCACGGAAGCAGTGGTAAAACAGGGTGGACAGGGTATCAACAGGGTTACATTAGGAGTTAGGGTGTGATAGTGTTACGAAATCTGAGTCTCTGCTTGTATCTGAGAACAGCTTTTGTATATAATCAATCCCTTGGGTAATTTAAACACTCCTCACCCTCTTGTGCAGAAGGACAAGTCTGAGAAATCAGAAGCTGTCAGAAATACTAATTTGGACTGGCAACGAAGGCCGAGTCAAAAAGTCTTTAGTATAGGAAAATTTCTAACTTAAGTGGGAATTTTGCCTGAATTAAAACACGTTTGCTACATATAATTAAGAAATACATAAGGTACTTTTTGTTTAACAGGCAATGAGATGGTGGCTTAACTTATTCTGCTAAAAGTAAAAAGAGATTCTCCAACATATTAAACTGCCTCCAAGAAAAACAACCTATATAAAAGAAACATAAGCATGTATACAACAAAAATGGGGTGCCTTCCCATCTATTAGCATCTTTCTGTTTTTCCTTTCATAAGCTGTTTTTTATTGTGTCACTAATAAATAACCTTTTTGTTTTGACATGATATTAATGATATTGTGTGTTTAAAAATCTGAAATGGCTATTAGGGCAAAATTACATTTTGTAAAAGTTCTCAGAGTTGATAAATTTAGGGAGAATGCCGAATAAAAAAAAATTCTGTAAAATAACCCCTAAGTAAAACCCAAAAAAAAAGAATTTGATTGTAGAAGCAATTTACAAATATATATTTCAGGGCAATCAAAATGCTTTTCTTCAGTTTCAGCCTTTTGGTTTGTTAGTATAGTGAAATATACTGCAAAATTTAAAAAAAAAGAAAATCAGTGAAAACAAATTTTGGTTCCAGAAAGGTTCAAATGAAAAGTTTTGTTTGGTACCATAAGAGAAAAAAAAATCATTAATGCAGTTCCTCATATTAATGTCTTACAGTTTTGTCCATTATAAGTAGACGTGATTCTCCTGAATGAGCGTATCTCTTTCAAACACCTGTTAATAGAAATTCTGCTCCAAATATTTCTCTGAATCAACACTAGACAATTTTTTGTAAATGAGCTGGATTCAGAAAACCATGTGTGAGACTGTGATACGTAGCAGTCATTCATATTCAAGAAAACTTTCTGTCATAGTAATTGAAATAGCAGTTAAATTCTGTTTAAATTCACATAAGATAAGTTTCTGGCAATTTTGTTATAAATAGATCACTTGTCTAGTGAAAAAAGCATTACTAAGTGTTAACATCACAGCTTAAGTATCTTCATGCATGCTGATATTATGATTCCCGTACTGAAAAACTGACCTAAAAAAAGAGAATGTCCTTTATCATCTCCTCTTTGCATTTCATCAGCACTAGTCAAAGTACGATTTACTTAAAATGGCAGGGCTTCTATTGGGGTGAACTTACTTACAAGCATCATTTTGAAATTGTAGCAGGAAACATTTAAATTTGTATCTTCTGAAGAAAAAGATTTTTAAAAACGGGAAACGCAAATTCTAACCCAATATGCTGCCAATCTATGTCAGCTTAATTTACTCCGGGGCAAAACAACAGAATTATGTGAAGATAGTTCCATCTGTAATGGGATTTTCATTGTACCACTTCTAGGGCTCTCCCATCAACTATCAGTGAGATTCTCTACCCTCAAAATCTGAAACAATCAAGTAGGTCAGGAGATGGCCTTTCCCTGGGACTGGAAACACACAGCTTGCACCATAAACAAACTGACAACCCTTCCTCTAACAATGGAGAGGAGCTACATTTTAATCATTGCATGGTGATGGCAGACTAGCTCAGGACAACAAGAAATACTGACTTTTTGGCTATTTGGCATGACTTTGAAATGCTATCCTTTTTGATTTGAAAGTGTCTCAAGGTACATGTGAGGAGACCAATAAAGTCTTCTGAACTCATTAGCCCTAAAGGGCGTATTTTGAAGGATGTATGAGAGTGACATTTCAAAAGAAGGGCTGATCTCAGCTGTCCTCTTTCTTAAAACAACTATGTGTGTAAAACCATGCAGGAAGTCTGTAGACCTATCTCTTTAAGTGTATTTGTGTTGGCTTTTACATTTTTTTTTTTCTATGAGAATTAATTATACTCGTAGATCTACAAGAGGTACTATCCATTATAATTTTGGACAATAATAAAAATTCTCTCTCTAAACAAGGGGAAGTCTTTTGGCAGACAGGCAGTCAAACTCCCAGTACTACACTTTTTCCATATTTTTTTCTGTTATTTATTCAGTCACCATAGTTACACGCCTTAAATTTTTCACACCTGCAAATGACAAAAAGCCAACTTTCTAATTTTTTGGCATCCTTATCTTCAGGAAAAGCCTAGGCCAAAATCTCCTATTGACCCCAATATCTACATTGTTTAAGTCAAGAGACCAGATGTTTATGTCTAGTCAAATCCTGCTTTAAGATTTTTGAAATTTCTTGATACAGAAAACACAAGCTAAAGAAAACAAATTCTTGTGTACATATATATTTATAAGCAAATAGTTTTATTTTATAGTATGTCAAGACATTTAGCTTTTTAATTCTGAAACTCTCTGCATGTCTTAAACAGCTAGCTAGCCAAGGCATTTATTATCTCACTTCAGATGTTAAGGGCAATAATATATAAATGATGATAACTTATAGTATAGGACTTCCTTGTAGGTAATGACAAACAGACCGATGTCTAACCATCATTTAAGTAACTCAGACATGAGGATCAAGTTCATCACACAGACTTTATTGAAGAATATTTAAATAATATTATATTAATAAACCCTTTTTTTGTGAATTATCACGTATTTTCTTTCTGTTCCATCACACAGTTATTTTCTACCCACTGCCCCTATTTTTTCCATACTTTTTAATAAAAATTTGGAACATATCAACAAGAATAGAGAAATTAAATAAACAATTTAAGACAAGTTTGAAAAAACAAACAAACAAGCAAAACAAACAAAAAGCCTCAAACCAAACCAAAACCAAACCTATTAAAAATAGAGAAATTAAATAAACAATTTAAGACAAGTTTGAAAAAACAAACAAACAAACAAAACAAACAAAAAGCCTCAAACCAAACCAAAACCAAACCTATTAAAAATCTTTTCAATCATTTCAGAACTGCTTTTCTGAATTAGAAATGGTCTGGCTTTTTTAAAGAAAAGGTTTTCCAAACTTCCCAGTGTTCAAAACTCCCCTAGACCAAGATTTGGGATTAGAGTCTCCTAGAGAATATGAAGCACTAAAAAAGATCTTACTAGAAATGCTGTTTGGTTTTAAGGCATCAGTTTTACTAACTGTATAACAGGATGAGGTAAAAGTGGAAAAAAATTTTGATTCCCATCAGGCTAGATTTCACAAAGCTAGGTCTGGTATATTTACTATGTCTGACCACTTGGATGACCTTCTTCAAGCCTCCTGGAGAGTGTTTTTAACTGTCTATGAAAGACATAACACGGGGAAAGACAGAAAGGAGAACCTCTAGGGTCTCCATCAAACCTGCTAACTGTAACTGAGAGTTTTCCTGACGTGAAAAGATTTTCTTCTAGTAAACTTAAAGATTCTCTTACAAGATAGAGGGCTTGTGGAATCTGGGAAGCGGAATACAGCAATAAATAAAGCTACTCTTTCTGAGACCACTTTCCAGCTAGTAAGTTGCAGTCTTAGATTATTCAGGAGGATACCTCAGAGCACCTCACTGAAAAAATAACTTTGTAAAAGGGTGAAAGGTGTACAACAGATTGGTAGTGAGCAGTTCATTAATTTAAATGCACCACCAATTAGATTTATGACTAAATCTAATTAAAATAAAAATGACTAGAAACCAGAGGTGATTGGAAAATGTACGTAATGCTACAGTTTTGCAAATGATTGAAAACTGAAAACCTAGCTGTCTAGCTCCCGATGTTGGTCATTCTCACTGTGCTTTAGATGTCACAAGAGACCAGATCAGAGGTGTGACTAATAAACTTTGTGCTGTGTGGGGAAGGTCATATTGGAGTTTACACTAGAAGTAGCTTAGAAAAAATTCATGGGGAAGATACACATCTTCATCCGTTTCTACTAGGATACAACGTACTCTATGTTAGTTTCTACGGTCATAAGCTGTCAATGGCTTACCTAATTTGGCAAGAAAAAAGAAATTACAGCTGTTCCCTGGAGGAACAAAATATGGGTCCCACAAGTATATAGTTTATTTCATTTGGACTAAATTTCCTTCTACTTTAGTCTTATTTGGTAGCTGTTGCTTCTCTGAATTATTTCAGATCAGCATACCTTTTCAAAATAAAAATCAGCAGGGAAAGTTCCTTGTGACCAAAACGAGAAACTTGTTCACCATAGACATGGGGCAGTGCCTTCCTTCTTGATTGTTTTTGTCTTCCAAGACAAAATTTAATGTTAGGAAACAAATTGCCCAACCTTTTATGACAAGGTAGTCTAGTGGCTAAAACCCAAGAAACAAAAATGATACATATATCGTAGGTTCCATAATCCCATCTCTCTCCCTTTTTCTCCCTTTCTCTTTTTTTAAAATTTTTTAAACAATCTGATGATTGCCTTTTCTTTCTCATTTTCTTTTGGTTTCAGTTGAGCAAAGTCAGCTTGTCTATCTTGGCAAAAATCCTAGAAGAAAGGGGGTAATTATTTCGCTTTGTAATGGACACCCAGATGAAGAGATGTAGATCAGTGGCATTAAAGAAGGGGACTGGTAAAAACAACCTTAAAAGACTTTGAAAGAGTATTCTGGAAAAAATAGGAAAACTTCCTTGCTTTCAATACTATGTGTTTGAAAACAAGAATACTGATCTGAAAAATCAGAGCAAATCTGTAGCATTTTGAGACCATCAGTATAATTTTTCTGTACTTTTGCACTATATGGGTGAAAACACTTCTTCTCTTGTGGTAGGCTCATTCTATCTGATGTCAGGTTATTTTGATTACAGCACATAATCTGTATTTTTCTGTGCAGAACTTAACACACGGTAGACCTTTGTGTGATAATTCTCTACTCCTTGCAGAAAGAAATAAGTGGTATGAATAAATGTAATACTAACATTATTTATCTTTTCATAGTGTTTTGAATTCATGAGCATGTCTCGAAAAAGAAAAGATTGTCCCCCTCCCATGTTTTTATATTTCTTCTTCCACACGGAAAAGAAAGGAATCTAGAAATTCTTGTTGGATGGTTGATTTTATTTTCTTGTTTAGTTTTGTTTCGTTTGGAAAATTATCCATTTGAATGAGAGTAAAATTCACTTTATATTTAGAAGGTTCTAGATTTTATAAGCGAGTGACTTTTATAGATATTATTTCAGAAGTTTCCTTTCTCAGCGTTTAAATACACACCCCAATGGAGATCCCTCCTATGAAATTAGCTTCCCTGACTGCACTGATGCAGTTTATTATCTGTTTATTTTACATTTTTTTTTTTTCTAAGGAGCAAATTTTGCCCTTGGATATATGAATGTGGCTTCCATTAACATAACGAAAATTGCAAGTGTGCATCCAAGGGTCAAATCTTTCCTTAAATGTGAGATTTATCTTCAAATTAGCTACTCTAAGAGCCCTGGCTAGGACTTTAACTACATGAATCATTTTTATTAAGAAAATATGAACTGTACTGGAATTCTTTTTAAACCCTACTTGTTAAAATGTGCAGAGATGAGATTTAGATACCAGATGAAGTCTAACTCTATAAACATTTTCTCTGGTGTAAATCTGGATCATTTCCAATGATTCTTTCTGACGCTTTGGCTCTAATGACCTCTAGGTTGACCAGTCCTAGAAAACAATTATCTTGGGTCTTTGCAAAATCCCTTTGAAGTTAATGAGAATCCATGTGCATAAACTTCCCTTTGCAAGATTAGATCCTGAATAACCGAGGAATTTGGATGGGTACCAAGGACAGTAAAGAAAAGNTGTGCTTTAGATGTCACAAGAGACCAGATCAGAGGTGTGACTAATAAACTTTGTGCTGTATGGGGAAGGTCATATTGGAGTTTACACTAGAAGTAGCTTAGAAAAAATTCATGGGGAAGATACACATCTTCATCCGTTTCTACTAGGATACAACGTACTCTATGTTAGTTTCTACTGTCATAAGCTGTCAATGGCTTACCTAATTTGGCAAGAAAAAAGAAATTACAGCTGTTCCCTGGAGGAACAAAATATGGGTCCCACAAGTATATAGTTTATTTCATTTGGACTAAATTTCCTTCTACTTTAGTCTTATTTGGTAGCTGTTGCTTCTCTGAATTATTTCAGATCAGCATACCTTTGCAAAATAAAAATCAGCAGGGAAAGTTCCTTGTGACCAAAACGAGAAACTTGTTCACCATAGACATGGGGCAGTGCCTTCCTTCTTGATTGTTTTTGTCTTCCAAGACAAAATTTAATGTTAGGAAACAAATTGCCCAACCTTTTATGACAAGGTAGTCTAGTGGCTAAAACCCAAGAAACAAAAATGATACATATATCGTAGGTTCCATAATCCCATCTCTCTCCCTTTTTCTCCCTTTCTCTTTTTTTAAAATTTTTTAAACAATCTGATGATTGCCTTTTCTTTCTCATTTTCTTTTGGTTTCAGTTGAGCAAAGTCAGCTTGTCTATCTTGGCAAAAATCCTAGAAGAAAGGGGGTAATTATTTCGCTTTGTAATGGACACCCAGATGAAGAGATGTAGATCAGTGGCATTAAAGAAGGGGACTGGTAGAAACAACCTTAAAAGACTTCGAAAGAGTATTCTGGAAAAAATAGGAAAACTTCCTTGCTTTCAATACTATGTGTTTGAAAACAAGAATACTGATCTGAAAAATCAGAGCAAATCTGTGGCATTTTGAGACCATCAGTATAATTTTTCTGTACTTTTGCACCATATGGGTGAAAACACTTCTTCTCTTGTGGTAGGCTCATTCTATCTGATGTCAGGTTATTTTGATTACAGCAGATAATCTGTATTTTTCTGTGCAGAACTTAACACACGGTAGACCTTTGTGTGATAATTCTCTACTCCTTGCAGAAAGAAATAAGTGGTATGAATAAATGTGATATTAACATTATTTATCTTTTCATAGTGTTTTGTATTCATGAGCATGTCTCTAAAAAGAAAATATTGTCCCCCTCCCATGTTTTTACATTTCTTCTTCCACACGGAAAAGAAAGGAATCTAGAAATTCTTGTTGGATGGTTGATTTTATTGTCTTGTTTAGTTTTGTTTTATTTGGAAAATTATCTATTTGAATGAGAGTAAAATTCACTTTATATTTAGAAGGTTCTAGATTTTATAAGCGAGTGACTTTTATAGATATTATTTCAGAAGTTTCCTTTCTCAGCGTTTAAATACACACCCCAATGGAGATCCCTCCTATGAAATTAGCTTCCCTGACTGCACTGATGCAGTTTATTATCTGTTTATTTTACATTTTTTTTTTTTCTAAGGAGCAAATTTTGCCCTTGGATATATGAATGTGGCTTCCATTAACATAACGAAAATTGCAAGTGTGCATCCAAGGGTCAAATCTTTCCTTAAATGTGAGATTTATCTTCAAATTAGCTACTCTAAGAGCCCTGGCTAGGACTTTAACTACATGAATCATTTTTATTAAGAAAATATGAACTGTACTGGAATTCTTTTTAAACCCTACTTGTTAAAATGTGCAGAGATGAGATTTAGATACCAGCTGAAGTCTAACTCTATAAACATTTTCTCTGGTGTAAATCTGGATCATTTCCAATGATTCTTTCTGACGCTTTGGCTCTAATGACCTCTAGGTTGACCAGTCCTAGAAAACAATTATCTTGGGTCTTTGCAAAATCCCTTTGAAGTTAATGAGAATCCATGTGCATAAACTTCCCTTTGCAAGATTAGATCCTGAATAACCGAGGAATTTGGATGGGTACCAAGGACAGTAAAAAAAAGGAGATTTAAAATTCTTCTCTAGACATTTTAGTTTCCTTTATATTTCTTGAAGAAGACATATAGTTATTCATTTGTGAGATACGATGTGACTTCTTGGTGGGTTTGGGTGGATACATGAATGCATTTAAATAAAAGTTACATATATTTATCAGAGTCAGTTCTGCCTATTGAACTAGTTAATGCCACTGAATTATAGTACTTTTAGTTAAAAGAGTAATGATTACTTTAGGACTTCAGCTTATTTCGCGAATTATGTACAGCAAGATCTGCTATTATCAGTAATGATCAGAACAGTTAATTCTGAGCTTACTGTGCTAAAATAAAAATTACCTCCAAATTGTCAAAGTAACCAGATGGTTCACATTTAGAAGTACTTTCATAAGGATTAGTGTGTCTTTTTTAAAAGAAGACTTTCTTAAAATCCTTTGCTCTTATGCAGAGAGCTTAAGCTATTTTTTATTCTTTCCTGGAATAGTAACACATCATTATGTACAAGCACACAGAAATTACAAGAAGTTGAGAGGTGGGTCACTTTTTGTAGGTATCTTACTCAGAAAATTAAATAGTTACCTTCAGCTTCTGTCCTTCAGTACATAAGTTCCTTCTAACTTGCTCAAAACAACTTGGACACTCATGCTTCTTTTTTATTTCATAAAAACGTAACTGACAGCTAAATTATAAAGTTTGCATATTATTCCTCCTTTCAGCATAAGTTTATTTCATTTCTCAGTGTCTCAGTGTGTTAAATATTTGCTGTATAGGGAACTACAGATCTGATGGTCAGAATACAAGTTTACTTACTGCTGAGTGATCAACAGAGACAGGCAGATCCAGTCTTTATCCCACCTTGGATCCTGAGCTGCATCTGAAGACATGCAAATAGGAACATTGGATATATTAATGACAAAAGCATAGTTTAACTACGATGGAAAATTAAAGACTTGCTCTTCTTATACATTTGACCATTGTTAGATCCTCACCATTCTTTTAAATGATGAAATATAAATGAAATAGGTGGACATGGAAACAAAGTAAACAAGAAAAAGCAACAAATCTTGTGTTTCATCTTAAATCTTACATGTATAGCGGAGACTTTATTCCTTTATTGAACATATGCTAAGTTCAGCAAGAAAAAATGAAATCTTTACCCTTAAAGCCCAGTTTTTAATCACATATTTTCGGTGGATATGAACATATTTGCATAGCTACTGAAGCATAGAGTTAATATCCTTGGTCTCATAATCCTTTAACAGAAGTGTTCAACTCCCACAGCCTTCAGACTAACAGAATATCGATAACTGGGTCAATGATTATGCAGCAAAAATGCCATTTTCAGAAAATTAACATTTTTCAAAGAGGAGAAGAGAGCTTCTTTATTTGTTTCTGTTAGGTTTTTTCCCTCATATCCTTATTTCTAAATTGGGTGAACCTGAAATAAAGATATTTTTGAGAATTCTATGGCCTCAAAAACATTGGTTTAAAAACTAATCTCATTTCCCTCTTCTGTCTGTCACTTCACAGTAATCATAGAACAAACTCTTATTTTCTCTTGAAGAATAAACTCCTTGGTTAGCCTATATATTGTGTGACACAGCAGTCCTTTCTATTCTGACAGAATGGCCTATGGTATTTTCAGGATAGCATGGCTATAAGTATAGGAGGGAAGTCAGATCCAATAAGGAGATCAGTTTTAAAAATGATGAAGAAAGCACTTAGTAATAAAAACTGCAATTCCCATGAAGAAATCTACCCCAGCAGAGAGACTGAGTTTGATGAGAATGACTTAAAAGCCAGTCCAGTTGTAGTTTAATATTCTTTTTATATTTTTTATATTCCATCATTGGAATAATTTCCATTGGAAACTAAAAACAACGAAAAAATATTTCTGCGGTATGAACTTTCACTCCATTTCAGGACTATTTCAGTACATGTTGAGATACTCAATGTCCTACAAATTTGCAGATTTACACTTTCTGGTTATCTCTGACAGCTGAGAAGACAATGAAAAATAATCTGCTGTCTTACAAACTTGTTACAGAGCTGCTATATTTGAGGGAAGATTATATGTGTCAGATGGTGAGGTGTCAGCGAATTGGAAATAATGACAGCTAAGTGTAGATGTCTGCACAGATGTACCTATGACTGTGCCAGGTTCTTAAGCTCTCACTGTTCACTGATCTCAGAGGTGTTTGATGACATTTCGGATGCTTGCAGGGTCAATTAATTCTCCACATGGGATCATACTTGGCAGAGGACCCACAGGAGACCAGAGTAGGACTGGAGCAGCAGAAGAAAACGTGGCATTTTAGGGCATCTCAAGTGGTCCTAGAGCCTGAATGGTGGCACCAGAATTGCACTATTTATGGTAGGGTGAGTCCTACACCTACTGACTTCCGCGGGGTAAATTCAAGCACAATATGTCCGACAGAAGATAGCAAAAGATTAGGCAGGGATGTACTCTCTAAAACCCATAATACTAAGCTAGAGAATTACAGGGGCATAGGAGAGCAATGGACTTAACCAGAAAGCAGCCAGACTTCCGTGCAACAGAATGGGCCACACTCCCCTATCGGTCTGCATTAGTACTCCCACCAAGGCCAGAGCACCGGGATATGTGGATCGTTTGTGTAAGCCTGCAAGAAGTTTCTTTTATCAGTGCAGTCATTCTGCAGAGTCTGCCAACTTCACTAACTAAATCTTTCTGGAATATATGAAAAAGACACTTATTTCACTTATAGTTCGTGTTTGCATGAGAACAAATGGGTTTAGATGTTTTAATCAGAAAGAGAATACCACAGTCCATGGCAACCAGTGGCGTGGAAGAATAGAAAGAGAACTCTTCCCTTCTTTTCCAAAATGGGATTTCTCCACCTGCAGAAAATCTTAGAAATTTCTTTAGAGACATTTCTTGGACAGTGAGTAGTAGCATCCTCCCTATGGGACAGACTCTAACCGAAAATTAGTCCATGAGGTGTTTCAGCAGAAGCAGACATACCTTTTGAGGTTGAAGTATGTTAGAATGGATTTAATTTTTTCCCCTCCACCTCTCTCTTTATAATAACCACATAATCCCATGCTGTCTTCCTCTCACAAACGTTATTGCCTAAGCATATTAGTGGTTTTTAATGACACTATAATAATACAAGAAGAAATTGCTTTTGCTCTTTCAGAGATGTATTTTAGGAAATGAAACCTGAGATATCTCTTTTCTACAACCGTGCAATTCTAACCCTGAATTCTCAGTGATAATGCTTACAGAAAATTTCCTGGCACGTTTGTGATTCATTTGTCTCAGAACTCATTTTTATTTAATTTTGACCTGTAGTTTTTATTCCATAAAGTCATGTAGTCGAAGATGTTCGTTCTGCTTTCTCTTCTGAATTCTCCCGAGTACTTTAATAATTTTTAGCCTCATTATGATGTAATTCACATGTATATTTTATTGGACAGGGACTTGAAAGCTAGATTCCTACATTAATTTTCTTTTTAGAGAAAAATTAGATGTTAGATACTTACTAAAAAAAAAAATACTGTGTTGAAAGACTGGTATTATACAGCCAATATGCAGAATACATAAGCAATTGAAAAATAAAATTAAAAAAAAAAAAATTAAGCAGAAAGTCTATTAAAAAAGTTCCAGAATAGTTCAGTTCTGAGTCTGAATGTCAGTAGGTATAATGAATTGCTCTGGAGTTTGAGGATATCTGTATAATAGGAAACTGCAAAAAAATTACACTTCTATTGTTAGCTACAGAATTTATGAAATGATAACATCATGATTGCAACAAATCTAATACAGAAAATATCACCAGGCCGTTTTCAGCAAATCTCCATCTGATTTCTGCACTGTAGAAGCTCATGTTATGTCCAGAGTGTTGATGGGCTTTGGAGTGAGTTTGTTTGACCTTGTGCCCATTTCCACAACGTGAGAGTCTGAGTTCTATTTAATATGTCTGGTGGCTATCACAAATCAGAATAAATGGAAAATAACAGAATCCATCAGTCATCTTTTCTCCATGCTTTAATTATTTAAATTCTGATTATATTTTAAACAACAAAAATGAAATCATCTATTCTATAAATGTGTTAGAAACAATTAGCTAGATAACTCAGCTACAATTCTGTTATTTTCACTGAGTTTTTTGGCCTAAATCAACGAATTTTTTTTCTTTTTTAGCTACTTTATATTATTCCTTAAGTAGTTTGCATTAATGACATATATGATCATCAGCTTATTAATACCTGGGAGAGAGGTTAGAAGTGAAGGAGAATGTGAAATATTGTTCAATTTTTTTAAAATAAGGCTTACTGGTGGTCATATGAATAATTTCTTACAAATGCAGAAAACTAAGTATGGGATCTATTGTTTTCATGCAACTGCAGAAAAAAATGTCTTTTGACTTTACTCAGAGCTTAAACGTTAGAAGGTATGTCCATAGGCAGAAAATAAATACCATCCCCTAATACTCTTTTCTCTTCCTCTTTCTCTGAGCCAGTATATTTATTTCGCATTTGTGTCTTTTTCTCTAAAGCAAACATGAAGAATTTAGTTGCGAGATTATTACTAGAGGGCCATTTTTTTGATCAGCACAAGGATATAACTGTTAAATAATTTTTAGCTTTAAGGAAAAAGAGTTAGATGTGGATTGAAGGTCAGGCAGAATAAAAGTTCGCGTCTGACAAGTCCTAAATCTGTAAATGTCCACAAAATTTTCATTTGTGTAATTAAAAACTACTTTGTAAGCAACTTCTAAACAAATTCCTAAAAATGAAGCCTGAAAGCTGCAACGTCATTCCTGATTTATTGTTCTAACTACAACACTGCTTCTGGCCTTCAGAACTGACTTTTCTTGTTGCTGTCTTCTCAGGCCTGTATTCTCCCTTGCTTACTGCACACCCAGATTTATCTAATC
The DNA here is from genome assembly GCA_013398015.1 of Oreocharis arfaki. Classification (NCBI taxonomy): domain Eukaryota; kingdom Metazoa; phylum Chordata; class Aves; order Passeriformes; family Paramythiidae; genus Oreocharis; species Oreocharis arfaki. Next base: position 185,099 of record VZRR01013890.1, read on the forward strand.
TAAGATACTGGGTAATTGATACCAACTATTATGCTCTAAGCAGCTTTCCAAAGTAGAATTGGGAAGCCTCCATGAATCAACCCCTTAGAAATAACAATGGACATCTTAGAGATATTCTGTGAATCAGATGTAAAATATTTTTCTCTCTTAAATTTTTCGGCTTTAGAAACCCAGAATAACTCAAAATCTATAAGTCTAGAAAAGACATGGAGTTGACAGGTTTGCCAAAAATCTTTGCCTAATTTTATATAACTTTTATTCACACTCAGAACTCTTCATTCAATATCCATTTCATGGCTACTATTCCTTCTGTAAAGAGCTATTAAAAAAAAAAAAGTGCAGTCTAATTTTCCCCTATGACTTACTGTAAAAAGGATATATTCCATTAAAAATACATCAGGAAAGATATAAAATTTCATATTGATTTATTTTTCACTCATTCAAGTAATATTCAGCATTTCATTTTTTGTAGATGGGTTCTACTGCTGTTCCCTGTCATAATTTATTGGCAGCCAAGGTAAGGAATTCATATATATCTATCTGTCTATATTCTTGTAAGGTCACCATTCATTCCAGTGCCACAATGAAAAATAAGCGCAGAAACCATCTTGCAGTTCTTCTGATTTATATTGCTGCATTTCTATTTCTGATACAGCAGGTTTCTACAGCAGACATCCACTGAAAAAATGTCCTGTATCCTTCAGTACCTGGAATCTCAGCATAGCAGTTTGGGTACAGTCATCACCCCAAAACGGTGGCTCACCAGCATAAGTTAAGACCCAGAAGTGAGTCACATATATTGGACTCTTGATATATTCAGGTAAAAAGGGAGAATTCATGTGCATCACATAAGGAGATGGACGTTTCAGTAGAACACAGTCCCATGGACACGTGTGTTAAAATTTCTCTGCCTAGTGAGTGCAGAATAAGTCTTTTGAATTTGTCACCATCATTGAAACCTGAGTTCAATAGCCTGAAAAAATCAATAACATTTTGCAACTGTCTTTTGATTTGCAGAGAGATTAGGTGCTTGTCTGTTTCTTATCGCTGACGTGAATCACGTATCTAAGATACGAGACAACTTTCTGGCTCTGTGGAGTTACCTCAGAGCCTCTGCATGGAGCAAATCTGGTTTTCTGTCTCCTGTTTCTTGGGTCAGCCTGGTGCCTTTGAAGCAACAGAGTATCCTCAGAACCACTCTAAGCTACCCCTGGCTGTAACCAGCTGCCAGGGAGAGTGTAAAAATAAGGAACTAAATCGCTCTTCTCTAGCTTGGGAGTTTTTCATCAATTAGCAAAACAAAATCCTATCCTACTAAACCTACTCACCACTTGAGTCTCATTTTATGGAAAGAAGTCAAAAAGAGTAGAGTTTTTCTATATGTAGTGTGAAAAAACTCTGCTGATGATTTGTGGTATTTTTCTGGCATGGTATATGAACAGAATGCTTCAACTTCACTCCTCTGGAGGTTTGGCATGCTAATGGAAGTTTGTGTCATGCTAAAAGCTCCACTTTGAATACTGTATTCTAGCAAATGCCTTTTTTTGGATGAGCTTATGAATACTTGAATAAATATTCATATACCAAGTATGATTTGAATTTCTCAGATGAAATTACAAAAAAGGGGCTTGAATTCCTGGTAGATATCCACAGAAATATAATACTAATAATACTAATATCAATAAAATAAAATGTACTTTTTGTTCCACAATTAAAGATACAAGTATAGAAGTCATCTAAAGATTATTACAACACAAAAAAAAATCTAAATAGATACAAATAAAAATATATGTGTTGCCAAGTAGCTTAATGTGTAAAGTAACCTTTACTCAATACCCAAATACAGGATTCAGAACAATTTGTAAATTGCAAAGGGACTATGAAAACAAATGGGTATATTTGCATAATGTGCAGCACTATGGCGCATCATTGCTGCTGGGAATTATTGACAAAAAGGAAGAAGGACAATGACTGCTTTTTCCTCTAAAGTGCAAACTTGTAACCTCGTTGAAATATGTCAAATTTAACAGGAATTAAGGTGAAAATATTGTAAGAATATAGTCTGGTTGGAAACCGTATGGTCAGGTTGACAATCCTCAAACTGAAAGGGGACAAGCTTGACAACAGTTTAAAAACATTTCAGAAGAAGTAATACCTTTTTCATAAAATACATGCTTATTATAGAGCTACAAATGAACACAAAGCAGCAATTTAAAGTTCTGAAGCTAGTTATCTCACAGTCACTAAATTCACTAGTCTCAACGTGTCACTAAATTCTACTATAATCTGTTATGACTGTGAGTAAAACTGCTAACTTTAGGAAAACTCTTATTCTATTCCGAAGGAATTGCTCTAGTGCAATGCAGTTTGGAGTTAGAAAAAAACCACTTGTTCATATGGTTCAGAAGAAAGTGAGCTGATTCAGTTGAAATAAGGACAATTCTGCTGTTTTTATTCCATTCCTCAAATGAGAGAAAGATTATGTTTGCATTAATTCAGAGCGACTCATATGCCACTTTCGTCCTTTTTCTAGATTGCCTGTATCAAAATAAAACACTGAAAAGTCTTTATTTTCATCTAAGAGACAGAAATCCTCCCCAGGGTAGTCTGATTCCAAGGCAATCTGATTCCAGACTGAATCTATGACAGTATATTTGTGGCCTGTCATTTTAAAGAAAGAAAAACAATGCCAAAATTAAACTTTGAGCTTCCTATTTATTAATAATCTGCTGTTATATTTTAATTACTGTTATAAATACTTTTGACCATTAGATCTTGCTTAGGTCCCGTCTGGTGCCTCACTGTCCCTTCTGAGACAGTGTGACTCACAGCAGGCATTCCTTTTCAAGTCTACACCTGAAATACGCAATGCTCCAACCATGCCCTTGAAAATGGTGGATATCTCACAACACCTGAAGAAGTTTTCTGTTTTGTTCCAGGAATGAAAGTAATTTCTTGAAGGCCTGATTTTCCCACATTTCTGTTACACCACCAGTCCTGATCAAGTACAGAGCTCCAAAAAGAGAATAAATCTTGCAAAGTCTATGAGAATAACTTTCATAATTCTCAGGCATTAGTAAATCTGCAATTATATGTCTGCTGCGTGCTGTTTAATACTCACTGCTCCTGAAGGCATACATGTAGGTGCTTCTGAACATCTCCCCCCACTCCAAAAAGAGGAGGCCACATTTTCCAAAATACTTTGGATTCAGAAAGTCTTCAGAGTATAATGAGAATATTGAATATTATGTAGGCTGCTGAACACTCTAAGTCTTTTAAAATCTATTTAGATTTTTTTATCAGATTTTTCACTTCTAGTGACAACAATTAAAACTGTGAGGAAATTACTTAAATTTTAATTTCTGCTGTGAATAAGCATTATTTCTTCTTAGTGGTATAATTATTTGTATGTATTACTTAGTCAAGGTCTCAAGTGTGCCTGAAGTGTTCCAGATAAATTGTCATTTACAAAGAAAATGATGGTTGATTGATTAATTCTAGTGAGAGAATATGCCTAAAAATTCCTATACTTAAAGAAATACAGACAAGATCCAGTTGTCTGGAGGAATATTTGCTTTTTTCCCTCCCTTTTTATACTTTTTTCTGTTTTTATAAGGAGAAAAAGAATATAAAGGATTTCAATTTACATGTGAGTAAGGAACAGACTGTAAAAAAAGCAGGGAAAGAGACTTTCTTTAGTTTAGACTGTCAGATCAGAAACTAGTAGGTCTCAAGAGCAGAGGATATAAGTTCCAACAGTGAAAATCTTATTATGCTGATATATTTTTACAATTTCAATTAATCATTTAATGAAATAACAGCCGTGGAGAGATTGTGACGAAAAGTAAAATGCCGGCTGTAGGGAGCAAAAAAACTAGAATAGGTCACACAGATGAAGCCCCTGAGAAATAACCAGGATAACAAAATTTTCATACATTTTTATTTCATGTCACAGTAACTATGTTATCTGTTCTAATTTGCAAATCAGCTTATATTTTCTTAGAACAGTAGCACATTTTTTTAATGTAAACAAAACTGTTCCCAAACCTTAATATTTATTTACTGTTAAAATTAATACAGGAGACTCGTGGGACCTTTTCAAAGCTTCTGACAATATCATCCTGTTACTTTACATGATTTACTTTTTTGCTTTCTTACTTGTTGATTTCTGTCCAAAATGATTATATAATCTCTTTGCAGAAAGGGATGATGGAAAAGAAATCAAATCTAGTCTTTGATGTTGGCTTAATAACCATTTAAGTATTCCACCTTTCTATATTTTCTATGCCCAATACCACAAGCACTTCTCCCCCACCCTACCATCAGTTAAACACTACTACCACCACTACCAAGAAGACTGTGAATGCAGATCAATTACCAGTAACTGGGTGGATTTATGCCACAATCTTGAGAACACTTAATTCCACGCCAGTGTTTACTCATGTAAATGAGTACTCCTTCAGATCAGAAATTAGAATTTAAATTAGAAGATTTTCACCCAGAGGATGATTCAGCACTGGGACAGCCTCCCAAGGGAAGTGGTCACAGCACCAAGTCGGACAGGATTCAAGAAGGGTTTTGACCATGCTCTCAGGCACATGATGTGACTCAGGGATGGTGCTGTGCATGGGAGTTGGACTGGATGATCCTAGTGGGTTACTTCCAACTCAACATATTCTGTGAGTCTATAAAGATGGCGTGAGGTAAAAGTAGTCTCCTATAGAGCTTTCTGAGTGTAGATCCCAGTAACAATGTCTTAGGGTACCTGCAGCACCTTCCAACAAGAGGTGAAGAAAAATGATGTGGAGCATCTGCAGTGCTGACTCCGGCGCATTTTGATCAGCAGTGCTGATCTGGTGCTGACTCTGGCAGGCTTTGATCCAAAGCCTGTTGGCACTAAGAGAAAGTAATTCATCTTGATGCTGATGGTTTGGCATAGGAATTATATTATCATCCACCTCAAGCCAGACATCTGGTAACAGGACAAAACCTCTGCAAAGTGTAGTTCTGAGACCCTAAGGATAAAAATTTTCTACCTGTCCTTTCTTTCTGATTCTCAAATACCAAGGTCAAGCTTTCCTGTTCAAAGCAAGAACTTGACTGTCTTTGTCTTTTCCTTATCCAGTTTGAGAGAGAGTTTCAGGATTGCTTCTTCAGAGAAGATGGCATTCCTGGTATCCATTTCGTATTTGAACACAGTTTGAAATTAGAGACTGATGAAATATCTGTAATATTGGTACCTGTCAAAAATGTGGTGGCGTAACTATAGTCTTCATCACTGTGATTTATGATCCCTGAATTTTATACCATTTAAAGTAAAAATATGAGCCAAATGTGTGTGTGTTTGCAGATACGTGTGTTTCTATGTCTACATGTATTACCAAAAAAAGGCTCGTTGAATGAGATTTTTAATAGTAAATACTGCAAATGTGAAGAATTATCTTGTAAAAAACATACATGCCAATAAAGCTGTATGATTTATACTAGCTAATAATATTACCTTATCTGATTAATAAAAATTTCTCTATGGCCAGGGTAATTTCAAAGCTGTAGTCATTCCAACATCTTTTTTTCTGTTCAACTTTCAGAGGCTGCTGAGGTTAGACAGACTCCTTCCTCAGCTCTTCTAGGAAAAAGCAGGAGGGAGGATGAGGCTAATGATTTTATATCTCCTTAAACAAAGACAGAAATCTCTAGTAAGTGTAATTACATAAAGTTAAATTTATTCTTGTCTTCAGTGTATTAGACTAGCTGTCATAAATTTAACAAAATTTAAACTGCAAACTGCAGTCGAATAATCTTAGGGCAAGTCACGAGATGAGTTGTTTATTTCTGTTGGGCTTATTACCACCACTTGACCTAATTATTTTGACACTTCTACAGTAACACTTACGAATAAAAATAAATTGACAAAAGATGTAATTTTTTTTTCCCTCAAGGATAAAAGTAGGAGGTAACGCTTTTCTAAAAAGTAATCAAAATAAGCCATCTTTAAAAACTGTAATGTAAATATTTTAATTAAAATCTCTTACCACTGGTTGAGTGAAGATCTTTTCTGAAAGATGAGAAGGAAAATGAAGGGCCTTCTGAACAAAAATGGAGATTAAACCTAAACTCTAGACTTTGATTATTTTTATGCCAGATTGGTGTTATACAGATCAAATGAGCTGAGACCATAAAGTAAAATGGAGAACGTGGATTCAGAAAATGATCATAATAATATTGTTACCAGGGAAAATAATCACAGGTATCTTCCTTCTTTTATTAAGATTACAGGCAGACATATACAAGAGGTAGTTGAGTGAGAGGAAAGGCCTTTTATTTTACCAGCAACATGCTGTCAATTTCTCAAAAGATGGCAGAGGTTCAGAACCCTCCAATCTTCAAACCAGTTCTCAGATATGAACAACTGGGCTGCTGTGATAAAGCCTAGGATATTAGTAGGCAGCCAGCATCTTTGTCGTAAAAATATACATACATTTACATATAAATATAGACATAGAGGCACCTAATTATTCTGGTTTTGCAAGGAAAAATGCATTTTTGAAAATGTTCTGCTTGGTTTGGTGGGAAGGAAGAACATTAGCTACCTAAAACACAGTGCTGCCAGGAAAATTTAAAGGGGAGAGGGTTTTTAAAATTATTGACATGTTCTTTGAAGTTATAGACATTTTAAGTTATAGACGTTCTTTCTTCAGGAAAAGACAGATTTATGAATAGATTCTTGTTCATAAGGTGAGAAAAAAGTATCTTTTTTTTTTTAATTCTATTTAATATGTGTCACCCTGGTATCGTTCTACTACTATTTCTTTTTCAAGATATAGGTTTTGAGAATTGTTCTCCGTTTCCCAAATGAGTCCCTCTCATGTAGCATAGGACTCCCATCACACATTTTATCACCTCGACCATAAGCTGAGGCCAAATGCAAATTCCTCGATCTTAAGGAAACACGAAACAAACCAAAAAGAGGAAAATAATGTTAATCCTTATATGAAGATTGCACTGGTAGATTTGGAATGATGAGAGGTGAGAAATAATATCATTTAACTTTTAAGTCCTGTCCTTGCCTCTAGCTAACCAGTGTGAGGAGCAGTTTGAACAGTAGCAACAGACCAAAACCGCTGAAACTGGCAAACCCACAAAGATAAAGGCTGGCACTGAGTTTTATACCCTTTCGACTTCATTGGATTACTTCCAGAAGCACATAAAAACTCTTTCAGATGCTTTTGTCCAAATATATCCACCTCTGAGTACACTGTCACTTCTTCTTTCTTGCTTTGTTGCATGAAAGGGCAGCACCATGAGGAAACGGGGTTGCCAAACAACAGAGTGCAAAATCCTGCCAAAACCTCTAATCTAAGCTTTTAGGAGCTCAGTGATTTACCTGCTCTCAAAACCAGCAGGTCAGAACCCCAGACCTTCAACAGTCTATGCTTCCTCCATGGCTGCCAGGGACCATGCTTTCTCTTCCTGTGCAACTGCTATCCATTCGTAGCAGAAACCTTAAAAACCAGGCAATGAATTAGATCACTGCTCGCAAGGTCAGAAATCTCCTGACAGATAAACTGAGTAATGCAGCTGATTAACTTCAAAAGCAAATAGTCACATCTTGTTCACAGGCAGCAGAGGGTGATGATCCTTTGTCACAAATTCATTGTCCATAAGAAGGACATCATACATTTGGTGCTTAGGATAATCTTTTTTTTTTGACAAGTTTGACTTTCTCTCCTATAGTTTTTTCAAGGCAGTGATAAAAAATCTGCTTAATTCAATCCAGAAAAGTTATTTAAAAGGGATTTTATTTTTACATGCTTGATATAAAATCACCAAAACGTGTTTTAGCGCGAAAGATAAGGCCATTCTTGTACATTTTATGAAAGTTGCTACAAATCAAATTCAGGTTTTGAAATTATGTCACTGTTTTAAGAGTTGGCTCATACTCTGCTTCTGCCAGTTTAGCCATACTGGTTCTGTCAATATCTAATACTTACAGAAAAGTGAAAATCTCCAGTACAACTATGCAATTAGAACAGTATGGTGGTGTGATTCCCCTCCCCTTTTCCCCAAGATCCTGCCTGCCATCACCTCCCCTTGAATAGGGATGCCTCTCAAGGTTATTCCTTGAGGTTCAGAAATTCCTCGCTGCGACAGATTCTCAGTTTAAAAACCTTAGTTAAGTGATATAAAGGATTGATTGCACATATACAATCCTTTAGACATAAACCATTAACGAAACCTGGGACTAGGAATGCATCCAGTCACATCGAGACTCCCTTTTGAGAAGGAGTTTAGAAAGCAAGGGGATCCTTTTGTCCATTCTGTACCTTAGGACTCAATGGGAGAGTCTCCCTGACAGTTCTGCCTGACCCTGTCTTCTACACAGCAAATAATCAAGTGCATCTTGCCATTGAATAAACCAATGTCGTATTTACCATTGAAATTGATTGCATTGGAAAAGTATTTTGTTGCTTCCCTCTTACAGGAGAAGTGCATGATTCCATCCATGAAGAAAGGAAGAGATGAAGACCTGTGCTATCAACAAAACTTTGTAATTTATGTCAATTTATAAGATAAATGTTGATGCCTTACTGATATATTAATTTTTATTCTTGATAATGATATTTAATTATCCTAGCACTAGCTATATACTCCAGCAAAAACACCATCCCTTACAGGAAGACTGTTAAGGAACTACCATTCCCTTTGCTAAATTATGCTTCATTAATAGATCAAGGTTTTAGAATATTACCTCCAGAAAGTTTCCTCTTCTTAGTATGGGAGAGCTTAAAGTAAGAAACATCATTTTTTCTCTAGAATTATTATAATGATAAACTATTCCATCTTCATCTTTTTACAGTTTAAACATAAAGGACTGATCCTTTCCCAAACGGAATCTTCCAGCAGAGAAGACTTTACTTCTTTATTTAATTCCACCGCCCTCACACCTCCAGCCATCCAGTGTAAGCCTGAATTTGTTTCTTATTCACCAGTCTGAACTTACTTGTTATTCACCAGTAGTGAAAATGACTATTCTGCTTCCATGTAAAAATGACATGCAAAACTTTTCTTTGGAGTTAATATGTTTTAGAAGACCAAACCAGTCCTGGAAGTTTCGACACACATGGATCTAAGATTTGAGCCTATGGGAATTTCATACTTGGAAGGATTTTAGGGTTTGCATAACCATAGTAGAATCTCTCCCATCATGTCCTCTAGTTCATACACTCTTTCCCTGGAATGAGCAGCATTTGCTGTAGGTGGTTTATCATACAGCAATCTCTCAACTGCTTTCCTGTCTTTCTGCATGCTATTGATAATTTGCTCATGATTTGTTGCAGCAAAAGCCGATGAAACAAACATTATTTAATTAAAATCTAATTCAGAAAAACTTCTAAGCACTGTCACACTGAGCAAATGCAAGCTGCATACACAGGAAGAGTGTAATCTGTGCTTTTTGGAAATTTCTTTCCACAGTTTTTCTTTGAATTTCAACATTCCCTAAATATATAATCTGTATCAGTACCTGTGATCGTAGGAAATGCCTCTGCTGTTGTGTCAATTTCTACCTACTTTTTAGAACAATTCACTTGCCGAGATATGGAGGGTTATTTTAAACAAAAGCCCAAATGAAAGCTGTCAGAACTAGGCACACAATGCTGGCACTCTCTAATTTTCTATAGAAGGTCCAAGGAATTTTTTGGTACTCATTTTCACAAGTTTCCCATGGGCTAGGCTTCTTAAAATTGGATCTCATTACTGAAACAAACAAAAAACCCTGACAAATACACCCAGAGGAAACAACATCATCAACAAAAAAAAAATGCATTAAAAGATGTGAATCAAACCTCAGCCACATAAAATGTTAATGCTAACTTGGATAAAGTTCAGAGGGAACTCATACAGCTTTTCATTGGAAATCAATAAAGATGTGTTATTGCATTTTCCTGCAGATAATTTTTAAGTGTCTCCTACTGCCAAGTCTCTAACTTACTATGAACATAGAAATCAACATGAGAGACAGAAAAAAAGACTTCTAGTAGGACAGATGGTTTGTTATTTCATCCTTGATCTGCAAATGTGTGATTTTAGAGAAGCCATTTTTAATTTTCACCAGTAATTCACTAAACCTAATACAAATTCATGTTCTTTAATCCTATAAACTATAGAAGAATTAATAGAAAAGTTCCTGGTTTTGTCAGTAAACTTTAACTGCCTTGGATATAACATTTACATTGTGTGTTATATCAAATTTAGTCCAATGTATATTTCAAATAAGTTTTGCAGTGTATTGTGCTTTTTAAGCTCTTCTCATCCCTAAACACTCAAGAAATTTTTCTTTACTAAAATACCATGTTAGTCAAAAAATGAGGCACAAAGGATTGTACAAAATCCTTTAGAAATTCTGCAGCAGTCTTGCATGTCTGATGGACTGAATGCTGAGCACAGAATTTGCATAAGTCCTGTCAAATCACAAAAGAAAAGCACTCTTTTTTCTCCTTAATTACAAGAAGCTAGGCAGTAAAGCACCAGCACTACTCAGATCTTACATTCCTTCCCCATTACTATCAGACTGAATTAGCATAACAGAAAAATGTGTGTGTATCTAAACAGCAAAAGACTAAGTGTCAAAGGATTACATCAGATAAGGTGTTACCACATTATTTCTTCCACTATACAGAGGAAGAAGGAAAAAGAGCTGCAACTTTACACGTTAGCAAAGATGCTGAATTCTATTTGCAAGTATTTCTGTAAAGCACATTGCAAGGATAAAATATTTTAATATAGCTACTGAGGATACCTCTGCTACTTCAGTAAAAAGGGCACTTTCTAGCAATGAGAGATGCAGAGAAGATCCTTCACTTTTTTTTCCAACTAGAGCTCTCTAATTCCATTATCCCTGCAAAATTCTGCAAAGTGTATTTGACCTAAAGTAAGCATTTGCTAAAAGTTATACGAAAGCAAGATAGCACAATGAGATATTACCACATGGAGGTAGTATTTATTGCCTAATGTGGACTGACATCAACTTTGCACTAACCTGGATAATATGGAGCTGGGCTAATGACTAAACCTAGAAAATATGTAGAATCTATCATAGTATGTTAAGCAGAAATGGGTACCATTGCCGTGCACTGGAATTACACCTCTGAATTAAACTGTTCAAATGGCTCCTGGCTTGCTTTTGTCCCTCAAATTGCAGTGTTCCAAGCAATCCCTGGAAGAGCTGGCCAGTAATTGTGGGGCAGAGACCATTAGCAATAGAAAATTTTACGTAGCTACTGGAAAGAGCTATATGGAGAGCTCCTTTTCTCTGTGTGTCTGCAAAAAACCTGTTTTGGTGAGGCAGGATTGTTAACTTTATGTCAGCAACAGTCATGCCAGACTTAGTTTGGCTCCTGCAGGGTCAGTTGGGTTTCTGCTTTACTTCAGCCACATTTGGAAGAGGTGACTCATTAAAGTAAGTCTGTGGCCTTGCCAGCAAGGGGTTTCAGCTGATATGTAGCACTGCGCCAGAATGCCATCTGGGAAGTGCCATGAAACTCATTCTGCCCTAATGGGCACAAAAGATCAGCGTGAAAGGCTGATTTGCTGGGAGCTGGCCTGGCATTTCAACTCAGACAGCCCATTTGGGATGAGCCTGTGTTGGAGCACTCTGCTTCAGCAGGCTTAGATCCAGGACCTCAAGGTATTTAAGAGACTGTCTTTTTGTGATGCCAGTTTTTTCCTAGCTGCACTTTCTTGCTGAAGATCCATGTGGCCCAAAACCCTTGGAAGCAGTACAGCTGCCCACACAGAGCTCTGAACCTTCATTAAACTGGAGCATCCTGGCTCTTTCTGGGCAACCAACGGCATCATTAAACCATGGAATGTGTTTTCCAATTGAATGTTTCAGGTCTAGGAATATATGGAAAAAACCTTTCCTCTTTGCTCCCCTGCTTCCTGAACTTAAGGAAGTTTTAACTAACATAATGAAAATGTGAAAGTATTCTGGCTATCTCATGGCTGCCCAATCAAAGAGACCATGAGCAGTGGTGAGTGGAGTTCTTTTCTCTTCAGCTCACCTGAGAAATTCAAACCAGATACAGAAAGAGATGGAGAAATAATAACTAACATTATAATACATAGTATTTGTAATTTCTACAAGATAACCCATCAGGAAAACATTAATGAAATGTTTCATAAGTTCATCAGAGAATGTCATGGCACAAATGCCCTTAGAAAGACTTCGATGTAACAAATGCAATTTCTTTCTTTAGTGTTAAGAAGATATTAAATTAATGGATGTTGTGATCTCATTCAGGTCACCAGAAAATATCCTAGATACTGAAGTGTCTGAAAAAGTATACCTTTTCTAGCTAGAGAATTAAAGTGTGTAAATTCAGTCAGGAATTTAAGAGATGGTGTAGTTAATGGAGAAATCTATATGCCCTGAGTATGTATTCAGAGATCCTAAATATAGTGCCTGCCTTTTTTTATGTTGATTGGATCACAGAAATGCAAAGGAAAAGAAATGACCATGTGAATGTGTGAACTAAACGAAAAATTGGCAATTGTCAACAAATACAAAATTCCAGACCAAGAATGCCCTGACATTAACCAATTTTCGGTAGGTGCTGCCTGCACCTGATCCTAGTTATTTGCTACTAAAATAGTCAGCCATGATTTTCAATTGTTTATGAATCTGGTCTGACAACTTGTACAAGTTGTTTCTCCTCTCAAAATCATAATAATATTGGCCCTAGCAGGAGGTCTGTCTGATATGCATCGAGATTTTCAACAAAGAAAGCCAAAGGAATCAGCTTCAGATAGTGATTTTCTTTTTTTTTTTTTTCTGGTCATTCCTTGTCACACTAATAAAACACTTTCCAGGAAAAGAGGTTTTACTGTAAAGAAAATACTTTTACTAGCCTCTACGTATATGCAGAGCAAGATATTTTAACATATTTATGAATTTGTAATTTAAAATCAGGCTCACTATAGTCGCCTTGCAGTCTGCATGAAACTCGGATGCTGGCAAACTGCAGTAGAGTATTCAAATAATCTCTGCACCCTTTTGTCTGCACTCACAAAGGATTTATGGAGGAGAGTTTCCAAACCAGTGATGTAGAACTGTGAGTATTTGAGGCATCTCTTTGCTGGATTTAGGGTGATGCACAAGAAGTTTCCAGCGGTAGAAGGTGGAAGAAAACACATGGAGGAACTAAGAGACATTAGTGATCATTGGAGGAAGGAAAAAGGCATATACATGCTCATTAATCATATTCACACAGCTGTTTTGCCAATATTTCTGCTCTACATAGAAGAGCTCTGAGTTGTGCACTCAGTCTGGATTAAGGACTATTGTTTCGTCTTTTTTTGTTTCTGAGTGTCTTTAATTTGAAAAAGAAATCAGACAAAAACAGATTCTAAAAAATTATTAGCGATTGAAAAAAAATTATTTTCCAGTCTTATTATATGCTTAGAGCCAATATTATTAATCCTCTCAATTTCACAATTATTTTCATGTCTTCACCATAGGTTTCCCGAGCAGCTTGTCTGTGTTCTTGAGTGTCTGAAGGGAAATATTTTCAGTCTTTAGTGTGTATGACCATAAGAGGCATGTTTGAAGGACCTTGCTAGACTTAGTTCATCAGGTTATTTCACTTAACAATTCGAAGACCTTTTGGTGGATTTTTTGTGGAGGTTATTATATATTAATGTGAATCAGTTATCTCACAATGGTTTTATTTTGCAATAAAGGTTGATACAACACAGAAATACAGTTTTCTATGGCATATTCTGTATTATATGGATTGTGAAAGAGCCAGCCAAAGTAGTGGGTCCTTAAAAGTTCCTTATATCTCAGTGATTTTGTACAAGATCCTTTATAGTGTAATAGGACATTACATGTGGAAGAGATCACGACAAATTCAAACAGGATTTTTTTCTTAAGTATATAAACTTGATCAAATTCTTGACAATGACAGGCCTATCAAAGGACTATGGCCTCCAGCTGGGCAGCATATCCCAGCCAGCCCCACAGCAGACTGATCCTTAGGCAATTTCCTTGGATGCCAATACAAGCAATGTTAGAGCCAGGGTTTTCCATGGTGCAGCCAGCCAAGTATCCAGATGCTGTTGCTGGAAAAACGTATATCGCAGCAGAGCACCTGGATTTTGCAGCTGTAATGTTCAATGTTTAGTTTGCAGTTAAACCTTCTCAAAGTATCTGGGATGAATACTGGGAATAAGAAAGACAAATTAGGTTCATTTGGAGCAGTAGCAGAAAGTAAACGTAAGAATATAAGTGCAAAGCATTTTCCATGTGGCAAAACCTTTATACTGTTATCTTCCTGTCTTCATCTCCCATTATCTCACATTCCTTTACATATTCCATCAACTCAAGAATTGACCTCTTTTTTTTTTACTGACAAGTAGTACCTAATTCAGCGGAATTATCTTAGAGTACCTATCAACAGAATAGAAACCTCAAAGAACCCAGCCATAGCGACAAAGGTGCATTTTCCAGATGAGATCTGATTTTGTAATGAGTTCAGAGTTCAGTACTGTAGTTTGAAAAACACAATGTGTATGTGTGCCTGCTGGAAAATTGAACTGAAATTCTTTAGCATAGCAATGTTACTTGTTGGTAGTTCAACTGTGGGAAAACTTACATCCTTAATGGTACAATATTTGAAAAAATTATCTAGTCCCTTTAAGATCTTCTGCAACTGAAAATTTTTTTGGTTTCTCCATAAAATGCTGTGCATTTTCTACAAATGTAGCTACCTGTCATAAAGTTTCAGTGCAACAGATTTTTATGGATTTAGGTCTTATTAAAATAATTTTTAAATTGTCTCATGAATCCAAGAGTGAAGCTACTAGAAGGTGCCATCTTTCCTCTCACCATTCCAGCCTCAGAAATAGAAATATTGTGGAAGCAAAGAACAATTACTTGATATGTTCTCAGCAAAAGTTCCCAGAAAAATCAGTTTAATGTGACCTGGAAGGAGATGAATTAGTGAATGTTCTCTGAGTCACATTCTAACCTACATTTTCCCTTACTTTCACAAAGTCCCAGGATAATGAACAGATATGAGAGACAGCAGAATTTGTTGCAATGTGACTGGGGTTATTAAAATACACTTTACATTTGTGAGCTAGTATAATGGAAATTCATACACTGAAGATGTCAGACATGCAGGAAGTGCTTGGATTTTCTGATAAGTCACTATTCAGAGCTGCTGCCTTCTGCTATAGAGAGATGAATTGGTTTATCCCGTTAAATCAAGGCTCTTCAATGACATATGCATGTATTGTGCAGTAGCATGATTTTCAGAAATATGTATTACTTGCCTAACGGATTTTTGTATAACAGAAATTGAAAATTAAAAATATCCCTCTAAAAAAATGGAAATCTTTGTCATCCCACTTCAGGATAAAAACTAAAAATAAAACTTTTAAAAGCAAAGGGATTCCCAAGAAAATCTTGGTTTGGAATAACATAAAGAGAAATATTTTGGCTTGCTTCCTGCCCGAAATTCCTGCCAGTTTTACTGGTGGCAAGTGAAATTGCTGAAAGCCTTCCCAGCAGAAAAAAAGTGCTTCTGCACCCTATTAGCTCACTACCTCTGTGCAATTAATTTTTCTTTTCATGACCAAAAAAAAAGAGCAAATACTTCAAAATTTCAGACTTGAAACATCAATTTTGTTAAAATTTCCCATTGAAAAGTATTCCAACAGAAATTTTCTAAGTAGTTTTAGTCGTGGCATAATAAATATCAGTCAAACACTTTTGATTTAACATTTATTTTAATCAGCATAGTATTCACCATAGCATCTAAATTGCACTCTTTCACACCTCAGACTTTGAGTTTTCTATAAAACTTTGTTTTAGATGAAAGATGAAGGAATACAATAAATAATACAGTGTCTGGTACACAAGAATTTAAGGATTCTTGACAAAGACGGTTAGACTGAACTTCATAACCTTCTATTTACTAGACAAACATAATTTCCATTCTACAAATGGGGAAATAAATTCATGTGGGTTGCTCATCTCAGCAAGATAGCACAAAAATTCTGCAGAAAATGATCCTTTAACCTATTTTCCTCATTTTTGGTCTCCAGTGTTATCTAGTGCGTAGTTGATCTTCTTTGTTTTGGCATGGCTGAGATTGCTTATAATAAGCTTCTTGTAGGACAAGAAATACAAGGGTGCATCTGAGAGCAACATGAGAGAGTCCCTAGTGCCATCCTGTAAAAACTGTACCTTATATAAATGAATGTTATGACCAACTGCGTCTTTTACGCAATTCAACATCTATTTTCTATCAGGCTTGGACACATTTATTTTGTTGATCTATAGTATCTAATGCTCCTACTTAGACAATCATTATGTATGTCTCTGTAGATTCATTTCTTATAATAATTTAGTTTTTAAATATGGTTTATTGCTTTGGAAAACTGGTTGTTTCTTATAGACAGATGGAATTGACTGGAGAGCCCTGGCAGCTGTGAATGCTGAAAACTGACATTGCCTCAGAATGTTTAATTTCTTTCAATTTCATCTTGATCACAAAATCCATCAGTTTCTTGATCTGATTTATTTCATATTAACTTAGTACCCTGTAGAGCGCTATTTCCAAGGCAAAGCAAAATGAAATTTACAGAACTGCAGATATTTTCTTAACTGTAAGAGCTAGGAAAGACAGCACTTCAAGAGCAGGCAGGGATTTAGAAGCTGAAAAGTTAATCAAAAAGCTGACCAAAAATTGGACTTTCAAGTTGTTTCCTCCTCCTCAGAACATTAGCCTTTTGTTTGGATTATACAGAAAATCAGACAATAATTACCTGCTACACTGGGTATGATAATTTCCTGCTACAAAACCTGATGGGTTTTGTTTCTTTTTGCCATTTTTGCTCACACTGGGTTCTAAGTGCTCAGGATTGCCATTACCAGACAGCAGAAGAATTGAGTAGAAATCTACAAATGTAAAGAAAAGAACAACTTTTTTCTTTTTTTCTTTTTTTCCTTTTTCCAAAGTGAAAAGTGTCTGTCATTTGGCTTTGAAAGCATTTCAGTAATGTTTTTCTACAGCAACAGAGCAGAAAGTGCAAAGGAAAAAAATAGCAAAATTAGAGCAGAGAAGCATCTTGTCTGGTGTTATCACTGTGTATCTGTGTTGGATTTGGGCAATGTTGACAGTTCTTTTCCTTTTTTTTGTTTAGAGTTTTTACAGTTTATGCCATACTGTACGTATTATGCCTGAGGCAGGTTTTTTTTAGCTGCTGCAGTGATTCTAAAAATCATAGGACCATGATCTTCATTCATATTTTTCAAAAATCCCTTACAATTGAGGGACTTATTCTCAAGATAGATATCTTTCATCTGTGCTTTGTAGCATGAAGTAAAATTGAGTCCTGTATGTTGCTGGAAGCTCAGCAAGGACGCTTACCTCTGTGACTGATGCTGCTTGCTTCACAAACTCAATTGTTTAAACACAGTGAGCATGCTGGATAGGGATTTTGTTTTGAAGCGGCATCATCAACCACCATTACAACTTTGTCATTTCATTTTTCACACTCCTGGTTTAGAACAACGCACAGCTAGCACTTAAATAAAAATTTTTAGACTCTCAGGAAGCCCCAGGAATGTCACCACAGTGGCTAGTATCTGTTCTGCTCCTGCAAGTTTTGCAAATGCTACAGCAGGAATAAAGCACAGTTAAAGATGATAGTTTTGAAAATCCATTATTAATAGTATTTAGGCATTCTTCTAGAAAGACATAATCACTGAATGAGCAGTCTTGCACCTGCCAAAGCTATAGGATCTTGAAACAGATTAATTCCTGCTTGTTATATACTACCATTGTTTGTTCCATTATCCATCTACAATCTTGTGTCTAATTCATACTTAACTGGTTGGGTGAAAGCCACTCTAATGTAGGACTTGTAACTGGACTGGAAGATATCTGTGGTACTCAGTGAATGGTGCTTTCATGTGTGATCAGTGTAAAATTCAGAGTGTACTGTCCTGTTCTTCCAGGGAGGAAAATCCTACATTTACACCCAGATTTTGCCAGCACACTTGAAGCTTTCTCTTTCCTATTTGGGTATGGTGTGATGCCATAAGACTGACAGTAGGTAGATAAAATGGCAAGTGTTTGTCTCTTAACTAAAAAAGCAGATTAGTTTTGCTGTCAGGCCAAATTCAGGTGTTTTACAGGGAAAATCAAACACAAAAGATGTTAAATCCTCAAAACCAGTATGAAGAATCTCCGTAACAGCAATACAGAAACAGTGCTAAAGAGATTCTACCTCACTTTCTGGACAACTTCTCCTCCCTGAAACAGGATATTCCTTTTTTTTGCTTTCTTTTTTTCCTCAAAGTCAGCTTTCCATAAGCCTAGAAAATGCTGTTTTTCAAATCTTCACAAGGCAAAACAAACCACCCTATGTGATCCACCACCTCATACAGATAGAAGCAAGAAGACAACTAAAGGCAGAGAAACAAAAATCTAGCTGTGGCTGAATACTTCAGAAATCTGTTAAGAGATTTTCTTAGAAGATATTATCCTCTTTTTCCTCTTTGCCTCTGACAATCATGATGAATATTTAATGCAATATATTGCACATGAAATGTTAAATAAAGTTTAATTCACATCTTCCTTTGAGATAACCCAGAGGTTCTTCAATTCTATGAACACTGTTGCCTGGTAATTCCAAAATTCTGGAATACTATTTTAAAGGTCTATCAAATGAAAAAGGATGAATGTTCACGTCAGGGATGAAGAGGTTCATATTTAAAATGTGTGCATTTAAAGATGCTTTTTTTAATCTACTTCATAGGCTGAGAAGTACAAAATAAAAAATGGTATTAATGGAGCTTCAGGTTTTCAGAGCTTTCCCTGGAGAAATCTCCAGCTAAAATGAAAGCTACTCTCAGTAAGTACCTGCAGTGCAAATAATGTTTAACAGAATTAAGGAATAGAAGTTGAAAAGTGTAAGGAAGTGCCTAATCACAGAAATCTACATGTGCCCAGATTTCTCTTTCTCATACTTTTTAAGCTTTTCAGAACAGAAATGAGAACAAAATATGAAAATGTCTGACCTTTTCTTCCTAGATTCCTTACTTGTATGGGGCTTCTTTATATGTTCTGTATAAAGAAATGTTTCCCAGGAGGTGTCCAGGATCATTTGTACAAAACAGAATGGTTTTGCTGTATTGAGAAACTTTTTATGATCATGAAAATGAAATGAGTTCAGGAAAACACACATCCTGCACAAAATGCTTAAGGCCCATGGAAACATTATTATTCAATTTTGCTGAAGGTGTTCCCCACAAAGACACTTTACAGCAGGCAGTCCCTTCTGGCAATTCGAAATCACTCTGTGAATAAGAGACCAATCTTGCCCTCACAGATTGTGCTGCTGTGCTATTGCTGCTTTATTCCTTTTCACAGAAAGCTGTTTTTCAAAACCTATGAGAACTTTGGTAAGGTGGATACAGCAATGCTGACAAAAATCTCAGTTTTTGTGCAAATAGAAGTAGCTCTATGTGATACTCACACCAACTAAACTTCTGAATTGCCCCTTGATATATCTAGAAATATTATGTAACCCATATTTAGTAATCCGTGTAATGTGCGCAGTGTAACTCTGTGAGATCCTCAAGCCTACTGCTACAACAAAATTGCAAATTAACGCCAAATAATATTGCTTGAGGGAAAAAAAGTGACTTTTAAAATATAGCTCAAAGGTGGGATTTTTTTTCCTTCATATCAATCAAAAGCTCACTTGGTAATTGATTCCTGGATCTACCTAGGGTTAACCTAAACACTAAAACCTTCATCTAAAACCATTTTTCTTAGTAATAAGTCAACTCTTACTGACTGAAAGTGGATTTGCTTCAGGCCTCATGTAAATAAAATATAATTAATTGGAGATCTGAGCAGAAATTAAAGCCACACAAAGGGCAATTTTACAGTTCTTTTAATTTGATGTGACATAAAACCATATACAGTATAACAGCAGAGAATTGTAAGAAAAAGCGTAAGAAAACTCAGAAATCACACAAACTGGAGTATTTTATGTAAGACAATTAGTCATGGATAATTTTGAGATGAAAATGTCAATAGAAATCAATAGGCAAAATTATTTTTGATTATTTTGTTGTCGTAATGTAGTTGTGAAGTGAGACAATATATCGTATAATGCTCCTCACGGTCTCCGTCAGGTTTGTTGAAGGCTTATAACAATACATATCAAATTCTGTTTTCTGCTACACACTATATAGCTTTAAACATGCAACAGATTCTTTCGATACATTCATACATTCCGAGAATTCTGACTTTACAATCGTGTATTTTAAACTTAAATAAATTTAAGAAACGTAAATAAATTTTTAATAAATTTTTAAAAAAACAGGCAGATTTTCATAACCTTATATGTAATTATTAACGAGATCCCTAGAGGCTGGTCGAGAGTTAAAAAGAGATTGGAAATAGGTTAATGAAATGTAAGTTGAATTGTCTGAAGAATACACCTAAGAAAGACAGTTTCACTGGGCATCTTTTTCTTGATGGTGTGAGATACATTTACAATTTCAGCCCAGGAGGAAAACTACTATTGAACAGATTCTTTCTGACCAAAATATGCAGCTTTCAGAGTAGCTAGTATTTAGTATTAAAATTTGGATCATAAATCATGCTGTTTAAACAAAGACTAGTTAACATTTTAATCTGTTCATTGTCAATTTTTGCACATGCAGGTAAAATTAAAGCATGCAAATATTTGATATAATTCAGGAGTGGATATCTTCAATACGGAAAGAAAAGACCTAAACAACTACATACAGTAATGGTATATGAATAGCTAAAACAGCAATTGAAAAGTGAGGTAATGTTGCCTAAGAAAATTATATTGAATTCTTTGCTATGCAACATTTTCTTTATTTTTGCTGAACCATTGGCTTTTAATAAAGCATAAACATAAAAAACCCCAACAAAACAACAACAATAAGGAAAAACAAAAACAAACAAACAAACAAACAAACAAACAAACAGAATTTTCTGTGACATTTCTAAACATTTCTAACTTCTGTGGACAGGTAGCAATTCCAGGATATGCTCAGCTTCTTAGATAGTCTGTAGAAAGTGCTAGATTATAGCATGAAGTAGAATACTGCATTAATTCTGAACCCTGATGAGCATATTTGGACTTATAAATAGGTTTAGTACATCAGACTACATAAATATGTTTATTACATCAGTAGCCAAGGTGAGCGCCTCTGGTGCTGGCATGATCAGCAGCAGAGCATTCTAGCATGGTGCACACAGGGGGTTTCCCGAAATGGGAGAACCCCAGGAGGAGCCATGGGAGCTGCCAGGAGCCAATAGCTAACACGAGAGCAGTGGGTGAGACCTGGCTGGGGCCAGAAGCAGCAGCAGCCAAGCCCCCCACATGCATAGAAGGAGGCCTTACGGAGCACTAGCTACCAGCAGTGATATCCACGGGGTGGGCAAACAGGGCATGGCATGGTCCTTTGCACAGCAGGGCAGGAGCTGCAGCCCTGCCGGCCCAACCAGTGAGCAACAGTATCCACTTGGCACAAAGCAATGGCCCTCTGAGCTCTGCACCCACCATCACAGGCACAGCTGAAGGGTGTGCCTGAATGTGCTGCCAGGACCTGCTGGCAGCAGTGAGCACAGCCTGGGGGGGGCCTCATGAAAAGGAGCTCCTCTGCTCCACGAGGAGGTGGGTGAGTGGGAGTATTGGGGACAGTGAGAGACAGACCCTATTCCCCGGGAGTCAGCACTGGGATCCGTTCTGTTTAATATCTTTCTATGATATGGCGCCCTAGGTTACAGTGCAAGATGTAACCAATAGCATGTTTTCTGTTATCATCTTCACAAGCTGCTAAAGCAGGCGGGGCAGTGTTCATTCTCTCCTACCACGACTCACCCCTGCTAACTCCCTCCAGGGGGCTGTCTCTGTTTAATGGGCAATCAGGGAGCCACTGCGTGACTCATACGATTAGGTCAGCCCATTATGAGATGCTCCGCCCAGGGGGGAGGAGCCAAGCATTCCCGCCTGGATATAACCTGGGGTTTGGAACAGTGCGAACAACCCTCACCCACTGGAGTCCTAGAGGACAAGAGCTACGAATGGACCTTCAGGTGAAGACCAGACTCTTTTCTACAGGATCACCACTTCAACAGGGCCACTTCATCCGGACTGCTACCAACACCCTGACTGACANTCATCTGGACTGCTACCAGCATCCTGACTAACAGGGTGTCAGGTTGTATCCTGACACTGTCAGTATTCTTGCACTATTGCATTTATTTTAATTTTTCTATTAAATTATAATTCTGAGTTGTGATCAGAACTGGTTTGTTTTCAAACTGGTACATAGTAGGGGTTGAATGCACCCTCAGTCAGTTCACAGTTGATAAATTGGCCACCCCAGTGGCCAACCCAAGTGTTGATCTGCTGGAGGGTAAGAAGGCACAACAGAGGGATATGGACAGACTGGATCAGTGGGCCAAGGCAAATTATATGAGATTACAAATACAGTGATGTATGAGTACTGTGTTCAGTTCTAGCCCCTCAAGACTCTGAGGTGCTGGAGCACATCCAGAGAAGTGCAATGAAGGTGGCAAAGAGTCTGGAGCACAAATCCCATGATGAGCAGCTGAGGGAGCTGAGGTTGTTTAGCCTGGAGAAAACCAGCCTGAAGGGAGACCTTAATGTTCTCTACAACCACCTGAAAGGAGGTTGTAGCCACGTAAGGGTCAGTCTCTCCTCCCAAGTAACAAGTGGTAGGACAAGAGAAAAGTGCCTCAAGTTGTGCCAGGGAAGGTTTAGATTGGATATTGGAAAAAATTTCTTCACCCAGAGGGTGGTCAGTTATTGGCTGTTTGTCAAGGCTAGTTCAATGCAGTAAGCAAAATCTATACATACCTTTACCATACTGAAATTGTTAGACGAATCTCAGAAATTGTGGAGTTGTTTTTTGTTTTTCGTTTTTTTTTTTTAATCTATTTGCTACAGAGTTAATTCTTCCACCATTGTGTAGAAATCCAAAATCATCAAAGAGGAAGCAGTCCTCACTCTTCTTCAGACATCATGGAAAATAGAGATCTTTCCTCTTAAGAGTGTAGGGAAATAAAGTAATTTATAACAGGCAAATGAGTTCCAGTAAGTTTGTTTTACAGTATGTGATTACTAAAGATAAAGCACTTACTTTAATAACAGATTTAAATAGTGTAATATTTTTCATGGTCTAGAAAAAATGAAAAGTCTGAAATGTGAAGACTGCCTAGTTCAGATAACCTAGTAGCAGTAATATAAAATAGCTTACAAGACAAGGGCCAACATTTCTGTTTTATGATTCCTTTTATTCAGTCATGTATCTGATTTTTCAACAAGGGCTTAGTTTCTAAAATTGTTTCCTGAGAATTTAAATAAACTTTGTGAGAGTTGCTGTTGAAACTGCAGTGTTGCAGACAATTTTTTACTATTAAGAATGCTAAATGAGAAAATCTGGATTAAACCCTGCAGACACATTCTATAATGTTTGTTGAGCAGTTTAGATTTAATACGTGAGTTAGCAATAGATACATCACAGCACACTGGGGACACTTTAAAGAATTGTTATTGTTCCTGTTTATTGGTGTGGTTTTTCTGCAGTGTAATGTACTGCACAGTAGAGTAATTGCCTTCAAGAAAACAATAAGTATTAACCCCCAGTGAGGGTGTTTTATGGAAAAATATGTTGTCTAAAATTAACAGGCAATGATACATTTTTCCTCTAGGTTCACTTAGCTATTTTAGTTTTATCACATTTTATCCTTTCTATGCTTGAAGAAATCTTTTGTATTAACTTTGCTACTTCAACAGGGCCAAGCCATAAACTCAGGTAGATTTATTACTTCCTTCACATTACATTTATCTGGCTTTTGTTATGGGGAACAGCAAATGTACACAAATATCTTATTACCATACTTCCAAGAGGTGCAAGAACATAAAATGGAATTCTTATCATATAATGAAATAGATATGGTGCTATTTAAAAAGCATTTAACTTTTTCAGCAGGAAAAACTAGTTTCAGATGGAGTGCTTGTATCCAACAGGCCGTGTAAGTGGCTCATGGAGAGCTTAAGCGATACTAGTTCCTCATAACCAATAGTATACAGGGATATAGGATGATTTGCCTCATAATCTGCTGGTTTTAACTTCTCAACACAAATTACCATGTGCCAGCTGGATCATCTGGAAACCAGGTAAAGGTTGAAGTCATCCACAGAAGTTCCTCTTTAACCGCTTTGTTGAGACAACCTCAAAGTATGGTTAGTGCCTAAAACTACTTATTAACCAACACTGCATCATTACTTGAACAAAAGTAAAATGTTTAACATAAAACAAAATAAAATACAACAAAAAACTTTTTAACAATGCAAAATTGCATCAACTCACATTATCAACAGTATTATTTGACAAAAACTAGGTTGTCATTTCTGTGCAGGATGATATGCCAAAGAGTTTTGAATGCTCTTAAATATTATACTAAAGTGCATAATATTATTATGATGAGTATTACTGAATGGAACTTTACATGGTATTGCTCACATAATGGTATTTCACTACTACAAATTCAGGTCCTGAATTCCTTCCTATGTGTCAGAGGATGCTTCCCACATAAAGACTCAGCAAACTCTGGAAGAGTTTAAACTTTGATTTGGTCACAGGCCACATTAGGTTATTCACAGAGTACATTTAATTTGAAGACTGGACATCTGGCAACTAAGTTGCAGAAGAATAAACCAAGTAATTGAAAAAAAGCTGAAAACTTTTAGTATCTGATTATCTATTGAAAAAAATGGCTTGTCAACACAATCCTTACATGAGGCCACTTCAAGAGTGATTGCTAAAGAAATTTAATATTGAAAATATGGAAATACATTCAGAGATCAAAAAATAATATACCTAAATAGCGAACATTTGATGATTTAATGGACTTTAGAATCCAGGCAACCATTTGGTCTTACTATCAAGCATCTTAACTCATTATTTAGAAGTAGTTTATGGTGAAATATAAGAGCTTTTAAATGTAGATATTCCTATTTTTTATTTTCAAAACTCATTGAAATCAAAGAGATTCAAATTTAAAAGATAATAAATGTTAAATTATGGAAAAACAATCTGTTTTAGGCAGCAAACAAACCAGAATCTTTATATTTTCTTTCCAAAGTGGAATTGGTCATTTTAAAATCTATTTAATTTTTCAGTTATCTTCAGTTTTATTAAGATTCATTATAAAAAGGAAAAACCTTACTAACTAGCATAATCTCTGCTAATTTTATGTCATTCCTGATTTTAATTTTCCTGCTGCTGCTTCCTGAAGGCAAACATGCCCCTTCACATACTGACAATATCTCTGAAAATTGTCTGGAAGCAGCAGAAACAATTTTTAAAAATTTTTCCTTCACTGACAGCTACCTGAAGAGGGTGGTGCTCACCATCACGTTTTCGATTAGCACACTAATACTTCATCTACACAAATATATGCTTCATTGATGATAACTCTAACATACCATTTGCAGCAATCACTCCAGGAAACAGCTTAAAGGCTTACCAGTAACTTCAGTTTCTTAGTTTACTTTAAAAAAAAAATTAGGCAAGCCCAAATCCAAACCTATAATAATAAAACAACAGTTCAGGATGCACAAGACAACCCATCAGATTAATTGTTTCTTAAAGTATTTTGGTTAAGACATCAGTCTAGAAGCAGAACTGTAAAGCAGGGAAACAGGCCCAGACTCTTCCATTTTTAAAAAATTACTTTTATGGGGTTAACCAAACCTTTCTTTTTCTTCATGCAAGGAAAAATTCTTTCAGTGAATAAGTTTAGGACTGTTACGTTACATCCATTTAATTTAAGGAGGTTTTCTTGAAGTGTCTAAAAGTATCAGGAATTTAAGTGTTATTCTTTTCTGTTTAGCTTGAGCTATTTCCCCAATTCATTTAAGTCAAAATCAATAAAAGTGTCTTCACCTTTTTTTTAGGATTTAAATACAATTTGCACTTCTGATTCAGTTGCTAACTCTCACCCAAAAGAAGAGGATAACTGTATTATAATAAATCTATAATAAACCACTAACTTCTGTTAGTTTAGGAAAACAGTAGTTCAGAATTATTTCATTTCACACACAATGTGCAGTAGCTGAAAATGGATAACTATTGCAGAATACATATTGATTTTGTATGCTCAAAAATCCTAATGTGAAAGTATTTGAATAATTATTTGCATTAGATAAAATGCAAATTTATCTTATTTGTACATGACTAGAGCAATGAAGACACCTCTCGAGAAACAGAGCTCCTGCTGTCTCTAAACCCAAAGATTCATAAACCTCAAAACTTGAATAATTAAGCAGAAATATTTCCTTTAATGCTGCTGGTAGCTGCTACTGTTGTTTCATCTAAAAAAAATAAATACAACACCTTGCTCTAGTACTGCACGGCATCTGGTGCAAAATAATCTGCTTGGACAGTACCAGGGCATAAAGAAACACAATAAATACCAAAATGCGTTCCCTCAGACTGAAACATTGTATAAAATTTTCATAGACAACATAGAAGCCAAATGATCAGACAAGTTCACGGTTTGAGCATCTGCCAAAAGCAGATATTCTAAATTATTCTGAGACTCTTCAGATCTGAGGATAATTTAATGCCGACTTTACGCTATTAGCCGCCCCACAATCTACCATTCTGTTTTTTGAAAGGTTCTTTACTTAGATTGCTTTTTTCTTTTCCACTAAAATTTTTTGCTCAGCTGCAAATGCTGCTGTCAGTATTTGCTATTTTCCTGCTATCCAAATCCTGAAGTTCCTCAGTGGGTGAACGGGGAAGGCTTTGGGGATGAAATAACATGTAACTAAATGAATAATAAAGGAAATAAATCTAAATATGTAATACTATCATACAATAAAGATGTGTTGTAGAGTGCAGTAGGAATATATACATTGTGAATTATAGCGACTAGAGCAGGCAAGGAGAGGTGACTTGAGGCTAAGTGTGATCACATCTTTCAGTCACTTTTACCTAATGACAAATGAGGAAGGATGAGAATAATAAGTTTGTATGTTGAGATTGCCATGTGATTCTACAGAAATAAGTTTATGAAAATTTTGGTCCAGAAGATTTTTTTCAGGTACACAAAGAAAATCTGATAGGGACTTAACAGTAAAAAATGCTGAAAATTTTAAGGCAACAGTAAATGGAATAATATTAATTGAAATGTCATCTTTTAAAAAGAGTACTTAATTCCCCTCATGCTGTGTATGAGTTGAGAGTCCTCAACAAAAGCACTCAGCATGGACAGATCATAAGCAAGACAAAAAGCTGGAAAAAAAATCCAGAATAATCACACAAATTATATTCTTTGAATGAAGAGAAAAAATCCTAAATTTGTTTAAAAATGACCCACTAATGAATTGGAAATAATTTCATTACAGATTCAGAATCTGCAAGAGCATTGTATTACTAAAATCTCCTGTTATTATCTTCCCTAGAGGAGTGAGAAGGGTTTGGCAGGAGGAAGAAAATCAAGAATAGTACTGAAAAGAGGTAAAAGGGTCACTGCTTGAAAAATTAAAATAGCTGAAATTTCTTATTCAGTTCTATGAGTGTGTGAACAACACTGGAAGTAGCACAGCCAGAGAGTTTGTAATTCTCCCAGGGCTAGACTGATCTTGTTTTCTACAGTAATCTTGCTTTGTATCCATTCTGTCTAGATATAAACTGATGCTAGGGTCAGCTTAAAGGAGTGAGATCTCTTCAGTTAAAAGTGGATAGTTCCCTGGATCACGATCTTGTGTTAGAGTACCTTGTCAGCATGGAATGAATGGCTGTACTAGAAATATCTGCTGCTTTCAGTGCAATTTATACCCACAGCATCAATACAGAAACCAGAAACATCCTGCAGCTTTGCAGCAATTGGAACCACGACGTTATTAGACCATTTTAATCAATACAATTGTTGACAGATATTGAGCCCGTCTGATCAATGATGGGTTGGCAGGGTCTGTTTTTCTCAAAGTATATGAGTAAAATGAGTTAATGGACTGATAGAGACTGTACATAATGCTGAGTGCATCAAAACAAATTAAATACCACACTATACTTTTGTGGCTCCAATATGTCAAGTTCTTATATATTCTAACTTTCTCCTTTTTATTATGCCTTCTTGTGTGGATTACTGGAATTTTATTAGAATCACTTCTCAATTCTTCTGTTTATTTTCACTTAATATATTAACCTGAATGTATAAGACACAGTAAGCTAAATGAATACACATTTTATACATTCTTTTGACTTGAAAATGGGAATTTTTTCCCACTTTGAAGACACTCTCTTTATGCTTTGCCAATACATATCTATCCAATTTATTTTTAGAAATCTTCCAGAATGCTTAGAAACTTCCAACTCGTGGCAGTTGTCTGAACTTACTCCAGTGTTTCATTACCTTTCTTTTGGAAAGATTTTCCCAATAGCTTGAATCTCTTCTTCATTGAAACCTGTAGCTTTTTATCTGAGCCATAGCAGATTATTGTTTCTTATTGAAGCATCAGTCACTGGAATATATCCCTCGTGATTTAAATCAAAAATCACTGATGAAAAGCAATTAAGCAGCAATCTCTGAATTACACATACAGAACCAAATTGGGAAATCACAAAATGTTTGTAAACATCTACAAATTTCATCACCCTTCTCTAAGTTATCCCCAGAAATCCTAACCCCCATCTGCTCCCGCACTTGCCAAAGATGCGAATTTGTGCCCTTCTCCCTGCTCTCTTGCAGGAGACCTGGGTTACAAATCCTACCCACCTCTTCCAGGAGTACACTCCCTTACTTACCTAGACCTTTTGTTGGAGATGAAAGGGTGGCTTCTAACTTCGTGTGCAGCCATGCTGCTCCCCACAACCCACTAATCCACACACCAGTGAGAAAGCACCTCGTGAGGTCACAAACCTGATACACAAAACATACACAAACCTGATTTGTGAGTCCCTACTTGTTCACCCCTTTCAAATGCCTATTCAGATTTAAACTTCTCCTGGCATTCAAAGGAAAGGATGTTCAGACAGACCCAGGAAAACGCTCTCATGGAACCCAGCCTGATTACTGCGCTGTTGTGCAACATCCACTGTCAAATTTCTGTGCTCCTTTTACATGTCTTTTCAAACTGAGTAATTTTCTCAGAAGCCTCAACCTACAAAGCCTACTGTCCCTTCACAGAATACAATTAAATTTGTTTGACCTGCATTGTTTTTTGAAAAACTCAGCATAACTCTTCCCAATTTGTTTTTCTCATTTGGTTACAGATACCTCTTTGATTATATTTAAAAATACTTAACCCCTGTGTTAGGCAGTGTAGAAAATACGATGACCTCAAAGACGGGTGCTATTTTTCTAGGTCACAGTCATTAGTGAGTGGGAAAGTCTGTACTATTATATGAAGTGTAGTTTTATGTGGCATGAAAAGCTGTATGTGTGCACACTGTATGGTATTGTGTTCTCTAGGCCACACTGTACTTTTTCTCACTACTTGAGTAAAATTATTCAAAGTAATTGAGTTATTTTAGGACACCATGAAGGAACCTTAAATCAGTCCGTTCCCTATGAAACCAGACAAGTCAGTAGGGTTAGTGAAAACAACTGCACAGAATATTGAAATATCACAGAAATCTATTGAGAAATGATAAATAAAATGTGTTCTCCAAAGCATAAATCTAAGCAGTATATCAGCTGTGTATGGGAGTCTTATGTACTCTATTTCTTACTAATGTTTAACCACCAAGACACCTGAAGAACTGTTCAGGATTAAGAAACATATTTTAAATAATAACAAGGGAAGTAATTAAGTTGAATGGTGGAACACATTTACAGACAATGAGATCCACTCATGAGCAAACTCTCTCAATGAATCCTGCAGGAGCACCCTTGTCTTTGGGAACTTAAAACTGGAGAGGACAAAGCATTGCAAATTATCTTTAGGGAACAATTTTTCATTAGTAGTAAGATGAATTGCATGATACCTTGATGGAATTCTCCCATCTATGATTCAAATTATCCTAAAAATACTCCCTGCAGGTATCAAGTAGGTATAAAATATCACTAAGTGTTGAAGTGCATTTGTATATACCATGCAGAAATTTACTTTCTCTTGGATTACATTTTATTCTATTTTATATAAAGACTTCCTATTTTACAATCTATCTATGAAGACAAAACTGCAGGTTTTTTGTCAAATTCAATCCAATAAATTATTCTTTCCTTGTAAGATAATTAATTTTTTATTTTGAACTCTCTATTAAACTTTGTTGTTACTTAGAAAATAGAATCTAAGTTTATGACTATGGTAAGTTTATAATTCAAGATAACAAGACTTGCTTTTCCAGTAGAGTATAGTATTAATGTTTTTATTAGCTTTTCCAAGTGTTTGGCAACAGACCAGGAAGAAGTTCTATCTAAATGATAATTTCTGGCATTCAGACAGTTTTTCCTGTTGTCTTTAGAGCAGTGATTATAAACAGAGTGCAAGATGAAAACAAGGTTGTTTGGCTGACAGAAATAGCTACCACCTCACATTTGTAAATTAAGGATTATATTTTTTGTTGTGAACTACACCAGTGAGCCAGAGGATAACAGAGATTTTAAGCTGATTTATTAATCTGAAATGTGGATTTAATTGACTCAATCTATCTGTAAAGCACTTTACAAAGACCCTTTCGCTCAAGAATCTTAAATAACATTATCAGTAGCAGAGATGGCAGCAATGCACACACGAGGTTAACATAATAAACTAGGTTGACTTTATCAGAGGAAAGAAGTATTGCTTTAGAACTGGTGACTGAAACATGCACTCCTACATGTTATGACATAATTGTATTCATGCAGCTGGACAGATTTTCTTATCATTAGCCCTTGTTTACAATTGTAATAAATTTTCCTCCTCTCAGCCAAATCTTGCAGCACATGGAAAGACTACAGGTATTGCTTATAACCTGACTTGAAAAAATAATTACCATAGAGCAAAAAAAATCTTACCAAGTAGAATAAATTATTTTTAAAGGGGATATCTTTTTAGCAGCTTGATTGGATATACAATTATTCAGAGGTAACTAATGTAGTAAATGAAATAAATTCTAATCTTTCTAATTAGATGAGACTTTCTGAAATTCTGAAAACCACTTTCTCAACTAGAGGATTTTGAAACCATATATGCCTCCTTTCATAGGGAAAAAATATTCTACAAAAAACAGGGCACAGTGCAGAGTGAAATGAGAAACTTTTCTGTTGCTATACCAACTCTCACTCTGTTGCATGGGACCTAAAGATGGAGGGATGCTCACACACATGAAAGACAGGAGAAGAGATGGTCCTATACCTTGTGCCACCACTATGCACTTTCCTGTAGAAAGTCTGTGGCTTTATGTATGCTAGGACCTGAAAGTGGCCTCTCCTCCTCTGCTCTGCCATCATTACATAGGGAGCAGATCCATGACTCCTTCTTAGAGAGGTTGTTATTCTCCCAGATAATTGCTTACTTTATTTCTGCATCGTCTGCCTTCCTTTTTTCCACTGCAGCCTTGTATCCTTCCCGGCAAGCAACTCTCAATGTCTGCACCATCAGCATCCGTAAAAAAAGGACTATGAGTTGTATTGAGCTGAACTGACAGAGACAGAAGAAAGTCAGTCCCTTGATCATCTCTACTGACAACTCAGCCTTGTCCTCTCTTCATGAGCTGGCAGAGATATACCCAAATACTGTGCTCAGATTCCTCAACAATCTTGAATCTTTTCTGTTCGGCACTTGTGGCAAACAAACATATTCCCTAAAAACATCAGCTGAAAACATGTCCTTCTCAGTACATTCTTCATAGTCTGTTATTCATATATGGCCTTCTATGGTTTTGCACGGCAAGGTTTTGGTAGTGGAGGGTCTTTGAGTGGGTCCTTCTGTGACAAGCTGTTGGAAACTTCCCCTATGTCTCACAGAGCCAGTGCCAGCCGGCTCCAAGATGGACCTGCTAGCCAAGGCCAAGCCCACCCGTGACATTGATAACACCTCTGGGATAATGTATCTAAGAAAAGTAAAGATGCTACTGAAACAGTTGCAGCCAGAGAAGAGGGAAGTGAGAACATGTGAGAGCAGCAGCCCATTGGACACCAAGGTCAGTGAAGAAGGAGGAGGATGAGGTGCTCCAGGCACCAGGACAGATTTCCCTGCAGTCCATGATGATGCAGACTATAGTGAGGCAACTGCCCCCCTATAGCCCATGGAGGTCCATGGGGAAGAAAATATCCACCTGCAGCCCATGAAGGACTCCATGCCAGGGCAGGTAGAGGCCCAAAGGAGGCTGTGACCCCTTGAGAAGCCTGCAGGTCTGCTGGGCTGGACCTGTAATCCTGTGGGAAACACGTGCTGGATCAGTGAAGCGACTTTCAAGATTTGGTTTTACTTTTCATTATCCTGCTGTGATTTGGCTGTTAATAAACTCAATTAATTTCTCGTCATTGAATCTATGTTGACCCTGACAGGGAGTGATCTCTCCCTGTCCTTAACCAAGGAGCCTTTTCTTGTGTTTTCTGTCCTCTATCCAGCTGAGGAAGGGAGGGACAGAGTGGCTTTGATGGGTATTTGGATCCCAGCTGGTGTGAACCCACCACAGGCCTCACAGTAGTGCCAATTCCTTGAATTTGTGGAGTCATTTACTGTGTCTGTATAGCTTCTAGTACTAGATGTGAACCAGATTATACTTTTTCAGCACAGTATTTATGTTCCACAAAAAAACAAAATTTTTCCACAGCTAAACAGCTAAGTATTCTCTCTATTTCTTTCCAGAATGTGTTTCATATTGGACATTCAGTCAGGGACAATAGATTCCTCAGTTTGTTTTTATTTGCTCTGTCCTCTCCTCAGCTTCTGTCATTTTCAGTTTCTAAGTTTATATATTAGTAACAAAACCAAGATGGCAAAAATACATTTTAGTCTAGAATATGCACAACTAGAAACATTTCCATTGTTATGGGGAGTTTTTTCCAACGGAAGGGAGAAATATTTTCAAGATGGGCTTGAAAAACCCAAAAACAAACCACTTTTTGACATTAATTTCTACTTTTAGAGAATTTGCAATGGCATCAAGGGAATCATAGAATCACAGAGTGTCTTGGGTTGGCAGGGGCCTTAAAGATCAACTCCCCTGCTGTAGGCAGAGACGCCTTTCCCTGGATCACGTTGCTCAGAGCTCCACCCAACCTGGCTTTGAACACCTCTGGGGATGGGACACCCACAACTTCGGGCAGAAATGGTCAGCTGTAATTTTTCCCCTCTTGTAGGAAGAAAGTGGTGTTCTACTGTTTTCACATAAGTTTTGTATTTAAGAGAAGTGGAAAAGGAGTTTCTTCTGCATTTGAGCACATCCCAGACCATCTTAACCACATGTATCCTTAGTTTGTTACATGAGTATTGCATGGATACAGAATAGCTTTTTAAAAGGTTTTTGAGAGCTCTGGAAAGAGGGCAATCTTGACTTAAAATTTTTTTCTCTGAGAGAAAATGAGCCGATTCCTTTATTTCAGACATGTTCCCTATACATTATGTTAGCCCAAAAATTTTACCTACATTGAAGGAAAATATTATCATTTCTATTCCTTCTCTTCTGTACTACTCTTTCTGTCTGTTTGTATTCTGTACCTCTTTTTCTCCCTTCTAGATTTTTTTTTTTCCCCACAGGACAATTAGTACCCCTACTAATATATGAACTGGAAAACATTGTCTCAGTTTTGGAGTCAGTATGCATAGTTTGCTGGGTTCTTTAGTGATAAGTCCGTGTGCGTGTTCTGTCACAGGAATTACTATGAAGTGATTGTTTCCAGCGGCCCTTGCTAACCTTCAGAACATCTGTTTCTTTCGTTACTCCCACATGAAATTCTGTCATGAATAAAGAAATCTATGTGATACCTAAGTTATGCAGGAATACTATTCATCTCGGTCAGTTTCTGTGCTTCCTAGTTTTGGGTAGAAACAAAGACAACCACAGTAGCAGAGATTCAGTGTCCTTGCAGTGTCATTCCATCCAAGATAACACTTGCGTGATTCATTTAGATGTGTGAAGGTAAGCTCTCAGGAAAAACTTTCAGATTCTGCCTTGGCACTCTTTCGTGTTTCCCACAGGAGAGCAAAGATTTAAGCAACCTTATAAAAAATCATTCTCTATTACCTCATCTTTATCCCTCTGATCAGTCCTGTAATGCTTCATCAATGTCTCTTAATATTAACGTCTTATCACTGCTCAAAAAACTCATGCTTGATGCACTTTGAGATATCTAATTTGCATTTTTTCCAGACAAAGAGCACTGGTAGCAAATGGTCAACTAATAATCTGAGGTTTCTTCTTCCACCCTTTCCAAATTATAACGTTTCAATTTCTAGTAGAAACTGTTCTTAGTCCCCAGTTGTATGACCCTGGCCCTTGTGCTATTGAATTATATTCTGCTTCTACTTCTTCTAGCCTCATTATATCAATAGGAATGAGCTAAAAATATTTCCCTATGGAGACTGGGTTTCCTTTTGTGTAATTAACTTTATCAAACACAAGGAAATACTTAAGAAATTTGCTTTGCTTTACATATCAAAATTGATTTGATATAACATTTGTTAATTTCCTCTATGCAGAATTCCAAATGCTGCAAGGGTCATAGAGGAATTATAACTTTTTGGATTAGTTTAATTATCTAGACTCAAAAGAAAGGAAACATATCCTGTCCCCCTCTCCTCAAAATCCCAGTACTTTCATAAAACACTTATCTATGGAGTTTTAGGCTACAAAAAAAGCATTTACATCTGATGTGTTAATACATTTTATTTCTCTTGTTCTGTGCATCTGTTCCCAAAAAACAGGAACAGACCCAGCTTTATTTGATGCCTTAATAACCTAATTTAGGACCAGACAATAAAGATTTTCCCATTCAAATGCATGCTGATATGAAATTAATTTTCAATTATTATTTAATGAATGACAGAAATAGGGCATTTAGAGGGAAACAGACAAAACACAGAAAGATATTTGTCTTTAAGTTTACATTATTTATTTGCCTGACTAATTGTTGAAAATAAATTAACTTTTCATTTTGGTGATACAACTCAGTTTATGTAGTCTGAAGCACAGATGCAGTACTTGTAAATAGTCGGTAGGAGCTGTTCCTGTAGGCTCTGGAATGATCACTCAGGTGCTTTGCGTGCAGTTTAGGACAGTAGCAACAGGGACTGTGCATGTGTAAGGGTGCTGGTCAACAGCTGACTGAACATGAGCCAGCTGTGCCCACAAGCCCAAGAAGGCCAATGGCATCCTGGCCTGTATCAGCAACAGTGTGGCCAGCAGGACCAGGGCAGTGATTGTTCCCCTGTACTGGGCACTGGTGAGGCCACACCTCGAGTGCTGTGTCCAGTTCTGGGCCTCTCTCTACAAGAAGGACATTTAGGTCCTTCAGGAATGAGTCCAGAGAAGGGCAATGGAGCTGAGAAAGGGTCTGGAGCACAAGCCTGATGAGAAGCAGCTGAGAGACCTGGGGATGTTTAGCCAGGAGAAAAGAAGGCTCAGGGGAGACCCCATCGCTCTCGGCAACCACCTGAAAAGAGGCTGTATCCAGGTGGGGGTTGGGCTGTTCTCCCAGGTAACAAGTGACAGAATGAGAGGATATAGTCTTAAACTGTGCCAGAGAATGATCAAGCTGGACATTAGGAGGAATTTCTTCAGAGAAGGGATGATTAGACATTGGAATGGGCTGCCCAGGGAGTCACCATCTCTGGAGGTGTTCAAGAAAAGACTGAATATGGCACTCAAGGGTGTAGTTGATAAGGTGATGTGAGGTCATACGAGAGACTCGATGATCTCAAAGTTCTTTTCCAACATAGTTGATTCTGTGATTCTGTGATTCTAATTAGTCAGCTGCCTATATGAGTTTAGCAGAACAGATTTCCAGGGAATTTCATCCCACCCAGCCAGAAAAAACTTTGTGAGTGCCCTTCAACACATGGACAGTGACACACCACCCTCTTCAAAGACTCAGTTCTGTGCAGAAGCTTCTTTACACAAAGAATTCCATTAGATTGGAATGCTTGGGTTTGGGGTTTTTTTACCAACCTCCTGGAGTGTCTGCGCAGTAAGGCTGGTACACTTAGCTAGTACCTCCTAATCAGTTTTGAGAACACTTTTCCTCAGTTACAAGTTACTAGAGAGTCAAATAAGTTAATGCAGATTTTGAATGGAACAGAGGGGACACTACTCTTGTGGTCTGGATTCAGGCTGGCCTTCTTATAAGCTACTTTTGCCTAGATATCTTAGGCTGATATATCTATATTAAACTGGGTTTTTTTGGGTTTTTTAAAGTTATTTTTATTTTTATTTTTTTAATCTGGAAAAAATTAATTTGATTCAAAGAGGAATCTGGCAGTATACATTTGCAAATATATATATGTGCAAATACATATACCATGGATGAATTGCCAGCAAATGCCACGTTCTGGAATTTAGAGCATATCCGAAATAAGATTTTTTTTTTTTTCTTCTAGGAACAGTTTCAGAAATATGTCTTTGAAAGGTTAGCTTTATTTACATCACATTGAGGATGGTGTCAGCAGATGCTAGGAGTGGTCCAGTATAAATAAGGCTGAGTTGCAGGTTGCGAAACAATTGTGACGGAAATTTAAAATTAAAGACTTGACTTTTTACTACCAACAATGATCCATAATAAACCCCCATAAACTTGAAATATTTTGTTAAATTTTACGAACAACAGAAGTCAACATTAAGTAGCTCCTTCACCTGCCCTAAATTGGTAATAATTTGTAACTGCTCTTTCTGGTAGGCAGATGATTTGCTAGTATTATCTGTACAGCTGAAATTATGCATTTAATTTCCCTTAAGTTCCAAAGCTACAACAGCTTCCATTAAAAATAATAGTTTAATATATTGCTTGAAAGTATACATACAGGATAAAATCTACATCAGGGAGTAGAATGTACGTAGGACTTACAGCCAGCCATGCTTTGGAAAGTCAGAACATTTTAATTTGTAGTAGCATTTCAAGTAATCCTTAAACTTTTCCTGACCCATGATTTCACAGAGTTTTAAAAAGGGAAAAAAAAGTTTAAAAACTGCTTCATTGACTTGCTGACACAGTAGTCTTTCACTACTACATAATTTGGGAGATAACTCTATGACAGACAGCCCAAATAAGAAGCAATTAGAGTGATAAGTACAGAAATTTCGTCTTTTAAAGCATCTTCTAGTGTATTGCCAAAACACTGTTTCTGGACAACAGTTTGATAACTGTTGGTTTTATTTAATTACTATTTTCAATGGAAAACATTGTCAATAATTTCAGTAATAAATAGAAATGTTTTCACCATAAGATATATTTGAGGAGATACTAGTTGTTAATAGTCACATACCTGTCATTGTTTACAGTATTTCAAATTACATTGCTGCTTGTTAATAATACCAAAAAATAATGCCAAATGTTCTGGAAGCAAGTCACACAAAGTACAGTTCTCTCAACTGTGCTTTTCTTTCTCTCTTATATGCATTATTCTTTCTCTTTACTCTGTGCAAGCTCAGTGTAATTTTCGAACCAGTTACTACATGCAAGAAAAGAAAATTTGTCTTTGTCTTATTGCTCCTCTTTAGGTTGGAACAGCTTGTGGTTAATTTTGTCATAGTTTGTCTTCAGCTTTCATGATCAGTAATGTTGAAAGTACTGAAATACAAATCATATGTAATCCACAGAGTTCAGCTACATCCTTTTGTCTTGGAAATAACATTTTTTAATTCTTCAGTCCTAAATAAAGAAATACTTACAGGATTTAGGGGGGTGGGGGGGGACATGATTGTTTAGGTTATTTGTGGTTTATTGCTGGTATACATCCAAGTATCTTACTGCTGGTTATTTACAACTGAGTAAACCCTCTAACATACGCCAATTCAATTACCTTAATCTTGCTGTACTGTAAAAGGTGGTCAGAGCTAAACATAGAAAGGAAACATAAACATGCTTTCCGCCCAAGCTATAATGTAAGCACCCTTGGGGTCAATGTTTGTTTGTAGACGTGTTTTTGCCAGTCTTGTCCAAGTCCATTTAAGACTACAAAGAAAGAGAAATTTATCTGCTACAGTCTTATGGAAGAAACCATCAAACACCATATTTGCTGACCACACGGATTTAGTACTTGTATCGTAGTGGGAGGGAAAAAAACCCCAAAAAACAAACCAAAGATCCAGGACTAGTTTATCTGCAATGTGTTAGATCTACACTTTAAACTGGTTGCTATCTCAACAGCGGAATTTGCATAGGGCCTTAATTGCCCATATAAAACCACGTAAAAATTCCTCAGATAGCAATATTACCTGAAAGAAAAATCATTCGGGATGATATAAGATTGTGTCACCAGCTCCACATCAACCTCAAGATGGTCCCAGAAGAAGTTCTATGGTCAATAGCACAACAAACTCATCGGACAATTTCTGAATAAGCCAAGGAACAAGAAATGTTCCTTGAAAAATATAAAAGGACTCTGTGATTTGGAAAGCCAATTTTTTTAAGAATAATTAACAGAATATCATTGTGTAAAATTTCGTCTCTCCTAGGTGCTTGTGCCATTTTTCAGATGTTGAAAGACTGAATAACTTTCTGCCTGTGGGAAAAAGCACTGCCATGAAATGACAGTCAGCTAGGCTGTGAGCAGTGACGATACTCATGACACTTGAGGAAAATTTTATAAAGGCTCATGTAGAGCCAACACCAACAGAAAACTTCACCAAAGAGAGATTGAAGACTAATGAATGAACCCTGTATAATTTTTGGAAAGATGTTTCAATAGAAAAAGTAAAGCAGTAACACATCTAGAATTACAGAAACGTGGAACCTCTGTAAGAATAACACAATCATGGCCAACTAGTGACTGTGGACTGGAGACCAAAACTCAGAAGAGGTTGCATTTTGGATGTTGTTTTGTTTTGTTTTGGGGAGGAGAGGGGAGAGGAGGGGACGGGAGAGTTTATTAACATGATCCACTCTGTAAAAAAAAAATAAAGTTCATACATTCTCTGCCCTGCTGTCCTCAAAAATGACAATGTTATCACGAGGGAAAATAAAGTAAAATAAATAAATGTCAGGAAGGGTCATCAGTAAGGAAATAAAAAAAAAAGAAATCACAAGACAGAACTTGTCAAAATAATAAAGACCACCTTTGGAGGCCTATCAACATCATACAATGTTCAACAGAGATTCTAAGCAGCAGGCATCCAGAACCCAGGGACATATCTTTAAAGTTGTGTGTTTGCATCACTCAAGAGAATAAAACCCTCACTCCATGTTTATTATCTATCTTAGTAATAGGGTGTTTTGTTTGCTTCTTGTTTTTAAAAGAAGTCACTATACTTGAAAAGTACACTAATTAACCGAGTAAGATTTCTTCTTTTGGAAGGATAATAGTGAACTGAATATTTGGGAATATTTAGTAGTGGATCAAGGCTTGTGGAGTTAACCAGAACCTTCACAGTAATGAGTTTATTCTTAATAAGTTCATGATTTTCATCATATTGTAAAATTACGTTATTTTAACCCAGATAGAGTAAGGAAAAATTCTCAAATTGTGAGTTTTATTCTTAATTGAGGGAGCATAAATAAATATCTTTGCTAAACAACAGATGCAGATTTCATTATTTATATCTTGATAAATGTCTTTTTACTGCAAATTTGTAAAATAAAATGTCATAGATTGTGGCTTATATTAATAAAACACATGAAGAATTCTGTAACTCTTTTTGATGTGGGAAAAAGGATTCTTATTCAAACACATAGATTTTCACAATGGGAAATGCAGACAAAACATAGTGACAGGGCTCTATATGGGGTGGGGAATCATTGTCAGACTCTCATATCAACATGAACACAACAGCTACCCTGTGTATCACTCACTTCTACAATGCTGCTATAAAAACTGAACTAACTCCTTAGAACTCCTTAGCAGCTGAGATCCGCTCGGGTGTTCTTTTTATTTTTTTTAATAATTTATCCCAGATTGCTGTATGTCAGCAGCAGAACAGAAATGAGAATGGCGAGCTTGTCAATTATTCTTCTGTGCAGAAAAAGTGTTCTTATCTGAGTACAGGAAGTGTTATATCAGTAAAGGGTGACAAGGTTTAGGTACACAATAGGGCTTTTTCTTAATTCAGCAAAAACAAAGACAAGAATATTTTACTGACTGCCAGATGATTCCTCTGTGGTATTCTCTGTGAAACAAAGAATGTATACAACAGAACTTGCAACAGTTGTTTTAGACTGTAATGCTGGAAATCCAAGAATGGAGGCAAAATTTTATTCTTATAAGAATGACAGAATTGTAGGGATAGAAACAAACCCTCTACATGTCAAAAGGTAACTACATGTGTCATTGGGAACATAAATTTTTGCCCTATTTCAAGAACTCTCTGGTTCAAATTTTTCTGGATGAGTGCGCCTGCTTTGGAAGACCCACTTGGATTCCAGGCAGATTTTTCCAAGTCAAAGACTGTATTGAGAAGCCCTGCTTATACTCTGATTAATACCATTTCAACACAGCTTCCCTATCCTTCCCTTCCCAAACAGAAAAGTAAATAAGACATCCCACAAAATTCGTAGTTTAATGATCTTATTTAAAATACTATTCTGAACCTATTCAGTCCATTCCCATTAGGCCTGTACTTGTCCATTTTTGGGCAGATAGAATGAAATGTGGTAACTGGATTTACAGTTATTAGTTGCCAATAACATTAATCACGTTTAGGAACTCTTCTT
Organism: Oreocharis arfaki; assembly: GCA_013398015.1. NCBI lineage: Eukaryota > Metazoa > Chordata > Aves > Passeriformes > Paramythiidae > Oreocharis > Oreocharis arfaki. The sequence continues at coordinate 225,994 of VZRR01013890.1, forward strand.
TATGAGAGCCTATGTTTCTAAAACTGTGTTTTCGTTTTTTTATTTAAATATTCATTACTTTAGAATTAAGGTGAAATAAAATTTTAATTTGTTAAATGAAATATAATTGAATTGTTATTTTAAACTTCGATTGATGCTCACTTGGGGTAGCCCGGATGGGGCGGCGTCAGTGGCCGCTCGCAGCCCTCAGAGGCCGGCAGCCTCAGGGAGCAACCCCAAGCCCCCGCCGCACGCCCTGCAGCTCCGAGAGCAGCACCTGGCCCCAGCTACAGGGGGCGAGCAGTGAGCTGGCCGAGGCACAGGAGCAGAAGGAGGGCTGCTGGGTGCTTTTCCGGGTGGCTTATCCAGAGGAATAGGGACAGGCACCAAAATGGAGCATGGAAAGAAGCCGAAAATCAGGGGGTGACAAGGGATTTTACATAGGAAAGGATAGGGGCAGAGAAAATACAAGGAGCCAATGGCAGGGAAGGATAGGGGACGAGTAAAGGGTACTACGACAAATGGGATATAAGGAAGGGAGGGTACGATGAATTGACAATCTAACAAACCAATAGGGCATCGAACAGCCAAGAATTTTCCAGAGCTTAATACATAATAATGAGACTTATGAATATGAATAACTTTAACTTAGTAATATGACGTAATGTTCAGCAACAAATAAGAAGAGACATTTTAAACTTGTTGAAAAGGGAGGATGGAGACATGCCACAACTGAAAAGGCATTTCAAACCTGGGCCTTGCCCCACCACTTTTGGTCACTGGTCTGGATGTTTAGCTCCTGGTGGAGCTGAGCAACCACCACATTTCATCACATGTTTTATGAACAGATATGCTGAAAAGCCCTTTTCACCATCAATAATGTCCCTACATAACTAGGCACCATACTAACAGCCTTTTAAGCAACCCCTTGTTACAGTGCAGCTCAATAAGCAACCCTTTGTTACAGTGCAGCTCAAGTGAAGCAGATGATTTCATAATTCTGAAGTATATTACACAGGTTACTTTTCTTTTGAAGAATATCTATTACTTTCACACAGGCTGTCGTTGTCTTTACAGCTGTGTACGATTTTTGTGTAGGCGAAGCTTGAGACAGACATTACTTAACAGATTCCATATTAACATCTGAGTAGACACCGTTGTTTACATATTACGGGCTTGACCGCTGCTATCAATTTGTTATAATGAGAATGCTATTGCTTTGTGAGGGGATTTTACATTTTTTTTTAGGAATAACTCCAAACATTTATCAAATGTTTTATGATCTAAAGCAAATCCAAGATAGCAGACAAAAGATTTTGTTTTAAAATTACCTTTAATAGACTACAGACTACAATTTCAAAATCACCAAATCCATGCTTCAAAGAATGGATTTTATAAGTGTAATACTGACCATTAAGTAAATCAGTTGAAAGCAATAAACAGAATGTAAGCCAGGCAATCAAATTTGAGCATGGATTGTGCTACTTGGACTTATGGTTATTTATTGCTAAGCCCTTCTGAAGAATTATGAATGCTCTGTTATCTTTATTTTTTTCAAGCATTGGGTGCTTTTAAACTAGTGAACTATTGCACACCAGCAAATGGGAAATAGACAATTTATGGCAGACAGGAGAATTCAGGAGCACTTCATTCATTCACTTACTTACAGCTTTATTGCATTTCAGACTTGTGTCCTCATGGCCTTCTCCAATCTCCTTTCCTTCCCTAGTTCTTTTATGGATGTCCTAAAAGCCCAGATAAAGGAAAGTGTTGGAGTCAAGCTCCTCGTAAAGATCAGAAAATTCTTAAAGCTGACCCAATTTCATCTCAGTTTTCCAAATTCAATAGTGTATTTACAAAATTTAGATAGCTGGTGACTAAGCAAGAAGCAAATTAACCTAATAATATATTTGTATATAATATTACAGTCCATGTCCTACAAACTGAAAATGTACAATATGCAAAGAACTTGTTCCTCTCTTAATTTGATTAATATCTTCAGAGATCTGCCTCCACAGAAATATATGGAGGACTGGGGGAAATACAGGTTTTAAACCAATAGAAAAATACAGGTTTTTAAACATCTAGTAATTTATGGAAGGATATTAATAGTTTTTAAGGCTAATATAGGATTGCAATATTTACATCCTTTCAACAGATGGAAGTACAGAATAATCAGTGGGATAGCAAAGCTGAGATGACTGTACAAGAGATTTGTTCTGTATTGCACAGTAACTGGACGAAACTCCTTGATTACAGAAGGCATGGAAAACATGATTGAATTAAGACTAGAAATTAAAAGTTACATGTCTTCATTTCTTGTGCATCCTGATCAAATCAGTCTTTCTATGTAATGTAGAGATACTGCAAAGGTGTCCAGGAGACATTTGATTCTCTTTTAGCCGCAGCCTGGAAGACTTTAATTACTGAGAGTTACACGTGGATCAAAATAGTATAATTAGTGTTTAGCAACGGCAAAACGGCTGTTCTCACTTAAATTGACATTGTTGTCTAACAAGATGATTGAAGATAATCCATCATGGTGTAATTACTGCAAAAATCAAGTTTGTTGACCTCACCACATTTCTGCAGTTTTAAATGGGTTAGAACATACATCTTCCATATTTTTTATCTAGTAGAGCAAGGGCAAGGTATCCTAGTCCACCTCTGTTATCAAAGTAGCTCACAAGAATGGATTTTTTTGAAAATGGGCTTTACTTAAAAGGTTTCAGCTTAAAATGTAAGTGGTCAAATAGTGTATGTTGACTTAAGATCTAAAAAATTACCTATGGTTTATGAGTACAGTTTCTGTGAGGTGCTTATCTACAGTTTGTGCAACAATCTACTGCCAGTAAGATTTACCTGAAGGCTCCTCAGGAAATCTAAGAAAATGGTATCAACCATAAAGTTTAAAACCCTATTAATACAAGATGGATTGGGATCCTTAGGGAGATATTTCAAAGAGTTGGATTTTTCACCCTAATTAATGTCACTAGCAGAAAAATGCCAAAAGGGCCTTATCATCTATGCAAAGATGCAAACTTATAGCACATGTCATGCAAATGAGATAAAAAATTGTCCTTGTTTACCTACTTGGAGATTAGAGGAAAAATGAAGTCTTGGAGGGCTTTTGATTTTTATTTTTTTTCAGTTTATGGGCAATGTAAAAACATCAAGAAAAACACAGATATGAGGAAAGCGCTCTAATAGGGAAGGAGTACATCTCAATTTAAAACAAACAAACAAGTGTCCACACCAGACAAAACAGGAAAGATTAAAAACTTCAAGAGTCTTTACAAAGAGTGAGAGCCACTTTGCTTTATTGTTTCAAACAATTATCAATAGTGATTCTTTTGTACAGAATTGAGCACAGATCTGTGGGATCATAGAATCATAGAATGCTGAGGGTTGGAAGGGACCTTAATGTTCGTGTAGTTCCAACCCCCTGCCATGGGCAGTGACACCTCTCACTAGACCAGGCCTTATCCAAACTGGCTTTGAATACTGACAGTATTCAATACTGACAGTATTCAATACTGACAGGGCTGGGGCATCCACAGCCTTCCTGGGTAACCTGTTCCAGTGTCTCACCACACTCACAGTAAAGATTTTTTTTCCTAATATTTAACCTAAATTTCCCCTCTTTCTGTTTGTACCCATTATTCCTTGTCCCATCACTACGGTTCCTGATGGAGAATCCCTCTGGGTTCGCTGGAGGCCCTCATCAGATACTGGAAGTTTGCTATGGGGTATCCATGTAACCTTCTCTTCTCAGGGCTGAAGGTTCCTGATGGAGAATCCCTCTGGGTTCACTGGAGGCCCTCATCAGATACTGGAAGTTTGCTATGGGGTATCCATGTAACCTTCTCTTCTCAGGGCTGAACAGCCCCAACTTTCTCAGTCTGTCTTTATAGAGAAGGTGCTCCAGCCCTCTTTTCAACTTTGTGGGCCTCCTCTGGACTTGTTCCAACAGTTCCATGTCCTTCTGATGTTAGGGGCACCAGAACTGTATGCAGTACTCCAGGTGGGATCTCACAACACCGTGTGGACATTAATACCCTCTTCTTTCCTGAGTAATGTTTGTGTATGGGTCTAGTTCTCTTACTTTACATGATTATTGGAGGTGTTTTAGTGTAAACTCATTACAGGTTTTTTTTCTTTATCTCAAATATCTCAGTTTTTTCACTTCATTTTAGTGAAAATAAGCATTTGATATAATAACTAGTACCTTACGTCTTTTAAAGAAGTTCACTCTCCTGAACTTCCCCACTGCTGAGACTGGCATGAGCTGCTTCATACTAGTAATTTTTCCTTGAAAAGGAAATATTTATGTTCCTTAATCCCAGGACCTTTAATTAGCAATTTAATTCACTTTTTGCTATAAAACATAGTTTATAAGGTTTCTTTTCTTAAAATCACTCTTTTGGCCATGTCTGTACTGTACGAATTCAGTGTTATGCTAAAGATTACCTGCTCAACTGGCATATTTACCCAGGGAAGTCAAGGACATGGGTACAACTGTTGGCCACAGTAAAACTGGATTAGCCTGGTAGCTAGTGGCCAGGCTAATTGACTCCATCTGAAGGCAGCATTAATTGCCTGATTCCCAGCAATATGCTGAAGTATATTGCTCTCTTACACTTTTTCCAGTTCCTGAGCAACTTCAGTTGGACCCAACTCTAGGTCTTTGTCTTGCAGTGTACATACACCCTGAGGCAAAATGCAGTATGACCTCCAGAGCTACATCATAACCAGCCTTTTCCACTGTCAAGAAACCAGCTATTTCAACATATAGTTAATAATCAGATAAATATAGATTTAGAAACTGACTTCAGGCAGCGTTCCTTTCCTAAACATCGGCTGCTTTGCACTGCCAATTTTCAAAATATCTTCTTAGATTTGTGTAAAAATGAATAAAATATATTTCACTTATGATTGAGGACAATATAATTCTCATCAGTGGATCCATTTTATCCCTATGCTTTCCTTAGTCCTATTAAACAATATGTTGATATTCACCAGCATGAGGGCTTTTTATGTGATCAAATAGAGATCAAACAGTTTATGTATTTTTGGGCAGTATTTTGCTGTAACTTTGGTTTATTTACAGTAAGTTACTCCTGATGTTGTGACATGCTGCTCACTAATGTCTGTTACCTGAAAATTAAAAAAAAAAAAAAAAAACCAAAAAACTGTTTACAGGAAACAGTCTGTGCCACAGACTTTTTTGAGATCAGAACCATTTTATTAAGCCTGGGAGGGTTCCTCTAGTCTGCGTACTTCAATAAGATTAATATTAACATAGAGGTTTTAAATCACCTTCTATACAGTCAATATGAAATTTTGCATAGGTAATTTCACTGCACTCCAAAAATAGAGATACAACAATTTTCTAAAGTGCTTCCCATATTGTATTAATAAGCTGATAGATTGAGCCCATTACCTGGCATTACAAATGTTTGCAAGACCAGATCAAAAGTCCGATGAAAATATGTCCAGCCCTGAACACCAAGTAAGTAGGTCTAATATAAGTAAGTCTAATATAAAAACAGATTCATTAATTCCACTGAGTGTTCACTTCTGGCTGAATCTGTAGATACAATTAAATTATTGGAATGAAAATCCAAGTCTTCCCTGCGTTTCACTACTGCTTCTCCAAGTGGATGTTATTTTCTTTGCATGAAACAATTAAACTTTTCGAAGTAAAAGTTAATGTTAGGTTTACAATAAACACCCTGGTCAAAACTGGAAGCTCAGCAAAGCATATTACGTCAGAAAGGACAGAAAAAAATTAACGTATTTTGATAAGTTTACAGTTTTAGCAGAATAATGTCACTATAACTTTTAATGAAATATCTTTTCAAGATAGTATGAAAGATAAGTGGATAAAATAGAAATAAATGAAAACTTGCAGGCTTCATATAATAATGTCTGTTACTGTGGGACACTGCTTTGTTGAAATGCTTACAGCATGTTCCATTTTTTAAAAATAATTTTTAAAAACATTACTTCAATACTTAGTTCACAAATGTTGTATTGAAAATAAATAATAAAAAGGACACATTTACTTAAAGTTTAAATCAAAGTAGTTGTGTAATTCCTTCAATTAGAGGGCATCTTTTATACTGATATTTTTGAGAGAGACAACCTGTGAGACGTAACACCCCTTAAGACAGATAGGGATTCCAGTTACCAGTCTCCCTAGTACCTGAAATGGGAAACTTCAATATTAGAATTCTGATGTAGAAAATTTAATTCAGAAAAGTCAACTGAGTATTTTACTTTAATAGCATTTCAGGAAGCATTATGTCATTTCTGTTGGTTGATAAAGGATCTTGAACTGTAAGCAGTAATCTAGTATTTCTATATGCCCCTAGACTTCTATCAAGGTGTTTTTAATGTTGACAATCTAATTATTTTGGCCAAAAAGGTCAAATACAATCTAAGAACAAATGTATGCTCTGCTTTTGTGGTCTTTACAGTACAATTACAGTTACAGTTTGAAAAATAGCCTCCAAATGCTGTTAAAATCAGTGGACTCAAAAAGCCAAATAAAATCTTATGTATTATGGACGTCTTTCGAGAAATAATAGCTGTGTTTACACATAGATACACTTCTCATTTTCTGACAATTTTCTTGACATGACAGTCTGATTGATTCTGAGTGGGGTTGCTTGAAAAGATTTTAGTGAAACTCTTTCAGGAAAATGCATTCGTTTTGGGGCCTTTGTTTAAAACATGTAGTAGATTGGGTTTGTTTGGAAGGCCATTTGGTTTTGACAGCATATGCAGGGAAGAAGCTTTCATGGCATTTAAAGGATCACAAGCACTCGGGTTTTCAGCAGGTTTACTCAAAGACCATAAACCAACTGTGTTTCTGCCTCTCCCTCCACTGAAAAAAAAACTTCTCTTCACTGAAAAAGGTATTCTTGCAATTTCATTGCCACTAAAGCGGCCAGGAGGATGTATTTCAGTGAAGAACTGTATGCTTCAAGATTGCCCTAAGCTCCAAATTTTGGTCCAGCCTAGCTTCAGGAGGAGGGGGAAGGGGAAGCCAAATCTGAAAACATGGAAATATAAAACTTTCAAAAAAACTTCAATTTGGACCAAATTCTTCAAAAAGCAATATTACTTTTCTTTCAATTTTTTCCATTTTATGGATTAAGAGAATAAGAACCTGTTCCAAAGTCTGTCATCATCGCCAGTGGTGGGACTTTAACTGGCATCATTAAATTTTGGAATAGTCTCCCAAACTGCAGTATGGAAATATTCCCTTGAAATAGGAATATCTGTATGTTCAAAAGAAAAGCTACTGAGTTTTAAATAAAAAAAACCCCTTGTCATTTGTTCAGTACATATACTACAAGCTTATGAGGAAAAAAAATAGGATCCCAGATATGTGCAATGGAATTAGATGAAAAAATAGGATTTTTTCCTTATGTGCAGAGTTTACTGTGCCTTAGTGTCCTGCTGTAAAGACTATATATACATTTATTCTTTTTCAGTCTGAACTTATTTGGTCTTGGATACAGGTAAGCACCCCAGTGATGGGAATTGATGTAGATCCTATAGCTGTTACCACTCTGGAAGTTCGTGGATCATCAGTCTACTCTAAAAATGCTTTTAATTCATTCATAGAGGAAGGTGGCAAGGAAAATTTGCCACAAATTCTCACATACAGAGGAAGTGCAAAATATCATTTTACATACAGCAGATGGCTAGAGAAAACAGCCCTTTGGATATACATGACAGTAGAAATCTTTCTGCCTCCTTTTTTTTTTTTTTTAAAGAAAATTAAGGAAAAAATAATGTCTGATTCTTTCCTAAAATGCTATCTGGCTTAGTGCATTGCAAGTACAGTAAGGCAAAATGCCCAAAAGTTAAATTCTCAGCTTGTTTTCTTTATGACCATGTGGGTTGTTTTTCCATGAAATCAACAATTCTGCTTAAGTGGTTTTCAACAATTTCACTTCTGTGTCTATTCATGCTGTGCCCAGAGTTCAGGGACTCAAGGTATCCCAGAAACTAGCACTCAAGCAGAAACCATCTCTCACACTAATTTACTCTGTACATGTCACTTCCCGCTGTCCTCTTTCTTTTTTGGCTTGAGAAACCCATGACATATTATCTTTGGCAATTTCTCAGGAACCATAAGCAAAGCATCTATTCCAGGCCTGTCCCTTGGTATTTAAAATTTACATGTTATTCCCAATCTTTCCATTACAGCTCAGAACACTTGCCAAAATAGGAGTAATGTATAAATCATCAAAAACCAAAGATGAACCCAAAGCACCGTCAAACATTTTTCTTTTTCCCTGAGTTTTAGGGTTGAAATGTCTTAAGATAACAGCTTTAATTGTGTTTAATAGTGTTTTAATTGGTTCCTCAGAACTAAGCACCTCTCCAAACACAACTAGCACTAGGAGTCTCACTTTAGGGTGAACTTACTAGGGTAGAGGAGCCCTGATCTTATATACATGAAAGGCTGTTTTGATGCAAACCCTGTGGAATACACGACACTCCTTGATAGCTTCATTTAAATTAAAATTTGGAAATAGGATAAAAACCAAGACATTGATGGCAGAGAGTGGATGCTCAGACCAGAGGACCTTTAGAGGTCACCTTTAATGTTAAGTGTTTGGTAATTTACTATTGATATATATAGGATTTACCAGTGGATGTTTCTAAGAGCTGTTTCTAACCCTGTTAATTTTATGCCAGAGGAGACGGTCACTAAGATAAGTAGAGATATATACAAAGTAAAGATATGCACAACAACATCTTTCCTATTATGTCAAGAAGCTAATGGAGAGGCCCTCCCAGCTGTAGCTGTGGCTCATAAGATTTGTCGAATTCTATAATAAAAAAATTACTTTAAAAAAAATTCCAATCATCAGCTAGTTGTAAGCTTTTATGAATTTCTAAATACCTCCCAATGGTCACACTCTTATACATTTGAACTTCATTCCCATCAAAAAGACATAAGCAAATCATCCACATTTTGAAAGAGCCCATTATACTTTGTTACAGTAAAAAAATGTGGATATGACCGAAATATGTGACACAGCTCTAATGATCAAGATAAGAGAATAGGTTTTCAACTACCAATGTTAAATCGTTCTTGTATATTTTTATCTGTAGAAATTGTGTTTTCATCACTAACCTTTGATATTTTAGCAGTTTTACTTTCCATTAATTCAATGTCTATGCATCTAACCACAACCTATTGTTAATTAAAATCTCAGTAAAAGACCTTATGCAGGCAAGTTTTCATCAGGCCTAAGAAAAAATCATGAGTTACATTGGCTCACTTAAGTGCGGTAATTGTCCAAGTTTTCTGATTTGATTGAATCTGTTGAGTTAATTGCGTGTTTCTACTTCTGACTGACACAGCAGAATTGCTTTCCTTTGAAACTTAGGGTCACGATCCTGTGCATAAACTGGAATGGCTTATTTCTGTGCATGGTGCTTCAGCTGGTGTGATAGGCTTGTACATTTAAGATTCTGGTTCAACAACACTATACAGTCACCCCTCTGCCTGTTACACTGCTCATAATGATATACTTGGGACTCACAGCAGACAAGGGACAAAAATGTGTGAGGGTTTTTCAAAGATCTTGTGACAGCCTTGATTCTGTTGCATATGTATAACTATCAAAATGTTACATCAGCCAAACAAGAGAACAAAGTGTCATCAATAAACAAGAACAGTTTACGATGATCAGACTGTTTATACAGTTTTCTCCTAGTCCGTTGTGTGTAGGTCTGCTTCAAGAGGGAAATGAGGCAGAAAACACGGGTGCACAGGCTGTGCCTCCTCTATCAGAAAGTGGCCCCACAGCCCCTGAGCACTGCTAGCAGAGCTGGGGGCTGGCAATAGTGTTTAATGACAGTCCCAGAAAGGGTAAAGGGATAAATCAAGTCCATCATTTCTCCAGGGTCCAAACAGGGAGCCCAATGAGCAGGAGCTGGAGACAGGATTGTGGCTGATGCAACACAGATAAACCTCCAGGCTGGAGGCAGCAATGCCTCTGCTCCGAGCTGAGTTGAAATGCGGCTCCTGCGACTGTGAGCAGAGTTGGTAGTGCTCAGAGAAATTAGGGCCTCTCTGTTCACTCAAGGCCCTGACAAATATCTGCCCCTGTTTTTTGCATCTAGAAAGGTTTTATATTCTGCAAATCTGTATTCTTTTCTGTTTACTTAAGCAGAAAGTACAGAAGACTATTGTTGGCTTCTCTTAGAGTTTACATTTAAACACACAGGAAAAGGTTTTACGCCCAAGCTATAGCTATAGGCGTTACTACAGGGTCCCCAGGTAATTGTTTGGGCAAGTCTCTTTCTTAATTATCTTGGTAGGTTGCTGAAAGGCTGTCTTTCTCCTCTGTATGTGCTGTTTCAGCAATAGCTGTTCAACAGGCTGATAAAGCTTCCTGTGTCCTGTTTACTTTGACTCAGTCTAAGATGAAAAAAGTAGTGTTTTACATAAAGAAAAAAGTAAAGCCTCAAACTTCAAGTAGACTATAGTATATAAATTTATTCTCACCAGTGAGACCTGAAGGCCTCATTTTTTATGAAAAACTCGTTTGTCCTTAAACTAAGAACAATTTAATAATTATATTAAATATCAAGAAGTGTATCTGCTATTGAGTTATAGTAGTATTCTAAATTTGCTTTGAATAGTTGAAATGCTTAACTAATTAGGTTATAGTAAATTATATATGTAAGCTACCCTTGATTCAGACACATTAACAATGGAAGCACTTTTACTTTAAAAAAAGAAGGAATAAGTTTTCACATTCCTTGTTAAAAGGGTTCTGGTAGCCAAAGAGATTTCCCAAAAACTATGAATTTCTCTCATCTTGAACCAATTATATTTCAATTATAATGTGGGTTCCAATAATCATATGGTAGTAAGTTCGGGGAGGCTTGGACTTTTGTTTTGTTTTGTTTTTTTCTTGCTTGGTTGGTTTTTCTTGTGTTTGGTTGGTCTGGGGTTTTTTTGTGTCTCACTTTTAAAAATGCATGAAACGCAATGAATTTTTCGTAGGACCCACAATGAATCTTTAATAGGACTCAAAATATAACAACCCCATAAGGTAGACACTGCAATACCCTACAGGAGTTCTTCAGTGATCTCTAAAACTGGATCTCTTCAGAATGGTCTATGGGACATAAGACCTCAATCTGCTGAAGGGCATCAATACAAAGATTCGATGTACACACCTACATCAAGGATAGTAGCCCAGGGACCTTTTAAAACATATGGAAGCAAATTGATATTTTCAGATACAACTATGTTTGACTTATTCTATGTGTCTGGCCTGAACATATAGATGACAATTCATCTGCTTAAAAGTAGTTCTCTAGAGCCAATTTAGGCACCTGAAGAGTGTCTGAGTTTTCTGCACAAGGTGCATTACATAAATGTGTCTTTTTGCAGCAACAGCTGAAGACCAGATTGGGTGCCATATTGTGTCTAAAACGGCTATTGAAAAATTTGCTTAGGATATTTGCTTACTAGATTCCAAGCATGGAAACATTTAGGACCTCAAAAGGGGATTTCTTGTCCTATCTTTTCCACTGATTTATATTTAAATAAGTAGTAGCTTCATTTTCAATAGTCAGGTGAATCCAACAAAGAAGAAGAAATAGGCTTCTTGGCATTTAAAGTGTATCACACTAAAATCTAATATCTTTTTGTTTTAAAAAGTGTAAATTCATGTTGGCCGTGATGGAATCCATTATGTAATTAATTTTCTTAAAGGAGGATACAAATGAGTTAATTCTGCCATTTCAATTTAATCACTTTCTAGAATTAATGCATTTTAGGTCTTTTCAGAAGCATTTTTTTTTGCCTTATATATTTGATGTTTTGCTTTAGGGGCAGCAATCAATCTCAGATTCTGATTCTCTTGTAGTTTTTTTATCTTTAATCAGCCTGGCTTCCACTCCACTGAAAAGTAGCTGTCCCTCTCCAGCTTCCTGAATCTATTGCCTTCTGGGGAGCTAGTATCCACTTGACAAAATCACAGTCAGTTATGGTAAGCTTCCACTAGGCCTCAGTGGAATGGTAAATTTGGTAAAACTTCTCTCCCAGAAAAGCAGTTTGAAGACTTAGGTGTTCTTCCATCTAAGTAGCATTTAGCACAGTTGAGAATAGTAACTATTAGACATATTCTGGAGGGACAGGAAAATAAGACTTTTAATGCCATTAAATAACAATTTTAATGAAAAGTTGTTACAGAAGTGGTTTTAAATCTCTTCATGGTTCCTTCACATTTAGAATGAAAGCTTACTTTAATTTTATTTCGTGTGTTTCAAGTCTCTACTGCTAATTGTGAAGTTCCCATATGACTCAAATTGTAATTTAAACTGTATCAAAGTAAGTACTAATATTAACTTCTATGTCTTCATTCAAAGTGAATCAAGCAAAGATCCAATAAAGTAATTTTAAAGTGTGATAATTATTTTGACTTTAGCCACAGTAAATGTTACTTTGTCATTACTGGCAATAGTCACAGGGTTTCGGCGGTTGTTTGGGCTCCTGAGTTCAGGCACTCAAGACTTGACTGGGCTTGACCTGGTTTTACCTTACTTTACTGCTGTCCTTCCACCAAGTGCCTATCACCCAGCCTACTTTCGCTAAAAACCCATGAATGCCTCACGGTGAAGGTGTGACAAACCTCGGACAAGATGACTGCAAAGCAAACAGCATCTTTTTGCTTCCCCTGAGACTGGTGGAAGCTATTCCAGGCTTTGAGGGTAACAGAGGTGTAGGAAGCGGCCTGTCTGAAGGAAGTGTGTAGAGGGAAACCCAGGCAGAACCCAACAGCGCTGTGGAAGAAAGCTTCTACATCACATTCCTCCCAGAGAGAAGGGAAAAGTCCTCAACAGGAGCTCCCAGCAAAGACCTGTATTCACTTTTCCCAAAGTTTGTCTCAAGTAATTAGATATGGACTGAAAGATATTGATGCTGGAGCAGGACTGGCTTACTAATACTCGTAAATTACCCTAACCATATAAAATTTGGGTATACTGGTGGACTTGATCTTAGCTTTCCATCCCTCGTTGTTGAACATGGATCCGTCACTGCAGTCAGTGATTAATTATCGGTCAGATTGCAGGTTACATGGCAGTGGCTTAACAATATCTCATTGTTTTCCCGCAACACATTTATTTTCTAGAGTCATATAAGCAGTAATGATAATATCCTTGACAAATTTACTTTTATAATGTTGGCTTTGGACATTAATAATTTTCAACACTACTAGATGAACTAAAAAAAAATAGGTTTTAACCAAATTTAGGTTTTTTAAACATCAATTTCCTTTTTATTCTCAAGCCTTGTGTTCAGTCTCTGTTATGGAGAAATCCTCTTCCTTAAAGGTCGGGAAGTTAGTTTTCAAAATCCCTGGACACTCTTGTTCCATTTATAGTTATATTGTGTTATGGACAAATTACCAAATCATCAAAGACAGATAGCGAAAGTCTCAAATTAATGTAAGATTTTGGGATATTAATTAATTTGGACAGGTTCTTAAAGGTTATTATTTTCTTTCCTCATTTTGTCTTCAAATATCTGAGTTATGAAGCAATATTCTTTTAATATGTGACCTATATATCAGTTTATACATGTAAAGATCTAGGTATTGCTCTCTCCAAACATCAACCATCAAATGCAATACTTTCTAGAAGGATAAAAATACACCATGCAGAAATCCAGAAATATAATAAATAAAAATATGTCAAAGATTATCAGGATAATAAAGGATGTATGAGAGGCATGTGTGCTCTCTCTCTCAGAGTTTCACCTCTCTCATAAATTGTCTGCATAATTTGTACGAAATTTATACTAAAATCTTGCCTGCTTTTATTAAAGCATCAGTAATTTTTTTGTAGAAGACAAATAGCTGTTTTCTATGGAACTGTATATATAACACCCTGTAACTTCTGATATCCACATCAAAAGCTGCCAAGATATTCAATTTCAAGCAGCACTCCATGTTGTTTATTAAACTGATAGATTCATGACAAGCATAAAACCAGAAAATATGTAAAATAAAGGGTGGCTTTAGCTATTTTCAAACTACAAGAGCAAGAACAAAAGCTCTATGGATAACATCCTTCTTATAAATACAAAACCTCTCAGTTTGTGGGGTTTTTTCCCCAGCCACGTAGGTAGAATCAAGAATCCCCTTGGGGTCACCTGGCCCAGTGATTTGATTAGTGAGAGATTCCTCTGCCCAAATTAAGGTGCAAACAAGACCATATGCTGAAGTCAATGATATGGATTTTATTTAACAATAAATGTGAAATAGAGAGCAAGAAACAGAAAAGGGAGTGGGTGGGGAGGGGGGGAGAGAGAGAGAGATTGAGATTGAGATATCAAGCAGAAGACAGTCACCACCCATAGATTCAGTGGAATTCTTTTGGTTCTCCTCCACCCTGGGCTTCTCAGTGGTTCGGATCCCAAGGTTGTTCAAAATTTTCGCTGTTTATGCATTTTAGCAAAAAAATGAATTAATGCTCATTGGCTACACTTTTCTCTTATTCTGTTGGTTAAATGATTCCCCTGCTTCTAATGATTAGTCCCATGCGCAGTCTTTCTCTTGAGTCAGTGGGTTTCCTGAGTCAGTGGGCTGTGATGTGATCACTATCTCCCCTTGCTGAAATTACCTTTTACCCAGTCCAGGCTGTTTTCAGCACAGCTGCTGAGTTGGCTTTCCTTCCAGAGTGACCCATAAATTCTGCATTCTTTGTCCGTTATCAGTGATAAATTCTTCTCCCCCAGCTTATTAACGTCCCCCTAGGTTTGAGATAACACTTGGACAATAGTACCATCTTTTTCTTATCTCAAGTTCCCAGCTGGGTCCTTTCGGAGGCTTATTTTGATCCCACATTAAAAGGTTTTATTCAGGGTGAGGGGGTTATTTGGGAAATAATTTTATTGGAAGAGGAAGTGCAACTGTGTGGTACTTTCACCTGACAGCTTTGTCATTTTCCAACTTGCAGCTACATGGAAGGTAAGGTACAGAAGAAGCAAATGTGCCGCCTTACTTTGTTTTTCAAAGTTCCTTATGAAAATACGCATGCCTGGGGGACAGCTTTCAACTGTAAATACCTTTCTTTCCTATTGTGTCATCCCAACACACCATATTGCTGATGCTTACTGTCTTACATAAATGAGAAGTATAATTATGAGTAAGAATAAACAATATGTTACTGTCAAAATGTTTTTCAAATGTCTTTTCAAAGTAAGATCTGAATAGAGAGGTTTGTCTGATGAATAATGTGTAATTATTGCTGTTTGATTTGCCTTTTACGGTGAGTGAAAATTTCTCGTTTTCTACTTTCTAAACTATATAATGCACAGTGTTGTTTATTTATGTAATTTAGGCTCCATTTAATAGCTAAATTTAATAGCTGTTTTCACATCTTTGTGTTCACTACAACTAAGTATCACTTAGTCAAAAAGCCAGAAAATTACAATTATTTATAATTTATTCTCACTCTGTTTAGATTCACATTAGTACCAGTAAACTAACTCTTTAGGGCCTAAAATAAGTTTATTTCTAAGTACAAAATGCTAAGTTACAGCTTCCTGGTTCCTCTGCATCTTTCAGACATCACTCCAAAAAAACCTTCTAACTAAAATATTTAATAATTTGCATCTGGATCATAAACCTGCACCTAGCATCTCTTCTCCTGAGACCCTGTCATACCATTTTCCTTCCTTTACTGCTATTGAAAATGTCCTCTGATAAGTCTTCAGTGATGAAAAAAGGCAATGATTTTCCATGCAACTTGTCCCTGTCAGTCTCCCAAATGATTTTACCATTCAAAATAGTAGAAGTTATTTTGTAACAGTAACTTCAGCCTTCACCCTTCTCCAGCTTCCAGCACTTCACACGCCGAACTAGGACAAGAAGACACTACACATTGCATCCTTGGCTTGGATTCTCATCTTCTGCAACAAAAATCTGTTTTCTTGTCTTAGTTTTCTGCCTCTTTGAACCAATATTTTTGAGAGAAAAAACAAATCACTTTACTTTTGATGACAAAAGGTGTTTCATTTTAATATTTTTCCACATTATGTCTGCAGAAAGTCTAATATTTAAAAGCTGTTTTTAATTTCCCAAAACAGTTCTTCGGTGTATGTTTGTAGTAATTTTGAGATTTTGAGTAATTTTAGACTTTTTCACATTGAATCTTCACTGTTTCATATTAACCTGCCAAATTTAGCTATGGCAAAAAGGACTCAGTGGACTTCATTGTATAACAGGGCTTTTTTGTTTTAGTGTAATTAACACACCATTTGCTAACATGAATTTGCAATGTAAAAAATATTTGTTTTGCTCCTCAGATGTGGAAATTTCAGATTTCTGTGGTGTCTCCACGGGTTAGGGTTTTGGTTTCGTGCATTATAAGTAAATTCCTCACTGCCAATTATGATTTATTACGTTGAGAGGTGTTGAAAGTTGAATCACGAAATCTGAAGTCTGGATTTGGACCAAAAACACCACAGGCATATATTTTGCACTAGGGATGCTATGAAAACAGGCCATTCTGTTGCCAAATATATATTAAGAAGCCCCCCAAAATGTTAACTGTCATAATTTCAGACTCCAAAGGTTAAGAACTTCTATGCTATCAAGAGATGTTTAACTTGGAGCTTGCTTATTTTACATAGTGCTTTGGTTCTCTGACCCTCTGTTGCTCTATTCTGATGTATTTCCATTGTGTAAAATTCTAACACTTGAACTATAATGACAAGCAGAGGAAAAGAGTAAATAATAACTAAAACAGTTATATTGGGGGTTTTGTTTTAAAGTTTTTTTAACTGTTTGAAGAATAAGAAGTAAATTAATTCTTGCATTTAACTAAATTTAGGTTAAAGAAAGCACAAAAATATTTGGAAATGCCACACTGACAATTATCTACTGCCTTCATGTAGGTCAATACCAGAACCACAAAGTGTTATTTTTGATACACCCAGAATAACGTACCATTCATTCCTTAGTATTAATAGACCACACTACATAATTTAAATGGATGATACATCAACATTTCAGCTTGCATGCTTAGACATTTTGAAAAACAACATTTGTTACAATTTGAAAAAATAATTACTTTTCTCACATAAGAGAATTTAAAACTGTTAAAGAGTGTTTATTGAATTGTGAATTATTTGAGTACTCAATGCAATACACATCACAGAGTCAGAATTATCTGATAGATTTTATGGCTTAGAAAGCATTCCAGATACTCTGGTATATCAATCACTTGTTTGCATTTTTTGAGTAAGTAAAAAACCAGAAAGTTGTGTTAATTATCCAAATTGTCCTGTTCTCACTTACTGAAATACACAAGTAAGATCTACAGCATTGTCGTAATCTTAAGTAGCTGGAACCTGATTAAATTTGTTGTCCTTGAATCCATGGCACAAACAGAAATACAAGCATTGCTATTCACATGAACTAGAACAACATCATAAAAATTCAGGGTTTGAAGATACTAACTTAAGAATCTAACCAATTTTAAGAATGAAGAAAGGAAAGCCTTTCAGTAACTTTAAAGTAAAATAATTTCATAAAAATAATAGTTATAGATAAAAATTTCTCCTTATTTTCCTGATATAATTTTATAGACTTCTTTAAAAATGTTTTAAAATTTTATTTCTTATGTTCACTATTAGGTTTATTGGATCTAAAACAGAAGTGGGGTTTTTTAACCTTTTGAAATTTGGCACTAATGAAAAACAATAAATTTTTTGAAGTGCAGTATATTTTAAGTGATTGCTCTGCATGATAAAATTAAAGATTGTAGACAAATATTCCACAAAATATGCAGTAAACTCCAGAGACTGAGGCATCACGGGTGTATGGTGAAGAAAGGAAATGGAGGAGTAATGTTTTGGCACAGTTCCCATTAAAAAACCCAACCAAACAAATGACAAAAATAACCCAACACAGAAGTGCAAAACCTCTCATCATTATTGTCAGTAGTAAAAGATACTTTTCAGTTAGAGAATAAGTACAGATGTAGACGTGTGTATGGGCTGGGGTGTACGTGTTTGTCTGCATTCAGTATTTCACATATATGTGTTTTACAGAGATGTTACTTTTTAGGCTAGAAAGGGTATTTGGGGGAAAAAAAAGTATTTTGAATTTTTAGAAAAGAAATATTAGCTGGAGAAACAAAAATACAAGAGTCTTTGCAGATGCAGTGGAATATCCACATATATTCTTTACTGAAAATTAGATTCTGAGTGATTGACATCTGCGTGTTCTTTTGCTTTTCCAAGACAAATATATTGTTTTATTGAAATAGCTTTAGGAACTGAGAATCTCTTCTGTATAGCTGGTCTCATGGAAGATTCTGATATTAAGTAGTGGATTATGGGTAGAGACCTAGAGGCTGCATTTGTACTAATAAATTAAATAGTGGCTAGAAATGCCATCTAGCACTGTAATAAGACCGTCTGTAGTTTTCAGTTAATAGCATGATCCTTAGCAGACTTCTGGCCCGTGTCAGGCATCATTCTCGCAGCAGCTGCCAAACACAGCTACCCTGCAAAGGTCATTCCCAGCAGGCAGCAGGAATGCACTCGCAGCGTTGTGAGGGCCAGGGCTGTTTATTGGAACCACGATGGGCCACTCCCCGCCAACTGGCCTGAGGGCCAGCCAGCATCCCTGGGCATACCTGGTGCCTGCTATTGTAGGCATGCACTCATTGTCCAAGGTGAAATCCTTTCTGATCCCTTTGTCAGTACTCAGCAGAGCACAAAATGTGTCTTTATCAGTTAAATAACCATCCCTGGTTCGGTATGTGCAGTACAGTAGGGCAAATAGAAGGATTTTGGTTTTGACCACTACACACTGAGTTATTTTCATAGATTCTCATCTTGTTAAACACATTAATTCTGGTAAAGCCTTCTCTCTGTTTGGAATTTTTGGTTTTTTCACCTCTACACTCAGCATCTACTTAAAAAGCAAATTGAAACAGTTACAGCTACAAAGTCATTGAAGAAATATCACAGAAATTATCTGTATATGGGGAAATCTATACAGGAGCTTGGTTCTGCTCTCTGTACTGTCTGTCACAAGTTCACAGGATTCAATGCATGATCTTATTATGCAATTATGTTTTTTTCTGAAAATGAGCCAGACACCTATCAAGCTAGCTGCCTATTTGTTTCTCTTTACAGAGTTTAGAAGTCAGCAAGGAAGGCCCACTCTGCTTAAAAACTGTTTAGTCTTTTTTAGATTTTTTTGTGTTGGTTTTGAAAAAGAAAAGAATGGCATTAATTTAGCCTTTCTGCCCCTTCCCCCACAATACTATTTGAATTAATATATATTTTTTAAAAAATATATGAGTTTGTTGTGACTTTTTGTGCTTGATAGGCAAGAAATCAGGTAGAAAGTCTGAAAATATAACATTAGAAATTTCATATTTAGTTCATCAAATAGAATTCTCAGCTGTCCTGTAAATGCGAGAATTCATTACAGGGAGAATAAAGTAGAAGTTCTTGCTTTACATATTCTGTCTCCCCGCCATGCTTTTCCATTGTTTTCTTCCTTAGCAATATAGCTGTTATGTTTGGTAAGCTTTCCGACTAGAAAAAGAGCTTGCATCATATTCAGCTGTCATCTTAACCTGTCCCTCTCCTACAGATACAGATGAATTCTACCCATAGCTCTGAACTAAATTGGTCACAGAGGAGCATAGCCCAGAGATATCACTTGCAGCCCAACACCACATGCATTAGAGTATTCTCCAGGGTCAATCAGCTCTGGGGCTAGGAGAAGTGCTTCCCCCTCCTCCAGTGCCCTCCTCCAGTTTTGGAATTGGTTGGAGAAATGGGGTTTGGCTTTATTTGGTTTTGAGGCTGGAAGTCTCATTTTTCTACAGTTTTAGTAAAACATGCAATCCCTTCTGTGGTTTCCCCTGGGTGTATTACCTGTTGTTTTAGTACAGATTGAGCTGCTGTGAAGATTATATGCTCTATGTCTTGTCATTGTAGAAGGACACTTCCTGTTGAAGAGAGAAAATAATCAGCAAAATGTATCTGCAAATACCTGCAGCACCAAACCCTTGTTAAGTCAAAAGGAACGAAGGAGGAAACATGAGCAGCGTCTATCAAGTAATGCAGCAGCTCAGCATGCCTTTTGAATTAGGGCTGATGGGCAGGTGCACTTGAGAAATATCCTTTTCAAGCACAAGCTGTTAAAGAATGGGAGTTCAGAGGCCACCTGTCCTTCTGTGGGAGTAAATCTTTTCAGACAACAGCTGAAACAACTGCCCTTAGAATTCATGTACCACAGGCACATAAATCACATTCCTAAGGAATCACTGTGTTGTCACCACTGATGTCAGCCTCAGTTCTCTTAAAAAAATCACTGTGACCATTTGCATGTATTCCATTAGCTCAATACTGTGATATTTAATGCTCTTCAAGTTAAAAAAAAAAAATTACTACATTATCAAGAATATATGACATTCTTCAAAGTCAAAATATACTTTATCCTCTCTTCGGTATGTATCATATGTTTTGTGACTGCAGAGCTATCCACTGCAAAGCTTTGTCCTGAAAAGAATTTGTATTTTTCTCCATGTAATAACTGAAACTACTAACATTCAAAGCCAATAGCAGTGTTAGTTGCATCCTGACACTTTCCATGACAATTGTTTAAACAAAATTAGTCACAAAAATTAATGAATTTCAGAGTGGTTGAGTTAAGTCAATTAACTATCTACATCATATTCTTATTCAGTTTTAAAGTTACTTTAAAAGAATTTAACTTAATTCACTTCTAATGAGGATCTACAAGTATATATTAGTATTTACTTCGATAAATTTTAATTTGAAATAGGAGCCATAGAGGGGCTTCTGCTTGTGGCTGAGACCTTCACAATTACCAGGATAGACTTGAATGCAAGAAATTAAATTACATTAAATATTATTTTATTCTAAATGGGAAGGAGCTATAACGAGATTTAAACCAGTTTCTGCAATATTGTTTCAATTACTTAATTATTTAGTTGGGACTAAAGGCTTTTCTTCCTGGTCCCTTCAGGAAGTCTTTAATAGTTCTTAGTATTCCAGGAATGGGTTTGCATATTTGTTTCTTTTTTCCCTCTGAATTTTTCTCTTCTCCAACTCTTTACCTTTCAAAAATGAACAAAAGCCCGTGGAAGTGAGGCAAAAAATCTTCATTAAAACAGATTTTATGAGAAAATAAGGAGCTAAATTGGAATACCAATATTGAAATATCACTTACACATATCAAAGTTGATTATAATGTTGTTGTATCTTTACACCATCCAAGGTATTTTACAAAACAGAAGCATCAATACTAAGTTGTGATTGTGAAATATCTGAACAAGTTAATATTTCTTAAGGCAGTTATTACAGTCTGAGTGTTTATATTTTTTTTCAGTTTGTCATCTGAGTTAAACAAAATTTTACACATTAGGGACAAATGTCAAGTTTTTCCGAGTGGCTTTTGGTGCTCATTTTTACGGGATGTATACTGAGAGACCTTTTAAGTTGGCATCTTGTAAAGATCAGGGCTGTTAAATTGTTTCAAGCTGGACAAAAATTCCTAGGAATTTCTTTTTCTCAGTCTTGACCTGAAATCTTTGCCTTTATAAACATAACAAAACTCTCAAATGTGGAATAGATTATCTCCAGTGGCTATCTGGACTTGTATTACATGCTCTTTACTATAATCTTAGGATGATGGAGCTCCAAGTATAATATATTCAAGTACCATACATTATTCCTGATGAGGTTTCAAGAGAATTGTTCTGAGCAAGGAATGTCATGCTTCACATGCATCTGCTCTAGATTTGGAGTAAAAGCCAGAATGTCTCTTGGTTAGAATGTTAACGCATACATTTTGTTCTACGCGGTAAACAGGGGGACCCCTAATTACAGCACGTCTCCTGCTCTAACAAGTGCAGAATCTCCACAGACAAGAAGAAAGCAGAAAATTGTTCCAGCACAGTACATACTTGGAATACACACCATTCCAGGGCAGTGCAAACAAGCCTGCATCAGATTCAACACACGGAAGAACTGCAACCACTAATTGGATATCATTATAAAGGCTATATCCCATCTGGATTTGGATGCAGAGCCTTGAGTCCAAAAGAAGCTGTCAGTCATGGAAATGCTTATACCAAGTCCCTATGCTTAGAATTATACAGGAGGTGACAGAAGGTGCTAACATTTTCTCCTCACAGGAAATTAGGCCAGCAGCTGAAAATTTTGCACCTGTTTTCAAAGTAAAACCATTTTAAAGCTGGTTGTGTACAGCGATGAGCCTATCCCTCACTATGTTCTGACAGAAATATACTGAAGTACTCTGCAGTGGGATCCGGATGTTCCATTTACCTGAGTTTAATCTCTTTGAACAGTTACCTGAAACAATACTTTGTGTTATCACAGTCACCACAGACATTTTAAAAAAAACCCAAAACACCCAAACTATCATTTCTGACCTCCCTTTTCCTGCCTCTTCCTCATGGCAAATTGCCTTTAATAGGAGACATAAGTGCCGTGAAACTTGCAACTGATTAGGCTGTGGCTCAGTGGCTTACTTGAGAATTAAGGTCACAAGTTTGCAGTGTTACCAATTTCTAACTGCTTCAGAACATGATTTTTGTCACTGAGCAGCAGTGAGAATAATGTATAAAACTGAATTATTGGTATGAGAATGCCGTTATTCTGATCTGATGAATAATCTTGGATTTTTTTTAAATTTCTGAGTAAAATAATCTCTATAGTTTTAGATAAACATCATCTCTATTACAAGTATGTGGAAAAATAGATTCCTAGCAGATTAAAGTTTTTAAAGGACCTTCTGTGTTTTTAGTGGAAAAATGAAAGGCATATTGTTCTTTATATTCAGCCTGACAAAGAAACGACCACATTCCCTGTGAACCTCGCAGTTCATTCATGTTTCTAATACATAGCTGCATAAGAGGGAGCCTTGATGGCTACCGGTGGTCTCTGAGTGACACGGTCACTCCTGATCCTGGAGACGCATCTGTGATACCAGCTCCTTGTTTGAACCATAACAGCCAAAACAGAGACATGCTCAGTTACTCTCTGCTGGATCTCTACCTGCTGAAGTGCCCCTTTACTCAGTTCATCGATTCATCCCACCCCTGAGCAGTCCATTTCTGCCACACTTAACTCCAGCTGGGTTGAGGTAAGGCTGTTGGCATTAGGAATTCCCTCTGGTTGTACCTTGTGACACGAATGACATCCACGACACCTGGCAGCTTACAAGCTCTCTTGACAAATGATGCTAATATGTAAAGCCAATATGGCCTTTGTAAAGAGTATAAGGACATTGATATCTTTGCCTAAGGACTGGTTTTTTGTGTTGATTGTCTTTTCATCCATTTTGTTGCTAAAAAATAATTTTAAAATATTTATAAAATTCTATGTATTCTTAGAAAGTTGAACTGGCCTCTTTTTTTCTTGTGTGCTGTTTTGCTCATTTTTTACTTCTCTTGATGCAAAATACCCATGTTTTCTACAGAAATTCTTCTTCACTTTGCACCTTATTAGCCAAATTGCTACCAGTATGTATGTGTAGCATTCTCATTTATGAAAGGCACAATATATCAGTACTGGAGATGGACAGAAAAATGCTTTTGTGATTATTATACATTTATAGACAAAGTACACTTTCAGTAAACCATTGCTGTAAAAAATGAGTGAAATAGCTTTTAGACCTGCTTAGAACTTTGCACTGCTTCATCCTTTTTCCAGAATTTTTGATCAGTTTCACACAGTAAGTAATTTTTATACTTACGAAGATTCTTTTGTTTCCTATTAAGGCTATACCAAATCACAAAACTTCAAGGGACCATCTCTTCGGGATGCTATAACAAAATAATTTTGTATTGCACTCAGCAATTTTGTGGGATGCTGATCACACACCAAATCTATGGTTCATGTTGCTTTGCTCTTGTCAAATATGAAACACTTCAGTGTGGTACAGTAGTAAGTTATCTTTGATTGCAGAGAATGCAGTCTGTTCCAGTTGCTGAAGTGAAATGTCCTTGTTCAAGAAGCAATGAATAACCTGGAATGAAGATTTGTAGGAGACAGCTATAAATATCAAAGACTAAAAATTCACAGCTTTTTGCTAGAAGAGGTCACTCGGGAGGAAAAAACATTTTAAAATACATATAGAGTTTCCATGGGTTTGCAACTTAGAATTTAGTCTGCAGCCTGCTAAAATACCTCATTCATTTGTTAATCAGTGGAATATTTCAGAGAAAGCGGATCAGAAGAAAGATTTTAGAAGTCAACAGAACAGAAGTATGTAATAGTCTACCTGTCTGTGTTTCCTGAACCTCTTCCACATGCTCTTTCAGCAGTTATCCTGTGAAGTTTCAACTCCTCGCTGCACTATAGATTTGATTTTTCAGCAATTTGAAGGACTTTGTTTTCTGCTCCCATAGTAGTTGTCTACAGCATCTGTGCAGAGCTGGCAGTACAGAAAGCAGGTTTTCATTACCTTAACAGCTGCCTAAAAGATCCCAAAGACATGACTTGGGCTGATGTGATATTTGGAAAAGAGATCCATCTTCATAAAAAAATTAAATAAATAAATTATGGCACTCACCTGAGCCAGTACAGATGTTAGTAATCACATTAGCTTTATTCCAGATGAGAAAATATATTTGCTAAATGTCCTGCACTAAAAAAATCACCATATCCAATACTGAACAGCTCATGTGCAGTCAGTGAAATCTTTCCATCAGCTAATTTAAAAATTGCCATGCATAGAATTGAGGTAATCTGAGAATTTCGTACACAGGGGGATATTCAGACAAATAATCAGAACAGGAACTAGAGAAACAAAATGTGATATTCGTGGTAATGCGATCCTAGAAGAATACTGCCAGGTCATTAATGGATGAAAATATGAAGAGTAAAAATCTCTAAGTAATATCAGTAGAGCTTTTCTGCAAGTGACAATGGCCACTGTGGAAGAATGAATGAGAAGAGCAAAATAAATTTTCTTGCATTTTCTTAGGAGCTAATTAAAAAATGTTCATTCCTTTGAGACATTTGTTTTTCTTTTCAAGACATTTGTTCTTTTTAAGACAGTTACTGGTGCAGTGGCGCAGGCTGCTCTCTCTTTTTTTTTTTTCCTTCATTTTTGTTTCTGACCTCTTGTAAGAGAGAGCACCTGACAGATTGGAACTACTACTTCAAAAACACTACTGAGCATTGATGTCAGTGTGTCTGGTCCCTGGGTGCAATGCAGAACTCTGTTTGTACTGCTGGATTGGGAGGCTCAAGGCTGCACTTGAACACAAACTCCCTACTTCCATGTTCCATCATGCTCTGCCTCTGATCTGCAAGAGGACTCAGCTGAATCTTGAAGCTGAGCACTTGAGCACAGGAGGAGTACAGGTGCTCAAGAACAGACAAGTCCTGATCCAGGGCTTGAAGACAGCTGAACCATAGTATAGATAGAACAAAAAAAAAATTGGCAAATGAGTCCTATTATTCTTCCCCTGCTAGTAACATCTAACTCTAGAAGCCATTAGGCAGAAATTGTTCCATCAAATCAAAGAGTTCGCATAGCAGTTGAAAGTCTCAGTACTTTCTGAAATCCTAGAGCCCAACTATATTTTTTCAAACTTCTCCTCATAAAAATTAATCACTAAAATATTCAAAAGAAGATATTAACAGAATTTTTACGCTAAAACAAACAAAAGGTCCAGATAGGTTAGTTTCATGTCATCCCACAGAAATGTTAATAAATATTTGTGTTTTGGGGTCTTTTAATCCAAATGTACCAAGTTTCTATTAGATGTGAGAAAAGGAAAGAGATCACCTTTTAAGCATTCAGAGTTACTTATCTAGGTTCTGGAAGGCAAATATTTTTGTCAGAACATGTTTAATATGAGAAGATTTGCTTATTTCTTTTTTTTTTCCTTATTTGACCAAAAACTTCAGTTCTAATCAAGATAAAGATATCCAGTGACAAAACTGCTTAAATCCTTTTCTTTTATTTACAGTTTGCTTTGGTGCAAGAGTATTCTTTTCTTTTTCTTTATTTTCTTTCTGCTTTCCCTTCTTATATTGAGTAAGCAGTTCTCTATTAACAATTCATTTGGGCTTAGATATGGATCTTAATTAACAGAAAAGTTGTGAGCAGGCACTAAATCCCTACCCAGGAATAGAAAAGAGTCCCAATGGCACAGGTTTTCCCAGCATCAATTTAATGAACTACCACTATCTAAATAGACCAGATGACCGGCAGAGGATATGTCTTTATTACACATACTGCTTGAAATATACTGTGTGAATAAAAACACTAAACATCCTATTCTATCCTTCAGGAAGGGCATAGGCTTATACTAAAAGAGGAATGTAGAAAATGAGCCATGCTATAGTCTTTAACGAGAGCAAATGATAGAGAGAAAAGATTGTAGCAAGATCTGACCAAGAATCCAGCCTAAACATTTTTTTTTCTGTTCTATCTAGAGGCAATATTAAAACTTTCTGTATTTTGTTTGCCTGCTTTTTCTGTCAAATTTCAGTATCTGTACATAGAGTGAGCTGTATAATTCGCTCCAACAGCCAACAGTCTGATGGTTTCCTCTTAGGATGGCAAGTGAAAGAAGTTCAAATCAGGAGAAAGAGAAACTTAAAATACTGCCCTCCTATGTAAGTGACCAAAAAACTTACCTGTTGATGTCGTACTTACTTAAGAAATACAATAAAGTAAAATAAATTTGTCATAACTTTAAGATATTTCCAGGAAAAACAAAAAGAAGAAGGAAAGCAAAACCAAAACAAACAAGCTGACCTCAGAATGTTTCCATAAGAAGATTTGCTGTCTTGGATTTGACATTTTATGACTAAAATTGAAGTATAGGCATGAGGAAGGACCATCCAACCAACTGGAACTTCGTATAATATGATTTATTCCTTACACTGTACAGAACCCAAGTCACAAGGAAGTTTTCTTTGTTTAGATACAAAAGAAAATTTAGCTGTGCTTTCCTAAGCTAAAATTTATTTAGATAGCTCAATTCTATTTATCACATAAGGAAAATAAGAAATTCTAGAAAATTTAGCTGTGCTTTCCTAAGCTAAAATTTATTTAGATAGCTCAATTCTATTTATCACATAAGGAAAATAAGAAATTCTAGAAAATTTAGCTGTGCTTTCCTAAGCACTCATATAGTGTAGGTCACACTTTTTTGCACAGTCTGAATATCCACATCATTGTTTTCTTTTTGATTTAGAGTACTAACATAGACATCCTCAAGTAGCAAAAAATATGCATTATTTTCAAAGTGTTGGGTATTTCTCATCTTTATTTAATCTTCCACTGCCACTTGTTTTGTAAAAGCTGCTGATAAGCTTTTGCTGATGTAAATTGCCCACTCTTTTTTGGTACTTTGCTAAAAAGACCAGATTGCATGATAGAAACTTGATCTGGAAAAGTGTTTGCTCATCAGTTCTTCTACTGTGCTCCTTTCCTTCAGTGAATAATGTTTCCTGTGTCTCAATTTCCTTTGTAAATTAAACCTGAATTTTTATCTCAATTTACTTAGTTTTTTTCATTATTAAGAAATATTATGTCATATTGCGATCAGGCCAATTGTTCCTTTCAGCCCACTCTCCCCAGTGTTTCTCTTTTATAGTCAGAGAGCAAGAGTGTTATGTTGAGATATAAATTAAATCAATTTTCCAGATATTCCATATTTCCAACTTTCTCTCACAGTTCTTCGAAATTCTGTGATGGAGATTACTTGACTTTAATAACATGAGCACACTATTTTCTTTGAGTTTATACTGTTACATGTAGCTTCCAACTTTTCACTTTTGTTCGCAGTAATGATGGACATTTCCATAAAAATTTTTTGTGCAGCGTTCATCTATTTCTAGGAGCACAGACAGATGATCATTTACACCCACCTTTTCCTGTAATGCACTGCTGTTTCACTTTGGTTTTCCTTGTTCTTTTATCAATTTCTACAGTTAAGGATGTTTTGCTTTCAATTTTTTCTGCAGGGTCTGATTCCTCTAAACTTCTTGACCTCTAAGACAGACTCTTCTTTGCCAGTTTTTTAATATCCTTTCTGAAGCCCCGTTCTACAGTATGTCCCCTTTGTCTGAGATACCAATTTTAATTATTCTTTTATCATTAATGTTTTAAATAAATACCTATCTTAGTTTAATTATCTAATCTTCTCAAACCAAGTGATTCAGTTGAGTTAGTGAAAAACTTCCCGTATTTTCTAGAAGGTGGCCTTTTGGAGGCAAAAAACTCAAAGTCCTGCTTTTTTGAATTGGTAACTCTCAAATTAGATTGATTATTTGGTTATTCAGCTTAATAATTTTCAATTGTTTTGTCAAATTAACATATATATCTCCTGTCATCACAAAAATGACATTACACTCTTGTGTCACTGCTCTTAGTCTTGATTCATTGATGCCACTACTAGCAAAATAATATGGTAATGAACTTTCTAAATTATTTGGATATTCGTCTGCATTTGAACTTGGGCAAAATATTTCTGGACAGTCATGTATTATTCTGTGGCTATAGACATTTGTCATAAATAATCAACTTTCCCTGTCAGAATCTGTAACGTTTCCCCTTTTTCTTCTCTTTTTCATTTCTAACTTTTCTACAATGATAAGTCTCAGGGGAAAAAGAAAAAAAAGAAGTAGAGCTGCTGAAATGAATTATGAATAACATTTTGTTTGTGGGGATGAAAAGAGAGCTCTGTGAGATGCTCATTCTACTGCAAATAAGGAGAATGAAAGACACCACTAAAAAGTTCAAACCGATATTTGGAGGATTCTGACTGTAACAAAAGATAAAACCGTGCCTCTCATTTCACAGGCTTCTAAATGGAAAAAAAATTCAAATTAGAAAGCATGAACACTTCTGTGTCTTATCTCCACATTAGAGTTCTCTGCAATTCCTATTGCAAAATGGACTCCCGGGGACTGCTTTCTCTGCATACTGTCAACATTATGTCAAAAGCTTGAGCTCTAGAAACATACTGTGATCTTGTTGAGTCTGGCCTTCTTAAGACGTATTTGATCTCTGTGATAGAATTCAGCACAAGATAAATGAATTCTTTCAGGTGCTTTCTCTGTTAGAGACCTTTCTTAAATTAATTTGTGATTATAAGAAAATTAGATTCCAAAAGCAAAAGTCTTGTCTGCTGGGAAGTGAATGCAGCAGAAGCCTGCTAACCTACTTATAAAAGATACACTAAAACCAGTTTATTATACAACATGGTTCTTACTTGTAAGAGTAAGGTAGAGTGTACCTGTCCTGCTTTGTAGCAGGCCATTACTTAATCTAAATTTAATGAATCATATTTGTTTTAGATGTGAACATGTGAAACAAAATAGACTGATAGTTTTTTTTATCCCTTGGCTAATTGCAACATGATGTTACAATTTTTAGCCGTGACTCCCTAGAAGCATAATACCAATAAACTGCAAGACTTTCTCGTGATGAAAGGTTGATTCAGTCTCCAAATATAATCATTCCTGGCATTGTTCTTGCAGACACTGCCAACAGTATCAAAAGATAAATTAGCTTTAGTCTTTAGTTTTTCTGCTCCCCTGGGACCTTGGATGTTTCAAACACTTCTCATTTATGCTTGAAGTAAAATTAAATCCTTTCAAAGGACAAAAGCTGTTTAGATAAATCCACTGAGTTACCTTGCGCTGTTTTCTCATTTAGCTCACTTTTGGAGCAGTTTCCAAAGCTGTGAGCTTTTAATCCTGTAAGACTGCTAAAAAGGACTGAATCTTACTTTGTGTAAAGAAGCTGAAAACACATCTCACTCTGAGATTAACCTCCTGCTTTGCAAGTTTGAGAAGAATGCTTTAAAGGCAGAAAAAGCTAAAGGTTTTTGGGTGGAAAAGAGAATACAGTGCAAAGAAATCCAGAGGTGAGGAAAAGGTCATGACGTAAAAAAAAGAGGTATTTTGTTATAATATGGCAGGTTATACACAGCAGTATTTGTCTTTAATGGGAAATACTCTATCTTATCTGTTCTTAAGTAAGTACATAAGTATGAACACACAGAAACTTTAATAAATTATTTATAGTTTTAAATTTCTCTAATTCTGAATTGGTATGGGAAATCATCTCCTTATCAGGCACAAAATTCCTGAGCCTTTTTTTTGCATAATGTTTAGAATGAATATAACAGAATACTCTGCACCCCAACCCAAAGTCAACCAAAATCACTGAGGTCTACTGAACATTTAATTACTAATGTCAACAAAAGTGCTTCAACAAGAGGCATTCCTAGAAGTTCATCCTAGAATCCGAACAGCCAGCAGGAAATGTAGGAGCTACAGGAACATACAGAGGGCCAGAGATGCAGCTTGAAGCCATTTCTCTGCATATCTCCAGACAGTATCCTGAGCAGTCAATTACTGATGTGCTATGGTGTCTTCCCCACAATTTAACTTAGCTCTTTTAAGCGCAAGTATAAACATGACAGCCGTGTTTCCAGGCAATGGTTCACTAATAATGGACTAATCATTTTCATTGAAGAGTAACTATCTGAATTTATTTCTTCTCGGAAGTGACCTGTAAGTTATTCACCTCCACTGAAATTTTTATTATTCTGTAGTTTCAATCAGTTCTTAAAAAAATATGACTAATAATATTTCTGTGTCTTGATTAATTTACTTTCAAATCCATAAGGAGTGTTCTGAAGAACTGTTCAAAAATTCTATATCTTACACAACTGAAAAGACATTTCGTTTTGTCTTGATTCTAAATGAAGGAAGATTCAGTTTTCCTTCACTTAGATTATTGCACCAGATCATAATCAATGTACCTTAATCTTGTCCTGTGAAAAAAAGAACATTTGCCTATTTCACAGGATATTATGAAATAAAAATTGGGGTCATTAGACACTACAGTTATGAGAAGTTCATAGAATGCCTTTCCTAGCTGTTTGTTGCTGTTCACTGCAAGCAACACCCAGTTTTGTTCACCAAAATCAATAAAATACATTTGAAATCTGGTTACTTTAAAAATCAGCATGTTTTCACTTTTTATTTGAATATTAGCTCTGCTTCTGCAATGAGCATTAATTGATGAAATTTTTTTATAAATACATTCAGGTCTAAAAGCTCAATTCAAGAGTAAAAACATCTTTAAAATACCATAATGGAATTTCAAGATATGCCTTTGTATTCTAAACCTGTTTTTAAATTAATTTGAAAATATCCATCCTGTCTTTCATATTCATATATATGATTAAACATGAAATTAAAGTCAAATATTAGATGATACACAAGAAAATAAGAAATTCACAGTATGCAAATCAATTACACCAGGTTCTCTGTTTTCCTTTTAAAAAAACACTGCAGATTAAGGATTACAAAACCATAGATGAAGTTAAGAGTTCTGGATGCTTCTTCTCCAGTGAATCTAAGGTAAGTAATCACATGGGCAGGCATACACACAGAGTGCAGAGCAGTGAAAAATCTCAGTGTTTACAGTCTTATTTTTCTGGGAATACATAGGAGGATTTAAAATAAGAGTGCAATACGAAAACAAAGTACACTTTCAGATTTAAACACGTTTTAGGTTATGCAAGACAGAAATGTCGAGCTGATCCAGTTGAACAGCGTAACCGCAACAATAAAATTGAGTCTTAATAGCCAAAAAGATGTGTCATCCTAAGTGTCATCATTGAACAATATTGTCCTCTACAGCTGGTTAACTACATCAGAGCACTAACCACAGACCAATCAAGTCATCTTTACGTCATGATATTCTTTAAATCTATCAGATAAGAAATAAGTCAGTTTGAATTGTCTCATCATTTTAACCAATATTCCAGGTTAACAGATCATGTTCAAACTGCAAATAATTCAAACATACTCTACTGAATGTTAATCAATATGCTCAATAACAAGACTCTTAGTCCGTAAGTTTGTCACGGATTATAAATGTCACTTTCAGGTTCTATAAAATACTTTAACAGAATTGAATTAAATAAAAATAACAGTCTGTGCCAACATCTCTCTCTTCCCACAGGCTTGGCTCCTGATCCATTTAATGATTTCTTTCAATTACTTCATAATACACTATGAAAGCCTGGCAATCCAAACATCTTTGTAAAACATATTTTATATTACTTTTTACTTACTGACATGTCTTTAGCAGTATGCTGTAATGTAAATATCTGAGGATAAAAAAATTGAAATAAAAACTAACTTTGCACTTTTAACTTTGCCAACAGGACTAAACATTTTTTCACCCTTTGATCCAAGTATCTAGTGTGCAAATACGATTTCAGTTTTAAGGGGAAATGTTCTTTGTTAGTGCACTGGAGTTTAATTTCAATATAAACTACTGCAAAGAGTACCTTATCTAAATTTAAATTCAGACCTCAACCACATTTCAGGTTTGGCAAAGGAAAATTTCCTTTCAATCACCTCAGAGATAAGAAATTTATCAAATGGGAACATATTTTGAAAAGAAAGGGAAGTAAATTTAACAGCAAGAAAATACTATTTCTAGAATTCTACTTTATGCTTAAGGGAAAAAAGAGTGTTTCCATATGTGAACCATTCTGTACCTTATTGAGCAGATTAAGCTGTTTTCAAACTGCTTTTTTTAAATTATATTTGATATTAAAACCTATTATGTTGTTTAAAATGTCAGCGGTATGATTTGTCAAACTTTTGTATTTAGTAAGATTCGGTGATGAAACTTGGAATTAGCTTTGAACAAAATACTTCAGAACAGAATCTCTGAATCACTACAACCTACTTGTAATTCCATCTTCAATTTCCATGTCCAGGCAAATCACAGAACACAAAGAGGCTCAAGTCTGCTTTCAGAATACAAGCCTGAGGCAAGATGGTATGATTAAGATGAGACATCACATATGAGAATGGAGAAAACATATGCAGGAGTAGCTCACTTTTGCATAGCATCACAGAGCCATAGCACTCACAACAATCACCTTTCTCGGTGTTAAGTTTTCAATACATGCATAACATCAGGATGAAAGAAGTAACTGTTCTCCCACTGCACCAGGCAGAGAGTCTGTCTAACTGTTTTTCGCATACTCAATAGTCATTCTCACACCTTGTTTCCAGGACGGTGTAAGAGTATTGTCCTCAGATCCTCTACCAGTTTCTGTGATGAAGTATGTAGCAGCTTTTTGTACCCTTTCCCCCTTCCTCTAGTTTCAATATCATATGACAAAGGGCATGCTTCGTTTGACCAAACCTTTTAATTTTGGATGTCTTCCACTATGCTTACTTCTAGAATTGCATTGCATAGATGCATGAAGTAGTTGTATAGTTACAGTCCATGGGAAAGTTATTATATTCACAGTTTTCTTTTCTCACTTGTAATTGATTCCAGAGAGAAAACACACACATTAATACACATTATCTCGTTTGCAGTACACATGTCTGATCACGAAGGTATTCCCTATGTGAAACTCTCATTGAAGTCAAACAGACTCATGCCTAAAAGTGGACAGCAGGTCAGAAGCACATTTACTTTCATAAAATTTGCATGCATTGTCAGAGTGTGTTTACTTTCTAATAAATTACAAAGAGTGATGGGTAAACCAGAAAGTTTCTCAATACTTGGAAAAACACCAAAAACTGTGGATGCTCTTTTGAACTGTATTCCAACCGTCTAAAGCCACTTGATTCTCCACAGCTGGGCTGGAAGATTTACAAGATTAGATATTTCAGCACTTCTGCTTCCCATCCTAGCCAAGTGAAGACAGTTTAAATTTGAAAAGAAGGAGGTGGGGAAGGGGAAGAGTCGAGAACAAGACCATGGCAAGCAGTAAATATAACGAGATTTCCAAATATTTGCGTGTTCTTAATGTGGGTATCCCAGTGGTTCTGGCCCCAGATCATGTGACATTTTGTTTTCTCACTTACCTGTAAAACCTGTAAAATACTCATTTCTAACCTAGGTTGTAGATTTAGATCCCAAGCAATTTAGTCTGATACAGACAGCAGGATGTCTGAGTCGGTGAACCTGTAACTAACAGACAGACTCCTAATGATGCTGTAATCATGAGACCCAGTCTCAACCGCAGCTTAGCTCCCCTGTAAGTAAAACAGAAGAAAGTTGAAACTTTATTCGTCTATCTTATTAAGGACTATATTCTTCTAGATACTGGAAAATAATGTGTCTTCTGGAGGAAACTGTGTTGAATTTTTCGTGGAACCCGCTGTGTTAATCACTTTGAATATCTCACTTTCACATTCACATATTAATCAACCTGAAGTTTAAATAAGCCAAACCGAGTCATATCTGAATTCTGGTATTTTAATACCCATTTTTCTTCAGGACAGAACTATGCATCAGATGCCATGTGAAACTAAATACTGCACTAGATTAGCACTTTATTTCTAAATGATATTGTACTGTTTCTTGGACAGATGTTAGGAGAGGCTTATCCTAGCAGATACTGATGATTTTATTCAAAACACTTAAACAAGCAATCTGGCTGGCTGCTTTAAAGCTTCATTACAGATATAGGAAAAGTTCATAGTTAGAACAGCTGCTTTTTGCTCCATTGCCATCAATTAGAGTATTTCAATAACATAAAAAACTAAAATGCATAAAAATAAAATACATACCCACTAATTATTTCTTCTAATACCTAAGCTCTCATACTAAATATTTCACTGAAACTGCTACTAGCGTTAATAGATTAACAAAAAAAGTATGCTTGGATGTTTAATTTACGTATGTTATTTATATATGTTTAATTTACGTACGTTTAATTTATTTTTTTTTCAGAAAAACTATTCCAGCTGTCAGGAAGCAGCAGGAGTGGGGCTGCTCTCAGATGGAGATGAGCCAGGAACCGTGGTTACCTCAACACTCCAGGCTGAGCAGTGATGTTCCCACAGGCTGCAGTCCCATGGTTCTGATCGGGAGTGGAGGTATCAACAGATCCAAGTGACAAATCCAGATAAGACAAGGCAATGAGGCAGCCTATCCAGGAAGGCCAGTCAAAAATGGCAGGAGCCTGAGCTGGAGGCAGGAATAGGGATAAGGCTACACATAAGTTTGACTCCAAGCCCCATCCTACAAGCTCAGTCAGGAGGGCAGAACTGTAGGTAGCAGAGCATGTGCACTTACAATGTTACGTGAGAAGGTGAGGATGTCAAGACCTTAGCTTAAATGCAGCCCACAAATTCATAGGCAGGTCCCAACTGAGGTTCAGCACACATCCAGCCTTTTGGTGCCCCCTGTGACCTAGCAGTTTTCATCACAATGCACTCAAGTAAGAAGTAGGTCCCATGGCTT
The DNA here is from genome assembly GCA_013398015.1 of Oreocharis arfaki. Lineage (NCBI taxonomy): Eukaryota > Metazoa > Chordata > Aves > Passeriformes > Paramythiidae > Oreocharis > Oreocharis arfaki. The sequence continues at coordinate 261,321 of VZRR01013890.1, forward strand.
TGAACCCTTGAGAAAAGTACAATGGTATTATTTTCTCAGGGTTGGAGAAAGGGTAATTTGTGGGGTACTATACTAGGCAGAAAGGGAAGCTAAGCACTTCTGAATAGATATTCTGACTCTGCCCAGTCCCCACAAAAAAAACCTTGATGTGCTTGCTCCTGCTATCTCTCCAGTCATCTGACTCTACAATCACTGAATAGGTCATGGCAGTTTCAACAAAATTATATAGCCACTGAACCTAAAAACAGTTCCAGCCTAGAGGTGGGAGGGCATTTTCCTACCTAGAGCAGATAAAGCTGTCTCAGGCATATTCAGAGGAAAGAACATACAGGATAGAAATGAAGAATAATGAAAGGAAAAGAAACCAAATGCTGAAAAACAATTTTATATAACAAACTGATACAAGGCATGAGTACAAATCAAATAGTCTGAGTCCAAACCTTGCTTTCAATATCATTCTGTGAATTAATTAAGAATTTTTTCCTTGAATAAATAAATTATCTTAGGATGAATTTATTTGGTGAGATTTTAATACAGTATGAATTTCAGTTTAAACTTTTCCCACACAGGTCTCTAGCTGCAATGTATCCAGACTCCCCAGTGTCAGCTTGCGCTACAATTTTTCCCCACTGTTGGAGCCTTAACAAGGTTTCTTTCCTTGATTTAATTATCTAGTTGCCTGAAACTTGCAAGATTTTCTCTGTTTGAATCTCCCACCTCTCTCCCACACAGGAACTGAAACTGGCAAATGGGTTCACACTTTACTGAATGCACACCTTGAGAATAACATGAGTGCACAAGCATTGTTTCCATAGGAAAACAGGTAAAATAGTCTGGTAACAATACCTGGAAAGTTCACTTCATCGTTAGCATCAAAATAGCAGTGGTTTGGGTTCTTTTTTAGAGCCACATCTCCATAGGTCTGTTACTCTTTTTTCCAGGAATTTGATAGTTGGCAGCTCAGATAAACTGTCTCTACTTAACAGATGCATCTCAAAACACTTCTATGTCTCCAATTTATAATGGATTAAATAATTTTGTGGCTTTTTTACATTTGTGTACATAAAAAATGTCTCTATGTTTATAATCAGAAACATGGATAGAAAGAAATTAATCCTTGAGTTTAGAAACAGGAATATACTCTTTGATTGTTGCAAAATGTTATGTTCTGTGCTGTGTGTATTAAATAAATTTTGGACATAAATTGACATAAACTAAGTTTATTATTACCTTCCATTTTTGCGGCTGGGTCACTTCCCTTAGGTTCTTCCACCAGCTCAGTTACATAACATTTCAGCTTCAGGAAGAAAAACATTGACCAATCAGTGTCTTATGAAGCAAAGAAGACCTAAAATACTGAAGTATTTGGCTCATTCAACATAATTCACCCTCTTAGTTAAATCAGAGAGAATCATACAGACTGAAAGGATCCTAAAAGAAAATGTTACATGACAAAGCAAAAATTTTGGATACAACAAGACTTATTTCAGCCGACACTGTAATCTTTTAATATCATATTAAATCTTTTCATCCAAATGGAAATTTGGCTGATTTGTTATTAAAGATTTTTAGGATAAAGACGAGACTTGTTGATGATTCACAGAAACACCCAGCCAGTATTAGTAAGATTCTAATTGCTGTTAGGAATTACTACAGTATTGAAAATAGAATAAATTTGGGAGTGAATGGAAATAACTAATGGAATACTGAAAAATACTTCTAGTAGATAAAGATAGGCAATTTTAAATTTTTAACCCACTTGAAAATTCTGGGCTTGAAATGTCGGCTCAGGCCAGAGTGATTGGGCTTGTGCTTTTCTAGGGAAAGAATGAGATTAAGGGAAGAATGACAAATAAAAAGCTAGGGAAAACTATATATTGAGAGCTGGCAAAAAGATAGTAGGCATAGTAAAATAAGGATGTAGATGTGTTTTACAGGTATTTAAAAGAAAAAATTCTGCACAGAACAGTATTTGTAGTTAAAGCATTAAGTTCCTCCTAAACTGAGTTTGAAGTTAGTTCCTTTCCATGCTCATCTCTATCTCAGCTTTTTGAAGACAGCATATGGGAGATGTATTTAAAACTAGTTACACACAAAGCAAGCATCCTTCATTGCATGAATCTTTTCACTTTTGATTAAGGATATCTCAGTAATTTCTGTTGTACAACTTCTACTCCTTTCATTTTTTTTTTTTGTGTTCACATCTTGGCATTTATTTTCTTAATTAAAAGACATCTTTTATTGTTGTGGTCTAACCAGCTTGTGAACTGAAAAAAAAAACCCAGCATATTTTTTCTATTAGATTGGGTTCCCAGTTTATGCTCAGATGTAGAGGAATTTAAATTAGGTTCAATCAAAACCTAACACCTAGGATAAGTTTCACTATTCTACAAAGAATCCTAGTATTTTGTAACATTATCAAAGATCTAAGAAAAAATTTAACATTCAAGACATTTAACTTTTGACCTAATACTTTTAAAATTTGCTCCTGCAATCAGTTAAGGGTCTCAGATTCTCATCTCAAATACATAATTGCAAGCCTGAAGTTTCTCAGATATGCTTGGGAGCCTATTACAGCCTTTTAACTGCAGTACTTGGTTTTAACATTTCTTTTACTTCAACAGAGGGTCTCAATTGTACTTTGATACCTTTCATACTAGGTCAAGGGAGTTTGATTGAATACAGGATACTGTAACTTCCAAGCTGTTACTTAAATACTGATATGCAGATGAAAGCAAATGTTTTTACTGTTCCTTACATCCCTGCCTCTAAAAATGCTGGCACTTTAATTTTCAGATAAAGTATTGAATGCTACAGAGCAAAGTACTGTGATGACTTTTTTTTCCATTTTTACTTCATTCAGCTGAATGGAAAGTAAGTTTCCTTGACCAAAAAATATATGCAAAACCCCCAGCCTATGTTTTGCCTTCATTTCCTTTCTCTGGCGTATATTTAACAATCTAGGCAATATTGTAGTTCAAGATAACATTTATTAAATGTCACTTTTATAGAAACTATGTTACTTGCTTAAAGCTTTTAAATGTCAAGCTATTCCCGAGTGATCAAATTTGGATAGCATCATTTTAGTTTTCAGTTCTAAGTTTGGGAGTTTGGGGTTTGTTTAGACGGATTTCAGAAGGGGCCAAACCATACCAAAGGGAAGGACAAACTGATCCCAGATGGCAGTCCACCCATCCCAGAAGTGGAAGGACTAAGTGACCCAACAGTGGGCCCAAAAAAGGACCAAAAAGATAATGGGCAGACTCTCACCTCAGATGTGATACCTGCAACAGACAAGTTAGCCAGGTGACCCTGATGGGAGACCAAGGTCTCATACAGTACTTTTACAGGACTCAGCCTGCATAGGAAAGGAGAAGTATGAGAGAGAGAGGCTCAGTTTTGAAAATAAAATAAGTCCCTGTTATTATAGAGTCATACAAGGACGTAGGGCATCCTACTTTGAGCAGCCTACATTGATGCTGCTAATCCCTATTTTTCACTCATAACAATTAATAGACAATGTTATTTCCTGTACTTTAAAACTCATTTTGTTTTCCTAGGCTGTTTCCTATCTACTCAAACAATAAATTGCCATTACAGTCCTGTTTGCCCTTTTCAGTGGTATTTCAGGATAACAGGTTTCCACATACCCTGGGTGCACTTTGAAGAGGGCAGCTGAAAATTTTCAAGGGTGCCTCTGGCTCCAAGGCCTGGTTCTCAGGTTCCCAGTTCCTGGTGTCTCTGTCAGTACTTTCAGAAGACATTTTCTTCTTCATTCTTTCAGTAATTCTCTCCTTCTTGTCAGGCCACTCTTACATCTGCTCACATCAGTGTTCTCCATGGTCAGCACTTCCTTCAAGGTATGCCCTGCACTGCCATGGAGCACCACCTTCACATCCTGCCTTGCCTTTAATTTTTTACAGTGTTTACCAGCTTTTTTCCAAGAGAATTTTCCAGAGGTTCCCCCACCTCAGCTGTGGGCTGAGCCGTGGCAGGTGCTTTGGAACTGAAACAGGCTGTGATGGAGCCAGAGCACCCTCAGTTTCTCCTCACGGTGCCCTGCAGCCCCCCAGCTCAAAGGCACCTACACACATACATGTGTGTGTGTGTGTGTGTGTGTGTGTGTGTATTAACACACATATATGTACATATATACCCAGTGCCTTTGTCCATCAGCTTTTGATTACTGAAACTGCTGGAGAAAGTGTATTACCACTGAACATAAGGATCTAATTCAATGTGTTTACAGCAGGAAAGCCCAGTGCAAAGATAACCACCAGTGGGTTAGTTTCAGAGAAAGACTGTTCACGTGTTCTTCCTTTGAGACTGGGACTCAGAAGAAAAAATATTTCTCACAGATACATACATACACAAAAAGTAAAAACCTCCAGTTTATTACAAATATCATCAAAAAAATATAGAAACCCACACCCCTATAGCAACAAGGACAGTTTTTGTCAACTTTCTGGCTAGTTCTGGCAAACTATTCTTGTCAGTAGCTTTCCCTTACTGCATAATACAATGTAAAAATTACAAATCTTGGAAAAATTTTTAAATTCATATTATGCATATTACTCTTTTATGTCTTAGCCTCTTACCCTAGCTCCAACAAAAGGTACTTTTATTGTAATTTTAAAGCAGTTTTGTTTTATGATGAAATCCAGAAGAAAAATCTAGACAAGAAAATAGTTTGCCATTTATGACTACATCTGCAAGATGCCTTCAGGTTTTTAAATTATAAATGACACTGAAGATACAACATGCCCTATTAATATATTATCACTTTAAACTAAAAGTAAGTGTTCATTAGAACGAGACTTGACATTACATTGCTGACTTCACAGTGTATCAAATCCCATTTTTAATACTATATTCTACTGATAATTACACACTCCCAAACTAAGATCCTCTGACTTTATAACCCCATTTTAGAGCAAAGATTTCATGGAGTTTTTTTTTAAGAAAGTAAAGGTCTTTTTTTAAAAATTACATCATTGAACACAAGGTTTCAAATAGCACTAACCACTTAGTGTCACATATAGTTCAATGAAATTAAGTATAAACAGAGATGTTCTTTTCAATTGATGTAAGCCCTTGCTGAAGAAAGCCAAGAGAGACGAAACAGTTCAGTGTCTTCCTGTCTTCTATTTCTACCTTCCTATTACCATTTTTTGTGACAAGCTAAATGTAGCTGTTAATCGTGTTCTGTTTAAATGTAAACTGTCCTTTCTAACTTCAATCTATTTGTTGGCAAAAGAAAAAGAATTTGCTGACAATGATTTACTACGGAAAATGCATGAGAAGTTAGTTAATCAGCTGAACCATTTGTTATATCCTCAAGAATATATTCTTTCAAGGTTGGGTTTTTTAAAATATTTTTCACTATTTTTGTTAAACAAAATAAGATTTGTATTAATTAAATTCTATGAAATATTGCAAATCTTTATGGATAGATACATATTCTTGAAGATTCCTGCACAGAACAGTCATGTCTGCTTTCATAAAAAGAAGAATATTACTGTCAGTTGACTCTAATTAACACTGTAGACACTTCATAGGTATTTAGAAATAACCTTTTGTTCCCTGTCATAATATGGTATAACTATGGTGTGCAGGTCAGTCGAGAGTCTGTTCCTGTAGCTAAGGAATAGGATGAGCTGAAAGAAAAGGAAGTATTACAAGTCAAAGTAAGGTAAAAAACCTGTGCTTTGGTCAGCTATTAACTGTCTCAGACTGCCTTAAAATATGACCTTTTTCATACAGCTATGATCAAGCTCTGTCTAAGCAACTAATTCCATACATTCTCTGAATATCCTGATGTCTAGACCATTCCTGAAAGTGATTTAAATTTCTCTGCTTTTTTTGCTGTAAAATGTTGAGTTTCCTGAGACTGTAATCGTATCTTCACCATGATAACTATCACTCGAACACAAAAAGGCCACACCTCCCGTGGTGTGCCTCCCTCTCACTTGATTCTTTCAGCATCTTGGATACAGGCAGGGACAGAGAAGAAAAAGGTGTCTTGTCGGCCATCACTTTCATATATTTAGATGCCATGCACGCCTAAGTGCCCCACTGTGATGTGATGGTTTTCATTAAACTTGGACAGGTTTTCACCAAAGTGAGGGAATTAGGGAGCGTCAAGAACAAGGCAAGGTTTATTGGATGGATTATTTTTTTCCAAAGAAAAAGTTCAGCTGGCCAAGGGTTCATATGAAAAACATCAACATCTTTTAAACTACCAAAAGTACAGATTTATAATGAGTTCACATCAACAGGACATCTAAATCTCTTGAAATTCTCCCATTCTCACATAGCAATAATGATAATCTATTTTAAAAAATTAACACAGGCAGCATTACTCTTTATAAAAAATCTAATAATCCGATCATACACAAAAATTAAGGAATGAGAAAACATTTGGGACGTATTTCACTACTGTTTATACACTACAGTGAAGTAGATGAGCAAATAAACATTTTGACTAAAGATCAAAACAGGCTGTCTGGAAAAACATTTTGGAAACCAGAATATTACTTTTGAAATTGGAAAGATTTATATGTTGACATCACTGCCAATTTCAACCATCCAAAATTATGAGTCAAACCTCAGATAATCATAGGATCAGCTTAAAAATAGAAACATGAAAAAAAAAATATAGTCTGTGTTTCTTTTTACTAACCTTTTGCTTTCTGAGATCATGCAGATCACTCGGTTCCCCACGCCCCTGGCAGGATGGAGAGAAGAATCTGAAAAAGGTAAAACCCATGAGCTGAGAGAAGGAAAAAAAAAAAAATAATGTAAAGGGAGATAACAGAAAATGGGACAGTTATAGTGAGGCACAATACAACTGCTCACGACCCACTGACCCAGTCCATTCCTGGGCGGGGATCGACTCTCCCATTTCTACACGGAACATGAAGTTCTGTGGTTTGGGATATCCCTTTGGCCAGTTTGGGTCATCTGTCCTGTCCATGCTCCCTCACAGCTTCTTGGGCACCTTCTCACCGACAGGGCATGGGCAAATGGTTTCAGGGCACAGGGGTGGTACATGGGCGGTGTTGGGATACAGGAACCAATAGGGAGAACACGAGGAGTGGCCCGGACTGGGGCAGGGAAAGGAGGGAGACCCTATGGAGAGGGCAGGAAGTGATCAGTAAGAGAGGGTACAGTGCCACTTTTTTTTTTTTTTTTTTTTTTT